>JANRMT010062819.1:17549095-17575927 GCA_026402145.1 Polypterus bichir lapradei | reverse complement strand
GATAGATAGATAGATAGATAGATAGATAGATAGATAGATAGATAGATTTCTTTATTGGCATTGCATTCAAAAACAATGAAATCACTGTGCATCTGCTGGAATGGTTGTTACTGCTAAAATGCTCTTGAACAAAATAAAACTAATATGTTCTGTATATATATAACAAATGAAAAGTATTGTAGTTCTGGTAGATTGTGCTCAGTCAACAGTATTTCATATTATAAACAAAATGATATATAAGGCCACCAAAAACAGAGCAGGGTAGGGTCAATTTGTTTTTACTGTTCAATTCAATAATTACCCTCAAATAAAAATATTGAGTCTGTAGGTGCAGGTTTTTATGGCCCTGTAGCATCTCCCTACAGGGTAAGCAGAAGATAGCAAGAATGAGTTGTGTGTTTTGCAGTGCTGTTGGCTTTGTAAAGGCATTGTGATCTAAAAATGTCTTCTAGTGAGGTTATATGGGTCATTATTTTCTGTGCAGAGTCTACCACTCTCTGAAGAGTGTTTCTGTCTGTAGCTGTACAGTTTGCGTAACAACCATTTATGTAACAGTGCAGTAATGCACTAGTAAACCATTCAGGATGGTGGTTCTCAACTTCAGTCCTGGAGCCCCCTATGGCTGCAGGTTTTCCTCACAACCAGCTTATGCATGTAATTGGACTCTGACCTTAAATAAGCAAGCTGGCACTTTCCAGTTTGTGTTTTGTACCAATCCAGTAATTACAAACTGGATATGCTAAATATTTACAGAACTTGATAAGAATTTATTCTTTTGCTTTCTAATATTTTTGAAGTTCTGGTTATTTAACCTATTATTTATTAATAAGTGGCTAATAGTGAAAATAGTTGCCCAAGTGCATTCCATGTTGTTTGCACTGGTGTCTACACAGATCATCACTAGTTGTCAGTAGCTGAATACAATTATGAGAACAAACACCAAAGAAAAAGTAAATTAAAAAGATAATGAGAAAACATTAAGCATTTAAAGATACCATAAAAATATATATTTCATGTACATGTAAATCACACACTACTGTACTTTTCTGAATGTAAAATAATATGAACAAAGAGCAGCTAATTAAATAATGAGATTACTTAAAGGTAAAATAACTCATTGACTGCCAGACTGGTTACGATGAAAACCTGCAGCCACAGGTAGCCCCCATTGGCTGAACTCAAGAACCCAGGACTGAGATTAAGAACCACCTATTTACCACCAATCTATGGTTTCTATAATCTAGAAACCATCTAAATAGTCTGATTCACCCCGATCAGCTATAAAATCTCTTACGTCATAATACATTATTTATATCAGCCATAAAAAGTAATGAACCAGAGGGTTGTTTTTTAATTGTCTCTCACTTGTTTACTTATTTATATTGTATATAAAATTACATATACATCTAAGTTTATCACTATTTGAGCTACATTTCCTTGTAAGAAATATTCTATTTACTACTGTTGAGGCACCTTCTCATTAGAATATTTACTCCCTCCCTTTTGCCTCTGACTTCTGTCACTCTCATTGTAAGTGTGCATGTGTTAGACAATGGAAACCTCATCTTCATCTTGGGCTTGGGGAGTTACCAAAGTAACAGCAAAATAAATTCAGCATTTCCTTTAATATAAATAAATGTGACATAACAGTGGCACCTCATACCTCTTTGCAGAACTCATGAGTGCATGGTTCTCTGCCCGAGAAGACCTTGACCTGATTTTGTCAGAAGGTAATGTCCTAGAGGACATGAAATAGATGGTACAGTGTCTTAATAAGGACACCACATACAATATAATCTTGAGCCTCTTTCTTAGATGATTAAGAAATTCTTAGAGACAGTAAACAGGAAACATCTTGTCCAAAAAACATCAAATAACCCGATCCTCAATACCATATAACAGACATCTTCAGGGAGAGATATAAACCCAAACTATTGTAAGGAATACTGTAGGACCTACTGTATTAGCAGTTTTCATGACACATGATATTTGCTTCAACCTTCAACTTTTCTTCACATTGTCAATTTAAAAAAAAATCCTGAATTTGACCAACATTGCGGGTGTACAAATGTATGCGAAGAGAAGACATGGATAGACTGCATGTATATGTTGATTTTGGCAGGTAGATATAAGTCCAGAGGAGAGACAACTTCCAGTCTTTGGAATGATGAAACTGGAAGATCCAGTTTTCATGCCACAATGACTGAAAAGACGCTCATACTTTCTCCTGAACAATCACATTTGATAATTGTGATCTGAGAATTGCTTGACGTGTCACATGCAAACACTGCTATTGTGTTTGATAAACTGTTGTGGTATGAAATTTTGAAATATTGATAAATATTTTGTATGTCTTTATTTGTATTACAAAGCAATGTAATATTAGTATTTCATTAGTGAGAAGCATTCATGTTTACCCCCCTAGGACTAAGTCAGGATAGTGAATTTTATGACAGGGTTGGGGAAAGTGCCACAAACAAGTTTGGCAACTGATTCTCTGCAGAGCTCTCTTGGCCAACTCCCACAGGAAAGTCAGACTGCCTAGCTGGCAAGTTTCACCATAACACATGGTTTTGGGTGCAGGTGTGAAGGTATTCTCTGCCCCATTGTTTTGAATTATGGTTGTTTGGAATTGTCTTGTATCAGAAGCCTTCAAGTACCATGGTGCCCGACTGGCTGTAGGGGTTGGACAGAAAATCTATAAATTTGCTTGCTTTACCCCCCTCTCTCTCTATTACCAAATGATGAAGTAGCATCTCACAACCTGAACTGAAAGGGACAACACAATGAAGAGCACAGCTCAGCAGCCATATTGACAAAGGCACGCGTCCTGTTCTGAAGAAAGCTGACCAAAAATGAGGACTTAACTAGAGACATTTTAAGTAACTAACAAGTCTGTGTGCCGCCTGAAACTACACATCAACATTTATCAGGTTGTATGGTTGCCAATGTTTAAATGTACTTTGCATATTGTTATTATTTATGCATATTATTAATAATACATTATTTGAAGTGTAACTTAACTCCTGCTTGCCTTTTACTACACCTAATTAATTGAAGTTATAAATGTAGAAGGAAAGGTGGGGAGACGTTATATACTACAATGCCTTATAAACAGTGGTAAGTCTGTGAGATATGAGGCATTCTGACAAAGGCTACATATTAATAATACAAAAGGGGAAAGTACCAAGACAAAACATAAACTTACAGAAAACAATGTCTAATATATTGCACATTTTCAATCAGGTTATAAATATATGAGCATTTTCTTCTTAATTCAAAGTAGATTTTGTGAATAAAACTTTTAAAAACACTTTAGAATAAGTGGAAATGGGGGGGGGGTTACTTTTTACTCTGAGAATAACTGATGTATGCAAAATTGGAAGCTACCAGGAGGGCTAATGGTACTTACTATAAAAACAGCTAAATATTTTAACTTTATTTTGATGTGAAACTGAAGCAAAACCTGAAAAAGAGACCTCTACATAATTGGAGCTACAAACAAATGGTATAAATATATATAAATGCTTATATATGTTTTAATTTAAGCATAATGTATAAGATGTCCTCACAACCTGGGGTGTTCTATTGATTGTTTAAATAATAGGAGAACTTTATGGCAAAGAAAAACTCTTAATGAGCAAAGTAAAATGCAATATTAGGAAAAATCTAAAATATGACAAACACAAAAACTGTTTTACATTAACAGATTTCTCACAAAGGTAATGCATCGTATAAAAGAGAAGGAGTGCCATGCACAGGTAGTTGATTGGCAATAAATTAAAAAAAACAGTGTTGGATTTTATTCTGAAGATTAGCTTATTTTGTTTGATAGGCATTTCTTAAAAAGTGTTAGTAGTGTGTTTGGTCAAAGTTTAAGAAATCATTTGGTACTTTATAACATTTAGTTCTATTGTGCATACACCCACTGTAACACCACACCTCTGTCGCAGAGCTGTCAGGTTATTAGAATACAGCATTCTTCAACTGATAACCCATAATATGTTTTTTGACTAAATGATTCGACTTCGCATACTCCATCTTTTTTTCTTACATATTTATCCTGTTCAGGTTGTAAGAGACAAGTTGGTACACCCACTGGCAACACTGGATGAAAGTTGGGTATCAAGCGGAGTATACACACAAATGAAATCATCCACAATCTCGATTTGGCTTCATCATTTAAGCATAAATCAGCATTTGAAACTAGTTATGTGCTGCTTGTGTTTGTGAAAATGTCCCTCAGGTTGCAACATCGTTAAACAAAATAAACTAAAGGCCATCCATCCATCCATCCATCCATCCTCTTCCGCTTATCCGAGGTCGGGTCGCGGGGGTAGCAGCTTAAGGAGAGAAGCCCAGACTTCCCTCTCCCCGGCCACTTCTTCCAGCTCTTCCGGGAGAATCCCAAGGCGTTCCCAGGCCAGCCGGGAGACATAGTCCCAACACTAAAGGCCAAATTGTACAAAACAGGTACTAAAGCAACAACAATGAAGGCATTTAATGCCCCTTTAGTGAATTTGAAGACTGTTACATGCTTTCTTTGTCAGATATCGATTCTATAAAGAATGAGGTGAATGTGTCCCTTAAATTTGAATTACATGGCCACATTAAAGTGCTGCATCGTTCTTTATCAAAACAACAGATATAATTTATCTGCCAATTCAGTCAACTACAGTCCCTACTGCACTTTCTTAAGCTGATTCATTCATTTGTGCATCTATTTTCCAAATCTGTTAAGACCATTGTGGGATCATGGGGAGTTAAAACCTATTTCTCAGCATTTGGTGATAGGCAAGAATCAGCCCTTGATGGAACACTTTAACGTATGCACTTAGACTCACATCAAACCAATATAAATTTCACAATTTATCATAAGGAAGAATAAATACCAAGAAGCAGAGTTAATTAACTTTCACGTGGCCGGTAATCAGGCTGACAATCTAACCCAGCTCTTTGAATTGTGTGATAACAATTCTGGTGATGCTAATCATTTCACCCACAATGTTGCACTCCTCTGTTCTGACCACCTCTGCAGTAAATGAAGCTTTACGTCTTATTAGGTTCCTGGTATTGCCAGACACATTTTTTTCTTTGCTATTTTTTAAAATTTTTTTCCACTTTAATTTAAAAATGGCAGTGTTTACCTAACATTGACATTTACAAAAATCCACATTGAATTCTCCAGTGCTTGAGTCAGGTTAAAACCAATGCTTTTTATTTATAGTGAATGAATGCTATAGACATTATGAAAGAGTATATCAAAAAAACTTTGATTTGGAATTGTAAAATTTCATGCAAATTAATGCAAGAGACTTTCAAAAACATACTCTTCTTCACTGAACTATTGCTCTTTTACTTTCATGTGCAGATTCTGACTTTTCCATCTTAAATGCCATTCTCAAACAAGATAGATCCCATAAAAGTTGCTTTGTATTATTAGCATTATTTATTTATTTTTGTAAAAATATTCTGCTCTTCCAGATGTTTAGTGAGAATCAAAAATATTTTTTAGTAAGAGTGAGCTATGAAATAAATTACATTATTTTCAGGCTAGGACTGTGACAGGGCATACCTTCTTTTATAGTAAACCTTCTTGATTTGCATGTGTTAATAAAAATGACTATTTTTAGTGAAAAAGTAAGAAATGTGAAGAAAAGCATTAAAAAATAAAACTGCTTTTTATTATTTCTGAAAACCTTCCTATATTTAAAATTTATACTTAAATATTGTCTACAGGCTTGTGCATAAAATGAACAATTAGTGTTTCATGATTTGTTACCAGTTTTGTAGGTTTTTTCTTTTCAAAAGTCAACAGTAAAAAAAGAAACACCACAATATGATGAAAAATATATCTAACATTATTACAAATAAATTAACATTTAAATATGTGGTGAACACCTTTATCCAAAGCAACTTAAAATATTTGATTACATTTCTTTGTTTTTTTAACAATCAGAGCTCATGCAGGTCTCAGAGTCAAACAAAGTCAACAGCAGGATTTGAACCCACAACCGTAGGTTTGAAGCCCAACACCTTAAGCACTGTGCCACACTGCCTGTAGAAGTACTCTTTAAAAATATCAAATGCTGATATATTCCAATAGTTATTTTTGTTTATAAACTCACCTGCTCAAATAGAGGAAACCTGACTTGTCAGCAAATGTAATAAACAATGTGATCCTACATATTAATAACTGATTGAGTCACCTTTTACCACAATAATAGATTAAAATGTTTAGGAGAGAATGTCTACCGTCTTTTTAAACATGCCTTTTGGCATACTGACCTCATCTCATGCAAGTTTTTATTCTCAAGAGGGTTGAGGTCAGAAAGAATGCTGGCGCACTCAGTGTTTATTTGTTCCTGTGATTAAGATCACTCACTGGTGAATTTAATATCCCTATGTAGTAGTATTATGAAAGATATATTTTGGTTATCTTTCTTTACAGCTTTTAAGATGTTAAAGGTATTTAAGATTAAAACTTTGCTTTGGCCATATATGTAAGCTTTCTCAGTTAACATACTTTTAGATTTTGTAAGGTGTAAAAGGATCACTTGAGTATTTTGATAAGAGCTGGTTTGACTCACCTCATTAAACACAATTGCTTGACTTGTTTATCTTGCATACCTAAGTAGTTACTGTAGACAATCACTAAACATGGTAATCAAACAGTGACTACTACCTGAATTTGCATGTCAAAAGCATGGTTTTGACCCAAACAACTCACAAATAATACTATAAAATAAGTGCACTGTCCCAAGGGCAGAACCACACTTTAGTTCTACTTTAGACTTATGGATGCTGAGCCGGAGCAGCAGGAAGAACATAGCCCCCAAGAGACTTGTATGCCACACATCGCATAAATTGCAGAATTGTAACTGCAAGAGCTAGAAGCCACGTGAACACCATTGCACACTGACTACATTAGTCAATATCATTAGTGGAAGCTGCTAAATATTCAGGTTGTATGGTGTGAATGTCACACTCATTTGCTTTGCCTCAACTTTTGGGATCTCAAGTAATGTTAAACACTATAAGCAAGTACCTAAGTACCTGCTTCCCAGTTTGCCTTGTTGCATTATTCTTCCAATTCAGGGATAGATAAAAAGTATGGATAACTCCTAGGGACAGAAAATCCTGAGTGTATCCGGACTGTAGTCTGAGGTGCAAGTGCATTGTGGCTATGGGCTGTGTCTTCTCTGGCATAGGTAAGCACTAGTATAGAACACAGAAGACGAGTGTGTGCATTAACATCAGAATTTTATGTTTTAGTAGAGGTCATCCATAAACCTTTCCATGACATAACACTACCCTGTTGAAAGATGAGTATATTTTATTTTCAGAGCTCCCTTACCATGTTTTTTAATTAAGCTTCAGTTATTTTTAACAGATTGAAACAAGCTTACTTAAAAGTTTTTCCATTTATTTTTCCTTCATGTCTAACAAGTTGCCAACTCCCTGCTGATGAAAAGTATACTAACAAAAAGTAGCTGACGCCAACATGCTACACTTTAGGACTAGTCTCTAAAGGAACATGGTCATTTTTCAGTTTTGTGATATACATAGCTTTTTAAATTGTTAGCAAAGAAGCTAAAACTTGATCTAATCTATTCACAAGATCCTCACTCATACTTAAGCTGGATCACTCTTGTGTACTGTGGTAAACTCCATAAGGTGATTCTTTTTGAGAAACAATTCATTTCTTGGAGCCCTCCCATGCGAGTCATGGTTGTTCCCAGCTCTTTACATAGTTGACTGATGTACCTTTACTCTACTTCCCGTCATTTCTAAATTCCCAGTTTTTTTCTTCAAAAACCTCTATTTTGTGGAGATGCCAGTGACTAGCAGCATTGATTTTTAATATAGATCCTGTGGTGTTTAGAGGGAATTCTATAAACTCCTGTATCACTTTTCTAATATGATAATTTCTAACACAATTTTTGATGTACGCAGTTGCATCCTCATGAGGACAACTTCATTCACTATTGAATTTTTAAATCTACTTGAGCACAGCAATCAAGAATACTTATTCAAGATGAATATTTTCATTCCTTGTATTCTTTAAAGTAATCAGAAGAAGAGATATGTTTCATTTATAATCAATAGCATTTAGGAACTCTTAAAGCTCCTGAAAAAAATCTATAATGAACTCAACAAAATTTAACAAGCATAAAAAAGAAACCTAAACAAATGATATCTGAAAATTTATAATTTATAACTGTAAGGACATCCTTAAGTTTGGTGAAAGACAAAACAATTATAAAATAAGTAATACAGCAACATCGATCACAAAGAATATTCTTGCACATTTCCTGAAAACACTATATCGAATGTATGTTATAATGTATGTGTAAACCACGCACATTGCCATCTCGCAAGTCCAGTGATCTTGAATCACATAATGCATAGATGCATTTCAAATTTACCCTTTTTTTCTGAAATACAGGAAAAAGTAGTCTCCATATAGCTTAAAATTCACTTTACACATCACAATTTATTTGTGAAATTCCAGTCTGGCATACTTTTATATAAATAAAATGTGTTACTGTTATCATCATTATTGTCTCTAAGCCAAGTTGTAAACAACATTCTGATGAATGAAATTCAGCAGTATTTATGTTAGATTTAAGTGTAGCCTTTTGACACCTTTGATAATTCTATTCTGTTACATAGGCTGGTAAATGATTTTTAGTGCTTAGGCAACATCCTTGCATGGTTTAATTCATTTTTATTAAATCAATTTCAACATGCTGCGGCAAGTCACCTTACAAGATCTAGAAAATATGAGCACATTGGCTACAGTTAAGCTTAGAGATGACAGTGGGAGGTCAAGCTTTTGATCACAGAGACATAAAGATGATCTGTCAGCTTCTATAAGAGATGCCCCTTTGGTCTTAGCATTTAAATCCAGGCTGAAGTCTCACTACCTTACTGTAGCATACCCTGACTAGAGCTGCTAATGTAGCTATGTATACTGCATTTCTGTTTGTTAGTCATTCGTACAAAATTATAACTAATACAATAATCATGAACCGTTGCTAACTCTTCTCTATTCTGCCTCTGTTCTTGCTATTCTGCTGTGGCACTTTTTATAGTACTGGAATCAATGAATGGGAAGAGTCTGTCATCATATCATACATACCAGGACTGACTCAATTGTAGAAGGCTGAGAAGGGGATGGGCAGCCAATAGGCCAAGGACTCAAGGAGTGTGACTGTGTCTGACTTTGCCTTTTTACTTTGTTTTGAGGCTTATTTTATCCAGGGATGCTGCTGACTGGAGTTTTTGTTTTTCTCTCCTCTGATATCAACAGGCCATAGTTCAACAGTTTATTTAATCAACAGATATTGTTGGGCTCAGCTTATTTTAGCCAGTTTTGAATTGCTTTATCTGCCTATTTTAAAAAAAAACCAACTGTATCTTTATGTATATTCATGATGTAATTAGTAATTTGTAAATTTTGTATTTGCATCTGTTTGTGAACTTGTCTCAGTGCAATCTATCTGCAGTCAATTAAGAGCGCTATGCAAAAATAAAGCGAATTGAAATGAATCTGGACTCTATTCCCTGCTTGGCCACTCACTATGTGAAAATTGTTTCTGAGTAATCCAGTTTAATATCATATTCCAACGAGCAGAAAAAAGGTAACTGCCAGCATCAAAGTGGGCCAGTATGTTGGAGAGATTGTGTAGGTGAGTGAAAGTGGCATGCCAAGGCCTTGCATGCTGTCAGTACAAAGTAATGAAAAAATATGGTTTAAAAAAATGGATGGATGTAAAGAAAAATGTGAAAGAATGTACAATATGTAAGACGTCTAAAAAAAATAAAGGTAGAAAAACTGTAGAAGGACAAGGACAGAGGCAATAATGCAGAAAAACAAAAAAACTACTTTGGAACTGAAGCAGTATATACCGGTAGATCAAATTTATTTCTTTTAATTTAATAATGAATAGTTGATTTTAACATAAAATTCCCCAAAAACACTATTTTTTGTTTTGTTAAAGAGATGGCAATAATCACATGTATTGTTTTATTATAAGAAGTAGAAATAACAATAGCAGCAATAAGCACTCACTGCACCTTAATCAGAGACTCATACTTGACCCATGTGGTAGGTGTATTTGACAGCTATAAATGACTATCCCAGCTCATGCAGCTTTTTTCTGACGGGTCATCCACCTGTAATTGAACAGCGAGTTGATTGTGCAGTATTTTGATCAGGACCAGCATTTATCAAATTTCTAGTTAATTCTGTGGCAGAATTCTCTTACAGCACTCCATGTTGCATCTATCCACTTAAATGTCATATTAACAAAGTAGACTGAATTCTGGTCATATTGTTTCAGTGGAGTTTGAAAGTCCACATTAATTCTAGAACACTATCTATTTATATATTTACTCTTCATAGTAACCATGAAATGTATCACACAATTAATCAAATAATGCAAAAGGTTGGAAAACAGCTACACATGCACTAGCCACCTGTATATGCTATTTTATTTCTTCTCAGCAGAATAATATGTAGCATACACCTCCAGTATTATTGATTCATGCTTACTGAGAGTTTTTCACATATTGTACTTTGATCTCTCAATTCTATAATCTTGTGCTACACAGTCAGAGTGTTTTGATAATCCATAATGTCATATACAGCAATATATCAAATTTCAGTAGACACCAGGACGCTCATTCTGACATTCTTCTCCTTAGCCAAATTTACTGTAAGTTCTGCAGAACATTATTTTTATTCATTCATTCTCGGAACTCACTTATTCTAGTTGTTGACATGTTGGTAGTGGGGTGGGGGGTTTACTAAAGTATAAAAAGTATATTTTCTCCTGACAGATAATGTTTGATGAAAAGATTTACCATTTAATGAAAAATCAGGAAAAACTGAAATACATACACATTAGCTATATGTAAGAATATTTCCCATACTCAGTAAGGACAACAGAATTAACCATTTGTGAGCTTGAGGGCCTGTAAATTAAAATTGTTCCTATATTTGCTTGTTTTGGGATAGTTTAGTCTAATACCTGGCAGATGGGAGAAGTTCAAAAAGATCATGACCAGGATATGAGTGGTCTATAATAATTCTCTCTGCCTGCTTCATGACTCTGGAATAGTACAAGACCTGTAAGGTGGGAAGACTGGTGCCAGTGGTCTTTTAGATAGACCTGGCTAGTTTCTGTAGCCTTTTCTTGTCATGTTTAGTTGCCAATATTCTGAGATTTGCTGATAACACCACCCTGATTGACTAGATCACAAACAGAGATGATGTGCCATTTAGCCAGATTAAAAGTTAAAAACATTGACTTTAGATACATCCCAAGTCTGTATCTTTCTTCTTTACAGACCTCTAAAGCTGAGATCTCCCAAAAACTGTAATACCAAACAAATTAATAATGTGTGTTCTACCATTTAACGCTAAGATGACAATCGAGTTGTTAAAATTTGCTTCCTTGGTCAGGGGAGAAGAGAGTCTCTGTAAAGGACATTTCCACGTCTTCTATTATACAGAACAAACCTAATTCTAACTTAATCTAGAGGTGCTGAACTAGGGTTCAATTATTCACATATAGTTTTACATTTTGAAACATAATCAGTTTAGGTGATGTTATTAAGGTTAGGGAGAAGTGACAGCAATTGCAATTTTCAGTCCAATGTCATCAAAAACAGAAATGAAAATGGTTGCTATTATGAAAATCAAAGAAAATAATGTATCTAAAGGATGAAGAGAAATCAAGGTTTTTATCTTGCATTGTTAAACTTTACTCACTTATGGACTCCCTAGCTGTCAATATATATAAAAAACATAATGAAATAAATTAGTTTTAATAACAACAGGCCATTCAGCATAAAGTGTGTTCAAAATAATGTTTAATTTAGATAGAAAAAATGTCTAAGGCAACATGCTCTTATGTTTTCCTAAATCAGAAGAATAGGATGTAATCATGGAATCAGTAGCTGTAGTGCATATCAGAAAATACAAATTTAACACAAGTAACATTGGATAATAAATTTGTCAATTAAAGTTCAGTTCATATCGACAATGTTTATTTACAGAGGCTGATACAATCTTTTTTAATGTATGTAAAAGGTCACACAATTCATTAGTATCTTATTGTGTGACATGAGAATGAATAAATATATTTTACTCTGCAGTGGCATGGACAGATTATAAATGAAATTAGCAATAAAGAGAAGCACAACATAAACATAGTTCTATTTTAATAATTTACTTGTATAAAATCTTAACAAGAAATTGAATGCTTTGAGTTCATCTCTGCTATGTCAAGAAAATGAATGAAAAAGTCTTTTAAGATACTCTAAAGTAAAGGGAGGTATGGTTAGGAAGAAAAAAGATAAGAAGTGCAGACAAGAGTGTCAAAATATCTGTGTTTGAAAGTGAGGCATAACCTTTCAGAGATTTTGGTATTCAATTTAAAGTATGATAACACAGAGCCATTATCTCCCATTGTAAAAGCAGCAATAGTGGTCCATAGACAAGACTGGTAAACATGATTTCTTTTTCCCTGTATTTTTTTGATTTGGGAAAATAATAATAAAATGCTCTTAATTAACTATATTTTATTCTATAGCAGTAATGAAACAATATCAAGACGTTACAGTGTAATGCTCTTTATTTATCCCAGACAGATTTCATATATTTATTCTACTAACTGGCACATACATAGAATGGAACATTGCATGATCAAGACTACTGTATAAGAATGTTGGTTCAGAGTGTAATTGAGATGAAATTGGTCAATTGAATATTCAGATAAAAGGAACCACTAAAAGAGAATTTTCTAGAGATCTGGCACCAAAAACAACAAATGAAAGCTGATCAGATGTATTATAGTACATCAAGTTTAAAGACAAGTTTGGAGACCAGATTCAGAGGATCTCACTGCTCATAGAGACTTGCAGAGGAGTGATAACCCTCACAGATGAGTTTCACCTTGCATAACTCGTAGTTTCCTGAAATGAAGTCTAAAATCACAAAATGCAAAACTCACTAATAACAGTTTTTTTGGGATGTGTAAAGTTTTAATTGGGGAAAAAAAGTAATATGCCCCCAAGTATCTATCTCAAACATCTACATTTATAGTGCCCATGATTTTTTTTCCAGCTACATAACTCAGATAATCAACAGCACACCAGTAAAATTAATTATATTTTAGGGGTGTTGTTCACTTCACTGTGAAAAGTTGCAGTACGTTTATTTTGCCGTTGCCTTTGCTGTTACCTATACTTCCTGTTTCTTGAAAAAGAATATGCATGCCCCAAGAAATGAAGAAGGAATGAACCCTTCCTGTCTCTGATGCATTTTTAGGATTGAGGTCATCAAGATTGTCATCATGATTAGCAAAGCAGGATCTTTCCATCAGAACAACCACAAAACATGTCTCAAGGCTCAATAAAATGTGGATACATGACAAGAAATGTACCTGGTAATATTTTCTAATTACAGAACTTCATTTAAATACTAAATGACAGACGGATGCATGATGAATTAGCAGGAACTAAATACATTTGTTCCAGGATCAATGGCACACATTTTACTTATTGCAGAATACATTTTACTTTGTGAAAGTTTTGCTGCAGATTCAGTTACATGCAAATAGCTGTTCATCACTACTTCTGGTTGGCTTTACTATATATTTTTGATACATTTAAGTGGTTTCTTATTAAATATTAACAAAAATGCCAACTGTTTTCACCAACAGTTTACCAGGTGTCACAAAAACATAATGTAGTGTAAATGAAGGTTAAAACAGCAGCTTGTAAAGTATTTGAAGTATCTTAATATTTCCCAGAGAGACTATTAACAAAGAAATTTCATTGTACCAAGAGTTTACAAAGTCATGGCAAAGTTTAATTTTTCATCTTTAACTCAGTAGATGACAGACTGAAACTACTACAAAAATATGAGACTTTATTTCAAACTGCTTATAAAGATATGCCCACTGTAGATCATAATGAAGCCCAGTTCTTCATCAACATCATCATCATCATTATTATTATTAACCTTGAACCTAAACTCACTGGAATCTTGACATACTGTATACACATCATGGCTAGGTTGCAGTATTACTTTTTACACTAATTTGACAAGCCCTTTGCTGAAATGATTTAGAGAGACTGGATTTTCTTGCAGCAGGCTCACATTTGTCAGTAATTTTTCAACTTTGCTAAGTGACCATATATTCTTTTGATTGTGCAAATTATGAAATCTGTGGCTAAGTTGGACCCGCTGTAAATTATGAAGAGCAGTGATAATTAGGAATGCACATTTCAACAAAATTAACTGTATTAAGCACTTGAAAATACTTAAATCATAAAAACGTGCATTTTGATATCCCTGTGCTGCTGATTACAAGAGGCATAAAGTTGCTGTGCTTCTTCAATTAAGAAATGATGAGAAAATTATACATTCAGAAAGCCAGGTAATTTAAAATGTACTAGTCCAAAGAAACTCCTTTATTTCGGAATATAAATGGCAAGCATGCCACAAAATCAACCACACTATATGAAGCTATATTCTGTTATCTTTTCAATTAAAAAATTAAACAGTATTCTACTTTCAAGGCAAACTTTATGCATTAAACAACATTAACAAGATATGTCAGTGCACAGCTTTAAAGAAATTATAATAAACAGTTTTATTCAAAATACATAAATTTTTATGTAATTAAATACTATTTTTTGTTTGTGTCTTTTGTTGGTATTATATTATTAAACTATAATAGAGATAATGTGCTATATACACACATTAAACTTGAACTTTATTTTAACAATTAACAGAACTACAAAATTAACTGAAAAATAAAACAATGGTCTTTATTTATCTTCACATCTAATAATAACAACAAAAATAATACTTTTTAAATAATTTAATTTATATATATGAAATCAATAACACTCGTCTACAGCCAGCTTCATGTCCCAACCTGCTGTGTGTTTGGCTGGCAGGAACCATTGCTGTACAGCAGAGACTACAGAACCGGGGAAACCAGCTGTGCCCAGGGGAGGATAGTTTTACTGTATTATTAGTGCCAGCAATTTGAATGAAATTGAATTCACAGCAAAACTTACAATTTCATTTTACAAAAAGAATCACAAAATGAGACTGTTTCATGGCCAGTGAAATTTGCACCATTGATCCAGTAAGAAAGATATTTAGTAGGTCCCCCTTCATCTTGTCTACAAGCTTGTCCCAGTTGTGATGCAGGGACTGCAGTTCTCTTTAGCAGCTGATGTGCATTGGGCTGATGTGAGGATACCTTGATCAGGGTACACAAAGTTTAAAAACCAGGAAGCAGAGCACCTTCAAAAGCATAATCTCATCTAAGACTTTTTGTTTTTAATTTATTTTTTTCTCAAACACTTTGATAACAATTTCTTTACCTTGCTAGATTTGTCTGTCTTTTCATATCATGTTGGGTTGTTGCATTTCCAAAAGGTACTTTGAGTCTAAAAAGGTTGTAATGTGTGGTTAGGTCCTAATGAATCAGTTTTCGATTCTTTCCATTCTTATGTACTTTGATAGTTTGTATTTGTTATACTAATTTTAGCATTGATTTCATGAAACTATATGAAGATGGAAACTCTGTTTTGTGAATAACTACCCATATTTAGGATGTTGTATTTTACCTAGCCAATGGGACAAGATTTAGGTCACTGGACAGTGGTGCCATGGTGCATGTTGGACAAAATGCTTTTAGTAAGTTCACAACATCAATCAACACTCAACATGATGCACTTTTGTGGCATGTCCTATGGATGTATTATAAGAAATATACTGAGAACATTGAAAAAAAAACAAAAAAAAAACTAATTATATGATAGAAATAAGCCACAATGAAACAGAATAAAGAATGATTTTTTCAATAGCGCATGCTACTGTATATTGCTCTAGTTCAGTAGATTGTAAAAAAACAGACCTGAGGATGGTGTTTTGACTCCTGCAATATGAAGTCCTGCAGCAATCTCTATGAAACAACCCAATTCTCTACCCCATCCCACCCACAGGAGATGCTTTCCATGGCCCATGTGTCAGTGTCATTATTCACAACATATGTTCTTTGACATTAAAAGAGATGATTATTAACATTTTTTTGCTAAAATCATTTGGTAGCATATTAATTAAAATGCACTAGACTGGTCAACTTCTCATATTTGTTCTGTTTACTCTTTTATTCTGCTGTCTTGGATCTAGGACTTCTTCTTCTTTCGGCTGCTCCCATTGTGGGTTGCCACAGCGGATCATCTTGTTCCCTACCTTCCTGTCTTCTACATCTTGCTCTGTCACACCCATCACCTGCATGTCTTCTCTAACCACATCCATAAACCTTCTCTTAGGCCTTCCTCTTTTTCTCTTGCCTGGCAGCTCTGTTCTTAGCATCCTTTTCCCAATATACCCAGCATCTCTCCTCTGCACATGTCCAAACCAATGCAATCTCGACTCTTTGACTTTGTCTCCCAACTGTCCAACCTGAGCCGACCCTTTAATGTACTCATTTCTAATCCTGTCCATCCTTGTCACACCCAATGCAAATCTTAGTGTCTTTAACTCTGCCACCTCTAGCTCTGTCTCCTGCTTTCTGGTCAGTGCCACCGTCTCCAACCCATATAACATAGCTGGTCTCACTACCGTCCTGTAGACCTTCCCTTTCACTCTTGCTGATAACCGTCTGTCACAAATTAATCATGTCACTCTTTTCCAACCATTCCACCCTTCTCTTCCACAATCCCCATTATTCTATACTGTTCATCCCAAGTATTTAAACTCATCCACCTTTGCCAACTATTCCCTGTATCCTCACCATTTCACTGACCTTCTTCTCATTCACACACATATTTTCTGTCTTGTTCCTACTGACCTTCATTCCTCTCCTCCTCTCTAGAGCATATCTCCACTTCTCCAAGGTCTCCCCAAACTGATTCCCTACTCTCACTACAGATCACAATATCATCAGCAAACATCATAGTCCATGGGGACTCCTGTCTAATCTCGTCTGTCAACCTGTCCATCACCATTGCAAATAAGAAAGGTGTCAGAGCCGATTCCTGATGTAATCCCACCTCCAAATTGAATGCATCCATCACTCCTACCGCAGACCTCACCACTGTCACACTTCCCTCGTACATATCCTGTACAGCTCTTACATACTTCTCTGCCACTCCCGACTTCCTCATATAATACCACAACTCCTCTTGAGGCGTAACCTTCCCCATTTATGCAGGCTTGGGACCGGCACAAAAAAAAACCCTGGTTTGTGCGTCCCCTGTGACTAAGTTGGATTCAAGACCTTCTTCATAAATATATTTATTGACTGTATACTGCATTAAATATTTCCTGTCACCTAAATTTCTGCATAAGGTTAGGAAGACTGAATATTTAATGTCAGGTGACAAACCAAACTTTTAGATACAGTATTGGAAAACTTTTATTCACTTCACTTTCCCTCTGTTTGTTACAATAAAGCTCCTTAGAAAAATCAGGCCATTCTATTCAAGTAAGATATGTGTGAAGAATTCACAGGCTCTCCCAGGGATATAACCTCACCATTGTGTGATCTTATAATGGGCTGTGTCTAATATACCTTGTCACACATGTGCGTCTGTGGATCACCATCTAAGCTAGTCTGAAGCACGTATTACCACCCTAGGCCAAGAGGGGCCACTTGTGCCAACCTTTTCTTTTTTCTCAGTAGCACTGAGAAGAAAACCAGCGAGGGCAATTGACCCCTTCCAGTCTCCTGCCTTTAAACGGTGGTCAGTATTGAAATGATTGGACACGAACAATTGATTAGGAATGAACTGGTTTATCTGCAGTGCTTTTTATTGATTCTGTAGAGGACATTTTTTGTTACGTTGTGAATTTATTAAACAGTGACAACCGGGTTGGCACCCCAATATTTTCCTTTGGAAGCCTGCAGTGCCTTATTTGACCACAACCTACTGTGGGAAGCATCAAGAGGTATTTTCACTACATGTTCAAAACACTCCAACTAACCACTCTCAATTTAGAGATGCTGTGGCTCTGCTTCTTGGTTTTGTGATTATGCTTAGCTCTTCAGTCTTACACAGACAGGAAGCCGATCAATTTTTCCTTGCAGGAACCTCTTTTTGGCCATTTGCTTTCACCTTGTCATTCATTAAATCATTACCCAGAGGATAGTGCCACGGATGAGGAAAAGAATATACCATGATCAGTATGATCTTCTGCTGAAAAAACAGTGAGATTGTGACACTAGCTATGCATGGTTCATTTACACATTGGTTCTTTTATAAATGATTGAGGGCAGAGGCAATTATGAATGAACTAACTTAATGACAACAATTTTCAGAAAATTGCAGCAAACTGTCATGGTTATCAATGCGGCTAACTAATCGTTTCGCTAATGGAGAGTCAATGGCCAAGAACAGACTATTTATGGACATTTCATGGAAAAGAAAGGCAGGAACAGCCTTCATTTACTAGTGCGTAGGTAATCGGGTAGCTTCAAACTCACATCATTTACTTCAGAGCATCTTGAATTAGTGATATCAACAGCGACAAAAGAGTATCTCAGAAGAAATGCCATACACACAGAGCTGGTGCCACTATTAAGGCGAAATAGGCATTCATCCAGGGCACAGATCATAAGGGGGGGACTCAGCTGTATGAGTTAACTACTGAACACTCTGTTGGCCTAGGGCACGAAATAACCTAGCACCAGAGCTGTATACACCATTTTGAAGCAAAACGGGGGGTGAAGTTGAACCCTTACTGTATGGTCTAACCTACAGGGAAACACACCTTCCATGTTTATCTCAGCCCATTACAGATAAGTTAGTCTGAAAGTGAGAGAGTTCAGGGAGAACAAGCAATGATGATAACCAATTAAGAAGGGAGTCACTAACATCTGCAAACTGTGTTTAAAATATATGTTAAGCAGCTTAAACTACTCTTGGAAAAAACTGTAGGCTGCTAATTTGCTTCAGTATACCAAATAATGCCTGCCTGCTTGGGCAGGAGATTCCCCTCTTTGAAGATATTTTAATGATATTTATAGACTATGTCATCATGTGTGATAAACAACTTGTGAAGACCTTGAACCCAATTAATATCTTGATATAACTGCCTAATGTTGAAATGTTTTATCTTTGAAGAAGTTTCCTGAACCTTACCACAAAATTATTAACTTTAGCACTCTCCATTTTTAATGAGAAGTTAATTAAAAATCAAGAAACTAGATGGAACTGAGACGGAATGACATGCTGCACCTTACAAAAGGCCAAGGATATAATTTTCTTTGCTTTAAATTCCCTCTTTCCTTCTAAAACCGTATGGTTATCCATCTACCTTTATATGTTGCTTTTAATCTACTATATAGTTTTTTTGTACAGTCTAAGAATTATTATAACTGCTTGTATCCAATTAATTTACTTGATTAGTCCATTTTTGGGTTGTAGGGATTGAAGCCCATTCTGTCAGCATTAGCATTCTGTAGACTCTAAGATCTAGTGTACTGGCTCAAAAATCTCAAAGTGATGCAAATGTGGTCCCACTCCTAGGATTAGGAGCAAAAGCATTTTATTAAATTTCAGATTTAGACAACTATTCCTGCCTTCACTAGGATCTGGGAGAACTTGTGAGTTGTCCTAACTGACTAGGAGATGCCAGAAGCAGGCATAGATTGGCACGCACAGTAAAGGCATAATATTTTAGAAACACAGGACAGTAATGAACTCAAAGATATATTGATTTGACAGAAATGAAATAATATTTGTAACAGATTTTGTACATTACATGATCACTCCATCTATGTTGAGAAGCCACACACTATTTGTCGAAATCAGACTGTTGGTAACATTTTGTTTATAAATACAGCTTTGCAATACAAATGATTTGGGTATATCACAACCAACAACAGTATTTCTAGAATTTTTCGTCAAACCTTGAAAATCCTTAGAATGCATGAGGTAATATGCAGATTAATACATTTCCCCTCCACTCCATGTGACGTAATGTTAAAGCAAGCCGCATTCATGCAAATCAGCACACAAAAAGATCATTGCTCCAAATATAGATGAGCATGCATATGTTAATTGCAAGCAATATCACAGTATCAATATACAAGTGGTCACGGATTCAAACTTTATTGTATAGCCAGCAAATGTTCCTAAAAATAAGTACGGTAGGATGTGTAATTGGCAGCGAAAAGTTCACATAGATATGGTGAGCTCTGCATTCTGTGAACTCCTGGAACATTTGTGTTACAGTTTATAATGCTGGTAAGTTTAAAGAAGGCAGGTACAGACTCCTGGGGCACTGGATAAATACAGCCTCAGAAAAAGCAGAGGCAGATCAAAATAAGAGGCACAGCATACGACAATACACAGGAAGAGTGAACATAACTTATAGCCTCAGTTAGTTTCAGTATAACTTTTGCAGGACGAAGAGCTTTCTGTGGCCATAACAGCAGGAAGGTGATTTTTCTGAAAGTACAGCTGTGGATCATTCATTGTTAAATGAACACGCCCATTATCAAGGTTTACTCTCATTTGGGGTGTGTGTCTCGATCTTTCCATCTCAGTGCTCATTACATTATAATTATGATGTTGTTGCAAAGTGGCAACGATTTGTGCAGCTAAGTGCAATATCCATCCATCCATTATCCAACCCGCTATATCCTAACTACAGAGTCACGGGGGTCTGCTGGAGACAATCCCAGCCAACACAGGGTGCAAGCCAAGAGATAAACCCCGGGCAGGGCGCACACACACACACACACACACACACACACACACACACGCACACACTAGGGACAATTTAGACTCGCCAATGCACCTAACCTGCATGTCTTTGGACTGTGGGAGGAAACCAAAGTAACCAGAGGAAACCCACGCAGACACGGGGAGAACATGCAGACTCCACGCAGAGAGGACCCAGGTCTCCTAACTGCGAGGCAGCAGCGCTACCACTGTGCCACCGTGCCGCTCTAAGTGTAATATCCTACCTTATTATGTTTTCCGCCTTCTACCACTTTATTATTATATTATTAATTATATTATTATAATCACTACTACTACTTCTACTATAACATAATAATAATAATAATAATAATAATAATATCTTTGTGGTGAAGGTATAATGTTAGTATCAGCCAACTACAAAGCATCATAATGATTTCCAAAAAAACTATAAAACCTCATCATGAGTACCACTTTGTGGCTTGGCATAAAATAGTGACATCATTCAATCTCAAATGAGAACTGTTACTCCTTTTTGTAAGCAAATAGGACACTTTATAAATATTTCTAATGTTTTACACTGAGGTGGGACAGATTCTTATCCTACTCTGACTTTTAGTATAATTCCTAGGAGTAAATCTGTGATGATTGATAAATATGGGCCCTGGTCATTATAATATTGTGTATGGTTGTGAAACAGTTGATAAGAGAAACACTAAACCAATTTGATAAACCTAATGGAAAAATGTAACTGTAACGTCTCAGTGAAATTGCAACAAGAATAAATTAACACAGAGTTTGCATGAAAAGTATCAACTTCAGATGGTAATTCACTTGATGAGTGAAAATGAAGTTTAGTTTAAACTATACATCATACTAGACGGTACAGTGGGAGGTGTTGAAATCTTATGGATCCAGTTTCCCTGCATTTAAATCCCACACCTGGTCCTAAAATTAGGATTATTCAATTTGTAGTGCAGTGTCAGTACAGTATCTTATACGCTGCAAACTCAAAGTCACTTATCAAATGAGTGCATTTATACAACACGGAGACACCTTTACAATAAACAAGCTCTTAACAGATGGTTTCCTTATTTACATTAGTTTTGTTATTTATTACCCACATAGAGGACATTCACTTTGCATTTTTTTGTTTATTTACTCCTTTAGGTTCTGGATTTTGAAGTTTAAGGGTTTGGGTTCTTTTATAACAAAACAGCACAAAAGCATCAGCAATTCCTTTGTCCCACGTTCCCAAAGATGTGCATGTTGGTTAAATGACAACTCTAAATTCACCCCGTATAAGTGGGTTTATATTTCAGTGATGAAATGGTGCCTGTCCAGGGTTGATTACTTCCTTGGTTTCTATACTGCCAGAGCAGACACTGGTCCCCCATGACAATGAATTGAATTAAGAAGGTTTGAAAATGTTATAGTATTGTAGGTGGGAATAATCAGTCTAATGTAACAATGATTTTCTGTTCATATAAAAGTTGCTTTACTTGTAATTGAGTTTAAGGGTAAGGACTACAACAATATGTTATTAAAGTAGAGTGATGTAGAGCAGGGCTTATATAAGGTTGTTATGTGAATCATTTGGATACCTATGTGTACTTGATTACTGTTTACAAGAAAGAATAAGTATCTCAGTTCAACAGTGCCATGTGGCATAGGTGGCATGCCATGTGGCATAGAATGACTGCAGATTGGTATATACAGTATGTGAGATAAATGAGGTGGAAGGATTGCTGCTTGAACTTTATCGCACTTTGTACTGAATGTTTGTGCTGGACTATATATTCAGTACTATTGTAATATGATAGCATCATAATGATCAAATATGATCTGATAAAATAAAGAGAGATGTCGAGTCTAGTATCACATCTTAGAGAGTTCACTAGAAAAAGCCCACTTTCATTCAAATTAGTTTTGAGTCCAGATATCTTTTGAAATTCTGGTAGTGAATTAAGGACTACTGGTAAGAAAGTTTGTGGGTCTGATCACATATCATCTGCATATAGTGATAATTTCTGTTCAAGTCCTTATCTGATAATCCCCTTTATCTCTGATGCATTTTGAAAGTGTATGACCAATAGCTCAATGGTAAATGCAAAAATAAATGGTGATAGGTGGCATCCATTTTGAGTACTACATTCTACTTTGAAGGAGATTGAGATAATGTTGTTGATACAGATAGGGGCTTATGGACTGGTATAATGTATTTTATCCATTCACGCGTTTAAGCCAAACCCAAATTTGCACAATGAGGTGATTAGGTAGTCCCATTGAACCATATCAAATACTAGTAAGATCTCTGGTGTGTTAGATTTTATGGGTGAGTATATTACATTAAACAAACGCCAAAGATTAGAAGCTAAGTTTCTCCCTTTAATAAATATGGTTTAGTCCTGAGATATTACAGAAGGAAGCACTTTCTCAGTCCTTTTTAACTTGAACTTTGAAGAGTATCTTAACATCATTATTCAGAAGTGAAATTGGTCTGTATGATACACATTGTAATAAGTCCTTATTTTATTTTGGAAAATTGTTAATTAATACTAGGTGAAAAGTTTGAGATAGACTTTTGTTGTCTCTAGCTTCTGCTCAGAATTTAAATTATTTACTGGTCTTTTTCTGCTCACAATAATCCTTAGGTACTTTGTGTCCACAACAACTACTGTGTATGTGAAATGTGAAGGTTTATTAAACAATACCTCAGTGGGCAAGGGATGTCTCATTTTACCTAGAATTGGAAAAAAAAATCTAATTTCTCAAAAATAAAAAGTCAAAAACCTTTTCTAAATATAGCAACAGTTATTGATGTGTTCAAATAAACACACTGGGCATCTGTTTAACCATTCTGATTTCTCGGTATATTTGAGGGACTACTTCCTATTGAGCTCTCTATTCACATTACTCCCAGAATTGGGCAGTAGATTGGTATTGTTATGAATTTGATATAAACATAAAAGTATGGGAAGTATTAATGGTTATACAGTAAAACATATTTGAGAAGCTGTGTTAACTTTTAGTATGGTCTGTCTTGTTGCACCGGCTGCTCAAAAGGCACAAATCTTTTTCTGTTCTTTCAATATACAACTTGCACCTTTTTCACCATAAAATGGCAGCTGGAAGCCCAGTAACATGAAGGTGCTAAAGAAAAATTATAAATATGTTTTGTTTAATGATTTGTTTCAATCAGTTCAATAGTATAAATATGCACCTTTATGATAGCATTTTTTGAACAAATTACTATGAGCTTCAACCTGTTGAGAATCATTACACATAACATAAAGGTACCTGCCCAATAGGTTCATATTAGAGCCTGCTTTTCAAACTTTTTACATCTATCACTATTAGATTTTTTCTACCTGCAGTGTGTCTGTGTATAGCCGGAATAATTACATCTACGCATTCAATTGGGCCTCCAGGGTCACGCATTGACGACCAAACCTGCTGCTGTAAGATGAGGGGCTTTGATTGTCTGCTCTATTGATCGGCTCAGTACAGAGCATTGCTATTCATTTCTCATCACCTTGTATGGCTGGGTTTACCATCCGGGTGACTTGAATATGCTCTCTGGTCCCCTGTTTGCAAAAGGAGCCTTGGCATAAGTGAGAAAAAATATCTAGTAAAGAAAACATCCACATTTTCCAACAGGCACTCACAGCAACCCACTATCTGGCACACAACCCTGCCTCACTTCACCATTATAATCCTATCCATCTATTTTCTTTACCCACTTATCCAGAGCAGACGCATGGGTGCAGCTGCAGCCTATAGCAGCAAGCAATTGACACAAGGCAGGAATAACAGCTGGACAGGGTGGCAGTCCATTGCAGGTTGAATACACAACACACACACGGGGCCAGTTTAGCAATCCACTTACCCTGCATGTTTTTGGGCTGTGGGAGGAAAACAAGGCAACCGAAAAAACACACAAACAAGAGGAAAATGTTCCATACAAAGATAGACCTATCCAATCAAACTGAAATATAAAACTTTAAAAAGAAAAATAAATATCAGTGAATACACTGCAGGTGTCTTGATAGGTCACTTTGATTGTCCATTTTATATACTTTGCCATGCGACAAAAGAGAAAAACACAGAATGAATGGTTGTTCAAAACTGTGCAGCAAATGAAAAATTAGAGAGATGTAAAACATCTGTAGCTAAAAAAACACATACACCAACAGGGCTTTTGAGGTTCGACATCCTGGAACCCCTTGGGCCTCAACTTGGCTGTAAGAGCCATTTGCTAATTATTTAAGTAATATAAATGCTTGCCTAAATATTAGTGCATAGTTTATGGGAGGTTCCTACAACCCCCATAAATTGAATTGGGTTGGTATATTCTAACTGTTTCTAGCTGGCTATACATTGTACTCAGTAAGAGACCTGCCTTGCCATGTATAAGGATTTGAGGGCACATGGTGTCAAGTAACATGAAAGACAATATGCTCTATTGAATGTGCAGTGCCGTACATTTAAAGCGTACTGAAGAAGACGTAAAGCATGTTTAAGTGTAGAAACAACTAAAGTTTGACAAGAAAAGCTAAGTTTAGGGAAGATACATTTTTTTCAAAATTTTTTTTGCCTTTTATTCTAAGTGTGTAACAACATTTTCTCTTTATTCTTGTGTGGATTATTTGATTTGAATTTTCACTAAATGTTTTAAAACAAACTTTTGGACTGAGAGATTTCTTTCGGCACACATTTTACCCATGCTTGATCCTGCCTTACACATCCACAGCTACACTGGCTTTTTATTTTTTGTTTTTTTTTTGGTCAACTGCTATGTGAACGCAGCAGAGTCAAATTATGGATTTGATCTGATTGACCGGTACTGATGCAAACTAAAGTACCTCTAGCTGCAATATTAAAAGAACAATAAAATATTACATTTTTCCATTTGTAATAAGAGCATAAATTATTTAAATGAGCAGTTTAACAGTAAAATATGATTCTACACTATTGTGTAATTGCTGTCAGAATACTGCAAGCACTGGTAACTGCATCTCCCATAATCCTGTAAAAAGAATGGGATCAGGGAGCACTGCCATCTTGTTTGCTTTTTAGCTGTCTTTGTCTCTCATTCCCTTTTGTTATGTGTCTTTAACTCTGCTAATAAATATTTTGGCCCCTTAAGAACATGGCATGCTATAAAACTTTTCCACATGTCAACATGAAAAGAATCATGTAGATTCAGCCATTTGAAAACTTCTTTTCCCCAAACTCGAGGCAGGAAAACAATTCTCATGTACGACCGTGAACATCTGAGAGTCTTCTTGCAATTGTACTAACACTTTCAAGAGACTGGCCCCTGTCCACATTAACATGGATAAATTTGAAAATGCATTTCGCTTTTTCTTATTTGTTCTGGTCTTTTATCCACATTCAAACAGCCTTTTAGACCACCAGTTATATTTTTTATTTTTTTCAAGTATTTAACACAGATTCACTCTTTTTGGAGGAATGTAAAATACAAAACAGCCCAAATGCAACGTTTTCTATGCAATGGCATTGCAGTCTGAATGTAGCCTTGGGAGACTTAAAAAAAAAACAAAAAAAAAAAAAAACGCAACAAGCATGGACTTTTCAACTAATTTTTAATCATCATGGATTTTCTCTTTTGTACATATAACATGTCTTAAGGGTTTTAATTCATTTTCATCTTAAGCAGTGTCAGTAAATGAAATCTCTGCATTGTTGTTATTTGCTTAGTGTTTGTCCTATTGAACATTTGTGCTTATTGTTTTTGCGAAAGATGCAATTGTTTTCTTCAAAAACCATTATTTTAACATGGAAAATGTAATATGTTGTAATTGCTTCATATGCTATGCAAAATATTACAATGCAGTACACAAATTATACAGTCAACAACTAGAAAGTATCTTAGTGCAAATAACTGTTTTAAATTTGCCTAATTGAAAATAATCATTCCTACTTTACTTTTTCTTAACCTTTACCCCCTTTCATTATAATCCTGTTTGCAAAAAAATTGACAAAGCAGACAACTTTCAAATTAACAAAGTATATATATATATATATATATATATATATATATATATATATATATAT
>JANRMT010062819.1:17528218-17549085 GCA_026402145.1 Polypterus bichir lapradei | reverse complement strand
TATATATATATATATATATATATATATATATATATATATATATATATTTTATTTGAAGCACCATACTGTTATGGATAGTTTCCTGTGCAAAGAGGTTGTGTAAGTACTACAGTCAAAATAACTTATCACTTTACTCCATTTTGTGTATAGCTAATGAATTGCAATGTAAGCTAAGAAAAGCTTGCATTTAAACAGCACTGTATATTGGATTGAACAGTTTCTCACTCAGTGTACTATGATTCGTAAAGCCAGTTTTTTTTTTTTTTTTTAAAAAGTTAACATGATAATGAAAAAGCAAAACCACTCTCGATATGATAGACAGACCATAATTACCATAGATTTTCATAAACTAATTGAATATACTGTTTCTTGCCTCAGAGGAACAAGTGGAGGCAGTTCAGGTGATTTTCTTTTTGTTTGTTTCTTCACATCTGCAATGTTTATCTTTGATTAAAATAATAACTGCACAAATATCAGTTACGATGCATTAGGATTAAATGAGCAATGAAGCACAATCAACAGGAAACCACAAAGGACAAGAAGATACAATCACTTGATCAGGTTCAAAGGGATATACTGTAGTATAAGCAGGGGAATTCAAAAGAAAAAGTGTTTACTTTGATTTTTATTATTACGCTAGGCATCTGGGAGTTGCATATTTTCAGTGCTTGCTGTATATATACTGTATAAAGCAAAATGTGTAAGAATATACACTGCTTTTACTGTCTGCCACAATTTCAAATATAAAACTGCAAGTATGCCAAAAGCATAGCAAGAATATTTTGTTTGTGTGTACATTAACTCTGGAACCAATTTTGATCATGGTATTTGTGCTGGATGAAGGGCAGGGTCCAAATTTTCTTAAAGGTTCTATTTTTTTTTTTTTTTTTGGAAATGAAAAAATATAATGCAAACATTTTGTGGAAATTCAAGAGAAAGCAACCTGCTTTGTAGCCATAAGCACTGCTTCAGCTGCAGGGCAATCAACAAACAGAGAGGCACTGAAATTTAGTAACTTGTCAAATGAAGCAATGATAATGAATTAATTAACTAATGCAAATAATATTATTGGTGGATGAATTTTTGATTTGTAACTTGTTTTGCTAAATAAACAGTTCATTAATAAATATCAAATCAATATACATAATGCAATAGTGGCAGTGCCCACTACTCCCTCCAGTTATAAGCTGCTTTCTTTTTTTTTACTGGCATACAACTATGTGTTTGTCAAATACACTAAAAATAGATAAATGAAAATCTCACAAGAGTATTTTAGCCCTTTCAATATAATAATGTGCCTATTGCAATACTAGCAAACCATGTTTCACTCATTATTATGAAGAGAGGAAGCCCTACCATGTGCTTCCACTTCACATACTTATCTCTTGTGGCAAAATAGGCAATATTATTAGAACAGAATCTACAAGTACCAACTAATGCACATGCTTCACACAAAGGATGCTGTAGGCTTTATCCAGTTCTGTTTTTATAAACGTTTATTTTGTACATTTTCTGACATGTATTCACATGTGACAAAGGGTATCTTAAGACAATATAAGAATTAACAATGCGACTCGACTGTAAAGATATAACCTAATTTTATTTTAATCTTATTAAGATCCTTGTTATTTGCTTCAAAATACTGTCTAAACCATTACAAAAGATGACCATTGAGACTCAAAGGAAAAAGAAGAAATGGATTTATTGCTAGACAAACATACCAAGGACAAGTGAGGCTGCTCTAAAAGTAAATGGACACAATTGAAAAATGATATATCTCCTGCTAATGTGCTTGTTTGGAATATTGATTTTTCTAGGACATAACATATATTCAGATGTATGGCTTTTACAAAATAAGTAATCATAAGAATAAATGGCTGTGACAGTAGGATCTGATATAAACAATAAGCAATAGCAATTATCTTATATGACACATAATTAATCACATATTATTAGTAGTTTAGTAGAAATCCCTAAGGTTACATAGAGATGGTATTGGAATGCAATATATTTGGCAATTTTGATGTACCAAAGTATGGTTAATTCAGCTTACAACAGGAAACACAGCAAGCAATAATGCCAATGCACTTCCTATGGCTAGACATCACAAACATCCTTCAAACAGTTGCTGAATTGAAATCATGGGTATAAAAAATATGAAGAAAGGTCCTCAGCTATATATAAATATGCTCAGATGGAATTGCTTTTAAAAATAGCACAGAATGCTAGCATATCTGGACCTGGCAGATGAGAAAGAGACTGCTAATCTGCTAATAAAAATAAGCCAGTATAGTTAGACTGTCACAGTTTCTTTTCAGATGACCTCGATAGCTTGAATTGACAAGGAGAAAGGTTTCTGCCAACAGCAGTACAGCAGAGGTGTATTTGCATGAACAGTTAAACAAGTAAAGAATATTTGTGAGGACATGTTTAGCCAACCTTGGCTGTGAGATAAACAAGGTGTTTTAAGGTATATGCTATTTCTGTTGGAAGTCATTTTTGTTGATAAAGGACAGGTACTGAATACAGTTCCAGCTGTTGTTTTTAATTTTGTTGAAGAATTAACAAACACATAACGGCAAAAGAAGATTTAATTACAGTATTTTTTTAAACAATATTTATTTTAAATTTTGTATTCAACTGTTATCACAAAATGCTTACAACATAATGTCTTAAACAATGCATGGAGCACCGATATGATAATTTCCTCTTTGTATATCCCTTTATGCAACGAGAATGCTGCCAGAATAGCTTATGAGATTATTAACAGACTACAAGATAAATAATAATAATGCATTTTAAGAGTAAATATGCGAAATATAGTAAAGTTGGTAGGATATTACATCCAAAGGTCAAAGGTAAAGGTCAAAATTAAATTTCACAGATTAAATAGAGAAATTCCATTTTGAAAACAATACCAATAAAAGGTCGGTCTTCAGCCTCAATTTCAATAATAGGTTTGAAAGAGCTAAACAGCCTAGAGAGAGAGAGAGATCTGATGCATATGGGTCACAAAGCTAAATGAACCTTTGGCAAAAGCTGCGTAGCAAAGCTTGGGAATAGAAAGGTGGCAAGTATCAGAGGATCTTTGGCATTTTACAGGTTTATAGAAGGATAGTCTGAGGTGTTCTGATTCAGATCTCTGTACAGAGGCTAAGCAGGAAAATGTTATCTGCGAATTGTGTAGTTTGTTTTATGGCTGTGCCCTTCAAACTGCTTTTAAAAATACATTGTTAAAAACAGACTTGTCATTATAACTTTGTAAATACAAATTTAAATGAAATATTTAAAACTAAACCAATCTAATCGTTGCTTCTCATAAATAATAAGAGTAAACTCAGGAATGCAGAAGAATTATACTCCAAGCTTAATAAAATGTTCCCATGCAATAACCATCAGGGGGATTTTTTAGACTACCTCCCTAGAGATGATAATCCAGTGCAAATAATTATGAATTTAAATGCATGATCATGTTTTCTCATCTTGAGGGCATTAGTCTGCAAAGATAAATATCCTGCCCCTTACTGTGTTATGAGGGATTTTGTACTTCTCTTACAGATCCCTGTGATTTATACTTAAATAATTTAGATAGTTTTAGGTTGTAGCAGTTGAACTCTAACACATGTAGCTTAAAAACATGTTTTATTACAAACACAAATGAAATGTATTAATTGTGGCAGAAAAGCTTAGCTTTCAAAACAAAGAGAAAACATAATCAGTAATGCAAATTATAATTCATTATGATATGTGGTATGATTCAAAGAATAAATAAATAGCACCTTTGCTGTTGCTTTACTGAAGTCATTTTTATTAAAGGTGAATTACTGTCCTTGCTATATCTTGGCCTTTACTGATTCTTTCTAAGATAAAAGGAAGAAAAAAGCTCTGTTGTGGTTTAATGAAGAAAGCATGCTGTTTTAAATGATGTGACGATTGCTGACATCTGTGAATAATCCATTGACATTATGTTGTCAAATTTAATAGGACACTTAAAATTGAAAAAGTAAAAAAAAAGTAATGTACATTACTTAATTTGCTTGATAAAATATGTATATACATTTTTTTGTGAGTTAGTGCGTGTGTTTGTTCTTATTGCATTGCACCTTTTATTCTTAGCAACTGATTGATTGATTGATTGATTGATTGATAGCCACCTACAGATCCTCAAGTGACTTTCCAGGCCAAATATAATTAATCTGAAAGCTAATAAGACTATATCCCAAGCTACTGCTAAGTTGTACGGCAGGTTTGAACGTCCTTTGCAGTCTACACTTCTACATGTTATATTGTATAATATAAATCAAGAGAGATGTACATTGCTTGAAAATAAATTTATTCAGTTTGACTAAACTGAAGTTGATGGGTTACTAACTAAATAATGCAAACAATATAGCTATATTATTAAATTTTTTAGATATGATAAGGCTGCAGTAGGAATAAATAAAATTTGAAATAGTTATAAAAGGTTGTGGTGGGCTGGCGCTCTGCCCGGGGTTTGTTTCCTGCCTTGCGCCCTGTGTTGGCTGGGATTGGCTCCAGCAGACCCCCATGACCCTGTAGTTAGGATATAGCAGGTTGGATAATGGATGGATAGTTATAAAAGGATGACTTTTTAATTGAAATTATGAAAATGTGTGCACAATCTGAAGCAAGTCTATAAAAACATACCCACAATTATTCCGCTAGAGGAAATCAGCAGTCAATTCTCATTGCAATACTCTGGCAACTGACAATCAAGAAACACTGCAAGCCTTATATGCTAACAAAAAATATTATTCTTTAAAGCGGGTTATCAAAACATTAGGCCTTTTTTCGGCTATGATTTACAACTCCTATTTTAATGAAGAAATTCCCAAACTGAATATTTCTACTGTTGCTTATAATCTAATTTGGTCGAATTTACATTTACGATGCAGATGTTACAAAAACACTTATAGAAAAACTATATTTCTTAATATATTAGCAATTTATTACTCTATAGACTACATACTCTATGTGTAGTATATTTTAAGAGGACAACACAGCAACTGAATCTACATTTATATTTTTTTGCCAAAAGATTTTCGTAATGATTCACACATTATTGTAAACAAACACCATACATCATCGATGTTGTCATATGTACAGTATGTATGCAATGTCAAATATATGTGCACTTGGGGACCACGTTCTTGGCTCTGACAAGGTAAGCAATACCCCCCAAGACAAGAGGAGGCACTGACGCTAATTCTGTCTTCTTCTATCTTCTCCCGAGCCAAGAAAAAACACCCAAGATGGATTACTGATCTCGCCACCTGCCACAGAGGCTTTGCCTGTTTCGATCCTCAGAGTATTAGAACGGCTTGTTTCTGGAAGGTGGTATCAGGTGGTAACAAACACAGGAGACAGAGCTCCAACATTTCATTTACACAGCTGGTCTCAACCAGCAATTCTTTTTGTTTGAGCAATTAGCGTCTGTCTTTTGAGTTATTTAATTAAACAGGCTACCACAGTGGGACCCCAAGACACACTTTGTGTAATACAACAATTTCGTTGAGAATGAGTTAGAAATGAGTTTAATTTAGTTAAGTTAAGGATGCACCACAGCCTATTCAACTAATTAGGAAGACATCAATTAAAATAAGAAATGAACAACTCTTTAGAGTAGCATGTCCAATTATGATACCCATACTGGAATGATTGTATTAAAAGGCAACTTCTTCTGTTTATTATTAAACCATGCTTTAGGTGTCATTTTAACAAAGTTTTTAAAGTGATACATTTGGCCTAATAATATATTGGCACAATTTAATAAAAAAGACAGATGCCAACTGTACCACAAGACTGGCAGGGAAAAGAAATCAAAAAAGCTTTCACATGGCACAACAAAAGTAACAAATTCAATCCTCTCATTACCTGACACACACTACATTAACTAACCATAATATTAGAGGTGAAAGACTTTTATCCATTGTAAAATCCACTAAATCCAATTTTAGGGTCATCTGTTCCTTCTGAGAAAAGATTGTATATTTCTTTAATAATAAAGTTAATAACAAAACATTACAGACTAAGCAGTCAGCACCTAAAGCATGCAGCAGTATATGACACAATTTACAACCCCACCTTAGTAACTTTAAATTGTTGACATAAGATCTTATGTATGATTTTCAAAATGTTATACCTGTTTTCACACCAACTCCAACCATTTCTTGAAATTTCACCTGCAGTAGTTGCACAATCAATGTTTCACATAATAAATAATTACTGAATAACACTGTGCTAAATTTTTCCAAGTACTATATTAAATCAGAATTAAATAAGAAAAGTCCTAAAAATCTTTCAGAAATTTACAATGTAACTTTTGTTTTTTTTAGTTTTAAAGAAAACTGTAACCATACAGCTTCAATATTATCTTAAAAGCAACTTCTTTAGGAACAGTTTCAGTCTGGCTTTTGCTCCAGTCACTTCATACAAACTACTTTAGCTTGTAATATATTCTAATCCTCCCATGAAAGACATGTCATTGGCTTTTCAAAGTGGTGCTTTTGATACTATTGATTATAGCATTTGTCGACAACAGAATGAGAATTTATAAGGCTTAGGGATTGTTCTTAGCTAGTAGGGTTACTTCATATTTATCTTACCATTTGTAATATGCTCCGTAGTCAGTGGACAGTACTTCCTCAGTTCTGTCCTCAGTTAATTGTGGTGCCCCTCAGAGTTTGGTGCTGAAGACATAAATGGAAATACAATTTTAACTTTCGTTCCTATGCTAACCACATTCATCTCCATTTATCCTTTATACAAAATAATATTTAATCAATTATGTCATAATTAGCTGATTTATTGTGGTGAAACATTGGTTGAATTATAATTATTTATGTTAAAATTCATAAAAAACAGAGACTATAAATAGCAAGGCAACACTAAATACTCGTACCTCAAAGGCTTGAATTTTAGCTTGGATGGTTCAAAACAAAATGTAGGTGTTATTTTTGACATGGATATAGCCTTCAGTTATCACAAATCTGCACTTTATCTAAAACCTGCTTTTTCCACTTCAGAAGTATTACAGAAATTAAGCTAGAGAAATTTGAAAATCTAGTTAATTAATTTGTCTCAAAGAATTAATTATTGTAATGTTTTATGGCCAAACTGTCTGAACTGTTCACTTATAATGCTAATGTTAATCTCCCAACAAGGCAGCAGGGATCATAGCTTGAGCTAAGAAGTAAGACCCTGTAAATTGAGTTGTTAAAACACTCCACTGGTTCCCAATTAAACCTCAAGCTGAATTTTACATATATAGCCATAAATCGTTTAGCTCCCCTGCCGTACCTTACAGAACATGTTAGTGGCCATAATCCAGGACATATATTGTTATTTTAAGATGTAGGCGACTTAAAAGATGTGGAAATGAATGCAACTACTTTAGGAAGCAGGTATTGTAGCTAAAGGACACCCACATTTTGGAACAGCCTACCTATCCATTATAGAATTTAAATCAACATATGACATATTAAAAAATTAATATATTTTTGCAAATTATGTCTTACATTTTGAAGTATGATTTTCATCAGACAATGGAGATTTACAGCTCCTTGAAATTCTGACCCTCTCACAATCTATGTAACCCACGTATTAATCACTAAATGCTTCTTCAACTGGCTAAATCTAGCACTAACCTTAGTAAAAGACATTGGTTGCCAGAAAAACAATATTAAATTCACATAATAATAATACATTTTACTTATATAGCACCTTTCCCTGGTGCAAATCTCTTATATTCAACAGGGTAAACACAGAAAAAGATCAAAATATAATACTAAACTCACAGTGGCATAGTTAGGAGCGGGCGAGGAGGCGGCCTGCCCCGGGCGACACATTTTTGGGGTAGCATTATTGGCCAAAAGGCTCAGTACAATTCATGTGTAAGCAGCAGGTTTTGGAAAAATATCACTCATGAATGAAAAGAGTAAAATTCTCTTATTTTTATCCACAAATGATTCAAAAATAATTTTCAGACTGTCCTTCTGTGACGGCATCAGACATAGCAGTTGAAATTTATGAGGCAATCACACAAATAAACATAAACATTACACCAATAATAATTTCTAGGAAGATAAACAACTAATTTCCAATTTATAATTTTGTTTTGTTATCAATCTGAATGTGTTCTTGCTCTGCGCAGAAAGCATCCACACCTATCACTTGTACACTACACTGGTTCTGGTTTTCGCAGCGTAATTATATTAAACTAATAATTAGAACATGGCTTATTAGTGCGTCTATATTATATTTTTGTCTAGTTGATGCTTATAAATAATTATATGTGAAAATTTATTGCTGTTTCTCTATATTTGAATAAATCTATGCAAAATGTATCTTAATTTTTCTCTATATGTCATTTTAATTTTCTATTTAAATAGGCTAACAAATTCAGATATGTTGGAGGGCGGAAAATTGAAGCATCACCCCACCCCGAGCAGCACATACTCAAGCTACGCCACCATAAACACATGCTAATACCATACATTAACCAACAAATAAAATGTAACTACTGTACATGAAACAAAAAGTTTAAAATTAGAATAAGAATCAATAAACAATTCTCTGAAAATTTAGAATAGCAAAATTTATACTTGACTCAGTGATATGGTTTTCTTCAGGAAATGCAGTAATGCAGTCATTGGTTTCTAATATACATATAAATTAAGATAATTGAAATAATTTCTGCTGTTAATAACACATTTATAAGTTGTTAATAGTTCCATGCTCTTTAAAAGTTTTTAAAAATCTGTGTTTTAGTTTGCAGCTAGCTTCACCTTGACAGAGACATTTTCTGCATTTCATTTGTTTATGGGGAGAAGTGGGAAGAAAGAAAAAGGAAGCGCAGGAGTTGGAGGTTGGAATATTTGTGTAGGTATAGTACACATTACAGAAAATTTGCTTAGAAGAATATCCATTGAATCACGTGTTTATGTATTGGACCACCACACTCTTTCACAAAATTTTAATTATTGTGCTGTAGTTGAGGCCCATTTATACTTCTAGCCTCTTGCTGCTTAGTAATACCTACAGTAAAAGATTCTCTGCAGGTGATTTACAATAGCTAAGGACTTATTATGGAAACTGTGGCTAAGTGGCCTGGGAATATCCACAATGCCTTTATCTAGGTTAATTGGGCAACGTGTAAAAAAACAAGATATGACAAGTGTGTTAGTGGGAAACTACTGGGCAATAACTAATACTTACTTTTTAACAGTTTTAAGTAACACCCAGATGGCAGCCAAAGAACAATTCAATGCATTAGCAAGTTCGTTTGGGGTACATGGAAAATTCTATTCCGCTATCTTCACAAAACATTGGGAAGCTTCAGATATTCAGCTCTGCTATGTTGCAGTGTAGTTGTGTGTGAAATGGTACGTAACATTATTCCGAGAGCAGACATGCCACTACCCAGCTAGAACATGAGAAGGAGATTCAAAATTTCACAATTCCTGATCTTTGAGGAAAAGGTATAGAGTACAAAGCTTGAAGTACGGACTAAGAAAAGCTATTACAGCAGCCAACAGGCAGTACAGAGAGAAGCTGGAGGGTTTCTATTCTACTGCTGACTGTGGATGTATGAGGCAGGGCCTACAGCACATCACAGACTACAGGACCACCACCAGCACAAATAGGTTCCACAAACAGTCTGTCAGAAAATCTCAACATTTTCTACACCTGCTTTGAGACATCCAGCAACAGCACAGAGTGGAGGCACACACACACCTGGACCACACAACCACCCTCCCCTCCCTCAACGGCCTCTTCAGGTCAGGTACACAAAGCACTAAGGAAGATCAACCCCCGTAAGGCTGGACCAGACAACATCTCTGGGCGGGCTCTCAAAGCATGTGCCGACAAGCTGGCTGATATTCTCTGCTCCATCTTTCCCTCAGTCAGCGCATTGTTCCGTCCTGCTTTAAGACTATGATCATTGTCCCCCTAGCTAAAAAAAAGCCCACCCACCTGCCTGAATGATTACAGGCCGGTAGCACTCACTCCAATCATCATGAAGTCTTTTGAGAGAGTGGTGCTGGCCCACATTCAGAGCAGCATACCGGACACTCTGGACCCTCTGCAGTATGTGTACCAGCCCAACAGGTCGACCTCAGATGCCATTGCGGCCACGCTACATTATTCCCTCTCCCATCTGGAGAACAAAGACTCCTACATCAGGATGCTCTTTGTTGACTACAGTTCTGCTTTTAACACGGTTATCCCCCATAATTACACTCTATACTTCTAATATGTTTTTATACTTTATGCTCCCTCTGTTACTTATTATCTATCTGCTACTTATTATTTATGTTTATCTTTATACTTTGGTTTTGTCATTTGGTGTGGACAGCAAAGAAAGAATTTCATTGTACAGGGAAACCACTACCATTTTCATATTTTGTTTGGTAATTAAAAGACATTAATGTCATTGTACTTTAGTTTTTCTCTATATATTTGACAAATAAGCTGTGCACAGTTTAATACATCATAGGATTTATTTATTGATCTTCATTAAGAAATAGTGAGAAAATATAGATTATATCATTTAAATATGTACATTAACAATTTAGAAATTTAAAAGATTAAAGGTATGGTTGTGATGTGCAAACACATTCTCATCACTATTTCCTCCTGCTTTTGTTTCTATCCATTAGGAAGGATACAGTGTACCTTAATAAATAAAAACTTAGTTGTCATCTAAAACAGAAACAAGTTATTCTTTAGAAAAGGGTTGTTTGCTTTTATGGTGTTTACTTCACATTATTTTTGTATTAATCTTGTCATTTTGTTGTTATTTAATAAAAAGTTGATCACAAAAAGAAGAAACAATGTGTGACTGATTTTGCACTTATTCATATTCTTTAGCTTAATTGACTGTTAAATAATGATGTTCTGTTTACTTCATATTATTTTTCGCAATTTATTTCATCCCACCATAGACTCAAAAACATCACCATATAATGAAAGTACTGCCAATAGATTGGGATTCAATCAACTTGTGATGTGTTTTGCTGAGTGACGGCAGAGTGACTGGGAAGAACTTTTTACTCACTTAAAAATACATCTGATTAAGGTGTGTTTCGGGGAAACCCACAGAAAAGTAACACATTATGTACATAAAATATAAAGTTGCTTGTTAAAATGAAAACAATTAACATTTTTGGAAAAATCACTCTATAACAGTATTAATTAATTAATTAATTAATTAATTAATTAATTAATTAATTAATTAAACAATATAATTTATTCCTAATGATACTTTCTGTGTAAACTAGCTATGTACTTTTTATATAACAAACTGAAACATTCTCCTCCTTCATAATACACTTTATGAAGCATTAAGCCATCTTAAACCAATTTACTTTCAAAGTATTCGTTAGTGACAATCTTTTTTTAAAATGTGGATTATTTAATCAAAATATTATGAGGAAATTAAAAAAAGGGATCCTTGATCAACTAGATTCATTTTGTTTTGTGTTTAGTACCATCTTTGTGTCAGCACAATTTAAAGATACCAAGTCCCTAAAAATATGGTGGAAGGATATAAATTATTACTTTATTTAAATTACAATATGGTTTTGTCTTAATGTCCACATATACATTCATGTGATTAGACTATCATAGAATGACATCCTATCCATGATTTCTTTCGACCTCATCCTCAACACTACTGTGCTGGAATAAACCTCCAAGCAGTCATCTAATGGAAAAGGTGGATCCAAATAATGAATAGGCAGACACATGGTGAAACATTTTCTATAATATAATGATATTTTTCTAGTAGGAAGAGCAGTCCAGATTACTAGCTGGTAATTCAATTTGCTAGAGCCATAAAACATTTGACTATTTCATTATCATGAATGAAACTTTTAATGTCAGGATAAACATTTTAATGTACTGATTTGCTTTCCTTATGTAAGTTATTTCACAATATTTGGTACCCTTAGGTTTCCTTTACATATAAAAGGACTCTAACTGAGGAACTAATTAAGGGTATCCAATTTATTTCTTTGTGAAGCTAGATTAAGTAATGCCAATTACTTACTTTATACATTAAGGCTAATGTATGAAGAATAATGAACTAAAATATTCTCAAAATGCTACTTATCATTATTTCTGCTATAATTATATTGCCCTCCTCAGACCTTCAGTTGCAAAACCAGAAACAATTCTAAAAATATTTTAATGAAGGTGAAAGCTAAATAAGGAAAAGTCAGACTAATAAGTGAATTTTACAGTATGGACAAACCTTTCACACCTCTATTCACTTTTATAATAAATATTTGACATTAGCTTTTAAATTTAAACTATTACTGTTTCCTTTTTCCTATCATTTTTACAATTTGGGTTATATCAAAAAACATTATTTATTTTGAAGCATTCTACAGTATAATTCAAAAGATGTTAAAAAAATACTTATTTTCTTTTTAAAGTTACCTGATCTTGTATATTTATAAATTGACAATCATATATGTTATTTAAAATTTTAATATTTATGTGTAAATATATATTTATAAAGATAAACTGCCACAGTAGGGCATTGAGTCAACACAATGCAGCAGAACAACTTCAGTGAACCTTTGTATAGATTTTACAAGTTATGGCAATACAAAGATGAGTCCTAGCTGCATCCCAGGATCCTAAATAAGAACGTAGATGGGTTGAAATCAGGTGAATGAAATGGTCATGATATATATGGTTTACTTAAATGTTATATTCTTCAGACCATTAATTGATCACTTGAACCCTATGTACTGATGGCTTTGGCATCTTAAAAATTTCCAGGAGCATCCTATGTACACCACCATAAGTACCACCATAAGATGGAGATAATCACTCAGAATTGCTTTGTATTTGCAGCTCTAAACTTTGCTCAAATCATTGAATAACAGCCAGCCCAGGAAAATGAACTCTACACCATATTCACCAGAACATTTCACTGTGGAAAGTAAGAACTTGGTGTTTAGAGTTCTTGTAGAGTGTCTCACACACTTTTTCATCCATTTCTGAGGGCTGAACAATGAACATGTGCCTCTTATGAAATGCATACCACTATGTTCTTCAACACACTGGTATTGCAAAGATTAATTTTTTGGAGTAATATAGTATTTTTAGACCACAACTTGATCTACATGGCACTGTAATTGAACCTATCAATAGATTACACTTATTGACACTTCCTGCTACTACCTTAGATTGACATTTTAAGTCAGATCACCCAAACTTCTTTATTTGATTTTCCTGCACCTCAAATCAAAGTATGGACATCATGAGGTACTTATTGTTTTATCAACAATTGAACCTGTCAGATAATTTCTTTTTCCCTCTTGACTTCCATGGCTACATTACCTTAATCACTTTATCTTATGAAACATTAGCCAGATGCTTAGTCTTCAGGAATGAAGCTGTTGCTAAGCATGTCCTAAAAATCAACCATCTTTGTAAGACTTTGAGATCTCTTCTTTGAGCTATGGCATGTGCCTTGAGCATGGGAAAGGTGCTATATAAATAAAATGTATTATTATTATGGCAGCCAACATACAGTAATGGGGAAATAGGATTGTCTTTCATTTTCATATGGGAACATGTGGTATAATGGGTCTGCAGCTAGGACATTTATGGCCAATTTTAAATAAATAATCGTGCCTTGAGAAGGTGCAGGCTCTAACTGAGTGCAGGTGTGCGTGAGTGTGTTTCGCTCTGCGGTTGATTGTGGAACTGGCTGGCCACGCTACATGTGCAGTGGTAGACAGATCAGTCAGGCACCTCAATGATACCACAGAAGGAGTGGCTCTGTGTACATGCACCCAAATAGTCAGCAGAGGATATAGGAGCCTGCACAGCACAGAAGGGGGGAGACAAAAGTAAAGAAAAAATGTAAGGAGGTTAAAGGAAGAAGAGAGAAGGCAGGTGGTGGAGATAGCCGGTGCACAAGTGAGCAAGAGAGAGAGAGGAAGCAGGCAGCTGAAAGGAGAGTCCCTTGGGGAGCATATGGCTGATGCTCATAGACTGGAGAAGGCTATTCCAGCTGAACAACCAGGGAGCTGGAGTAACCTACTGGTGGAACTCAGTGTGTAAGTCCAGGAAGGCAGCAGGAGTCAGAGAGGCTCGGATGGGGAACCCTGCCAGGGCCATGGTTGGCAAAAGGGACCTGAGTCTTCACAAAGTGGTCTGGATTGGGAGCCCTGCTGGAAGCCATGGGACAGCAGGGATCCAGACTTGTACATTGGATGGCCGTGTCTTTCGGATGCCCATCTCTTCTGCTGTAAAGCCACAAAGGAGACATTGTTGCACCGTAGACCCAGTTTTAAAAGGACAGTGTTCCTGCTTGTGAGATTTTAAGCTTGTTTTTAAAAGGATTATTTATTGACTGTTTTAACCTCCATTGAACACTGGCTTCTTTTTATGAATTATTTATTTACTTATAATGGATGGAGCACTGCACTATTTATTTGGACACTGCTTTGTTTCGGATGGTTTTAATAAAAGCACTGATCCACTTATGCACCTGCCCCTTGCTTTGTGTGAGTGTCATCATTTGCTGGCTCATCCCTTAGTTACATTATCAGCGGTAGCAGGTTTAAGAGGCTCCCGGAAGGACCCAGTAGCATTGGGCAAACCTGCACCATCACAGAATAATTTATTTTAGACTCTGTATTTGTTCATTACAAGTTGAAATTATCAAATGTAATAATTATTTTTTTATCAACTGCAGACAGCTAGATAAAGAAAGGTGTTCATGATCCTTATATATCATTAAATAATTAATTGAATGAGGTGAAACAGTGGATGTAGGAAAGCTACTTTCCCTTAAACATAAAAATTCTACTGTTTTCCCGGGTGGGACCACTTTAAACTGAAAGAGCTTAAACTTTAGTTCCTACTGACTTTAATCATGACTAAATACCTTTTTTTAGCTTGTAAATATATCTAAATTAAGATTGTTTTTTAAATATGCAGAATATAGAAAAGATTAATTCTTCCATTCACAGCGGCAAATTGAGCTATGCTTCATTCGTGTTGTCTTATCTGGCACAAAAATTTAAAAAAAATTATGATAGGACTGGATTCATGATTTATGGTTTTATGATTCTATTCTGTACATTTCTGTGCTGATATAATTCATTTTTCTTGCTATTGTTTATTTTTGTCATTGTGACTGTGATGTCATTGCCCAACCATTTTAAGCCCTTAGCCATGTTAATTACTAGCTGAAGCATCTGGCTTTGCCTGGGTATATTTATATAATGGGTTAAGGTAAGAAAGCAAAATATTTGTGTTTTTTAAATGTTAACTCTTTTGTCATTACTGGCTGAAATTCAAGTGTCCCGTCCATCATCTACACCACCTCACTGATAGCTATCAATTTCTCCGCCCTCATGAGTCGAGAATTTGTTATTTTTGCATTTGATTGGATTCCATACTTGCAGTAACTCCTTGCTGGGTTAGAACCATGAATGCTACTTGAAATTGGTTGAGATTGGTTTTAGAAATTGATGTTTAATTATTAAACTGGATGGCTTGTTGAATATTTGAGTCCATGGACTACAAAAAACATCTACAGTGGCAGTTCTTGTTTAAGGTTTGTAGATATTGCATTAGATCTCCATATTATTAGAGGAGACAGCACCAGTAGAGATATTTGGTAAAGTTACAAAGGTTCTAAATGTGACTCATTTGATGATAATTTAAAGTTGCTACAAATCATGAAGCTATTTTGGCATCAAAGCCTAAAATCATGGCTTTCTCATAAAATGGACTTGAGTAAATGTCAGCCATCAATTGACAGCAAAAATTACTAATACTTTCCTCATTCATTCTTTTTCTACCACATTCTGAACAGCGACTCAGCAAGCACAAAAAATCCAGTTTCATTCTGTTTCAATATGGCTTGTCTCTAACACAAATTTATTAATAATATTCTGATGTACACTAGCATTAGCTTTTTCAAAAATATAGGGTTTGCTCTGATAAAAAAATGAAGTGTCATCAGTTCATTTAAGAGTTTTTTCACGTGTACCCAGTGCATTGAAAATCTGCATGTTTGATGAACACAGAGCATGTTGCCACTGTCGTTGTCCTATGGCCCGAATATCACCCTGTTGGTTATTTATATTATAACATCACAAAGTAACAGGCGGCTGTGAGCAAAACAGACAAGTTTCCTTTCACATGCAGTTTTACATTTGATTTTGTAAACCACAACCATGGATTGGAAGAAAGGAACATTTCTCCTGAAGGATTTGGCAACACCCTACTACACCTTTTGGACACTCATATTACTCAGAAAAGGGTATAGATGAAAATATACAAAGAAAAACATGACTTTTCTTTAACAAAAGCCATAATCCAGTGAGATGATACAATTGTTATCCAGATAAATTGAGAAGAAAATGCAACATCTGCACTCTTAGATGAGATTTGTATTTGTCTGGGGCAAAACCTTGTCCATATTGATAATGGTGGCCTCTTTTCAGCCTCAGCATACTCCTGCTGCATGGTGGAATTTGTAGCCCCTGAGTCAGCACTGGTTTTTGTTGCTTTTCTTCATTACAACCCATCTCATCTTATACGCCATTTAGTTTATATTTTAAACTGAACCAACAGCAAAGCACATCCAAACCTTTGTGAAAGTTAACTGTTCTTTAATGATTGCAAGCAAACAGACACACACCTAGATTACAATTTTAACAACACAAATTTCCACCCAAATGATCAATGGCATCACGACGTCATTATGCAATCGTTATAAAATGTATCATCATGATAACTTAGGCAAAGTATTTTTCAATTTCGGATTTTTGGATTTCATTTTTATTTTTGACAATAGTTCTAATACAGTATCTTGTTCAGTTAGTCTAACTCCTGCCAGTTTTTCTGACCAAGATTGCTCTCTGCTCCTTAAGAATATTTTTTTCTGGTCCTATTTTTTCATCTGAATATTGTGTTCCTAACAAGTAAATAGGCAGCTGAAGTTTAGTAGCTGGCAGGGAACCATTAGATGGCAGGTATAAAAAGGGTAATTTCTACATGGTGTGACCAAATGTATTTATGTAAATACCCTTAAATTTAAGTCTGCCATGTGCACTTTAACCACATCTGCATTGTTTAATTTGTAATTTTAAACTAGGGAGCACAAGGGTAGATGTGTCTTTGTCCTAAACATTAAGTAGGACACTTTACATTTAAAAAATACATAACCTGCTATTGCGTTTTAAAATGAAGGCAAAAGTTACCGAGTGGCAACATAAAAAAAGGCATTAAAACTTACTAAATAAAACAATTTTCAAGCTAAAAGTGTTATCAAGTACTGATCTGTGTCTTGAGATTTCAGACATATTGAAAAACAACATATTCTTGTCATTTTAGGAAGGAAAAAATGCATAAAGCAAACCATTGTTGTGCTATTCAGCCATTTTACTTCTCTGTTCATTTTCCTCCACTGCAAGTTCACCATATAGTTTTCACCTTGAAAAGTCATTTCCAAGTATTGTTATTGAAAATATTCAATGTTGATACCTAGATGTGAATTGCTGTTTCTGTACTGTAGACAACTAGATCATAATAACTTAAAAAGTCACACTTTTGATTGCTCAGTCTTTCATTATATGGAAGGTTACTTTGCTATTTTGCAAAGATTTTACCTGCTGTCATCTAGTATCATTATGCATGTTTGTGCTTCGGTGGTATAGTGAGAGAAAGAATGAGCACTTGCATAGCATGCAATCAAGTGTCAAAAACTAAAGAGATGTTATAAGCATTCATTTAATTTTAATCACACTGAAGTTTAGAAAGTTTATTACAAATATTTTAGCTTAGGCAGAGTAGTAGTACACCGCTTCCAATTCCTGCCTCACAACTTTTCTTCTTATGTATTTATGGATTGATTTGTATCAGTGAGTCTAATCACTTAAGAACATTGTCCTCAGGTATTATAATGTTATCAACAAACACAACCTAACATGCACTACTAAATTTAATATTTTTTTTGTGGAGCTCTTATCTGTTTCATTATGGTTTGGCTGTATTGCACACTCTGCCTTTTCCACTTTTTCAGTATTTTTTTTATTATGCTTCTGCATGATAGGCCAGGAAAAGTGCTTAATGGTGACAGTTGAATGGCCCTGTTAACTTAGTACTGATGTGCAGGTGGTACGACTGTGTCAAAAATCATTTTTAAAAGTACAGTGAAACACTTATATGTGCTCTTTACAGTATCTTTCCATAGGCTATGTAAAATAACAAAACAAAAAAGTAGGATTTGAAGGTGAAGCTGTCTGTCGTTACAAGCCATGGCAGATTGTAACCATTGAAAAAACAGAACTGTTCAGACAAAGCTTTGGAAGCTTTGGGGATTTGGTGAATGGTGGGGGTGTGTGCCAGTCTCCATCCATGATGTCCACTGTGAGCAGACAAGCAAACAGGAAACATATCCTTAAATCAAGAAAATAGTACTAAGATTCAGTGATAAAACGTATTATTTATAGTTTACTTTTTTTTTAGAACCACACCTTAGAAACACGGAAGGCATGTTTTATTCAATTAAAACTTTGCCTGCTTCAAAGTGGATGTGTTTCCTGAGTTATAAAGCTATCATTTTCATGTTAGTACCTCAGTACCTTCATCTCCATTATAATAAAGCAAGAGCATGCTAGGTATTTTTTAAAATTTATTTAAAAATGCTTCAGTTTAGAACATTCCTTCATGTGGCCATTTAACATATACCATGATTGTGAAGAAACAGCATCAACTTGAAAAATACCAAGCTTCTCTTTTAATTTATAAGGCCTAAGTATATTTATAGCTTGAAATAGTTATGTACTCTATTTTCTCTTACTAACTGAAGACAATCAATTATATTAAGTAAACCTCTCTTCAGGAGTGCATGTAATCTAATTCAGTGTTTAGAGGACAGTGATTACAAACTGTATTCAATACTGCAACAAGTAACTGTCAGTATGTTGTAATGTTCTGTGGACTTGCTAATGGTCTATTATTTTTCAGCACTTCATTAAAGATTTTTTTCTCACTTGGCAAGGCGCATTTTAGTAAATATTAAGTAAGGATATTTTTATCTTCAGTAAAGTTGCTTAAAGGCTGTATCAGGCTGTATTTTTCAAGCTGAAAAAATATATAGAAGTTAAGTATTTTGGCTGTATAACATACATCAGGCAATTTCTTTTTTTCTGAAATCAGTAAAAAAAAACATATGTAACTGTTTGAAAGGGTCTTGCCATGATCAAGAAAAATTGTTTGCAAAAGTAGAAAAATGCAGGCTGCTGTAATATTTTGTGTTTGAGATATACTTTTTTTTAAAGAAAAAATAGTTATGAACTCCACTAATTAAGGAGAAGTACTTAGTTAAGACTTAATTTCAATTATAAAGCTATAAAATATATATACAATGTCTTTGTCATTCACTAGTTTCCAGACATATGAGAACTATTAAATCTTGGGAATGTTAGATTAGTAAAGATAAAATGAGCAGCCACTATGACATTGAGGCATTGTGCAGGCCAACTGCCATTCGCATAAAGGAGTCCCAGTAGCGTTTCTTGATACACTTCTACTGAATAATTCATTGGCAGGAAGTAGTTATGGGTTGCGTATCGAAGAGAGGATGTGCAACATTTTTCTTCATGTCTCTCTCTTCGCTGTTCCACTACTACCTCCAGCGGGTTGACAGTGCATTTCATAACTGAGCCTGTCTTCCTATTTAATCTCTTGATTTAGTGGGCCTCTCTTGAAGCGATGTTTCTGGCCCAGCACACCACAGTGTATAAAATTACACTGAGCATCACAGATTTGTAGAACATGTCCAGGATGTCGCTTCCCACATTAAAGGAGTGCAGTCATATTAAGATAAAAAGAGTATTGTCTGCCCTTTCTTATATAGTTCCTCTGTGTTATGAGGCCATTCCAGCCTGTCATTGATGTGGACTTCCAAATATCTGTAGCAGTGCACCACCTTCAAATTCAGTCCCTCAATTGGGGCCAGGCATGGAGGGTGTTTGGTACTGCAAAAGTCAATAACCATTTTGTTGTTTGTTTCTGCTGTTAAGTTGCAGACAGTTCTCTTTATATATTTCTTTGTTATTGTTTATGTTTTAATGCTTGAAGTGTTTTGTAACGACATGCAACTACACTGTGCAGAATGATTACTATGTGCATGTGCACGGCAGTTTTGTAAACCACTTGGTAAATCAATGCCCACTCATCAGAATTTTACGTCACTGTTTTTATCCCAGTGCCCTGTTCTTTGAAATGTGTGGAAATGCATAGTGCCACAATAATAATTACCAATGCATTGCTGTTAATAAGCAATTAGACGCTCAGTAAACTGTGCAGACAATCATTACCAGACCAACAACAGGACTAGTTCCAAATTATTTCAACTTATTCCTGATCTGTTCCAGTTGTACATGTCAACAGCACTTAAACTTGAGGATCGTCCCCTGGCAGTACCACAGTTAGGTCTTGATACAGTGGTGGTACAGTAATACCTCAAATACACTGTAACTGGCCCAATGGCTTTTATCTTGATCTACACCACCAGAACAATTTGATCTCACAAAAACACAGTTAAGAAAGCCTTTAGTGAAACTGACATTGAATTGAACAGTTTAACCGATGACATTTAGAAGGATTTAAAGTTAAGAATCTCGACTTTATGATCTTGATTACAGTTTTATCTAGTGTCGAGGAATTAAGCCTGTGCCACTCAAAATAAAATAAACTGTCCAGAGTTTTTAACATTTTTTATTTTTCCAGTCAACTAGATTGTGACACTAGGATATTGATCCCATGTTAAAGCTTATGTTCAGTATAGCAAATGTGAC
>JANRMT010062819.1:17511043-17528208 GCA_026402145.1 Polypterus bichir lapradei | reverse complement strand
GATATTGATCCCATGTTAAAGCTTATGTTCAGTATAGCAAATGTGACCACCTACTAAATAGGGATTGGTATTACCCAAAATAAATGTTTGTTAACTGAGTTGTGTCAATTATTTTCTTACCAATCTTCATTATTTTTATGTGTCATTCTTGACACTTTGTTTTTGTCATAGATTATACATGTTATAGAATGGAATAGTTGATGTAAGCTTTTTTTTTGTGTTCACCAATTATAAGCTTTTATCCTTATTAATTTCTTGTAAGAAGTGTATCTTGTTTGTACATGAATAACATCATAAAGTAATGTGAATTGATTTTCCAGCCAAACAGCTGTGCCTCAAATTTTCTTTTTTACTCTAGATAACCAAAAACAGAATGGGATTTAAATATTTAAAGTGGTTTGGAATAGAGCAGGAAAATAAAATGCTAGGTGAGTCATTATGCAGAATTATGTACCACAATGAAAATCCATTATAGAGAATGTCAAGTTACAGCCAAATAGAAGAATCTGAAATATGTAACAAAATTCACTAAAATATAAATACTACATTAAAGAATAACACATTGACAAGTAAGAACAGTAATCACATTTAATGGTGGGTACGCATTAAAAATCAAGGCAATCAAGTGTACAAAATTCATGAAACTGCAATCAAAGTGTTAATTAAACACCTCCACTGCAAACTCTACACAAGATCACATTATATAAATTCAAATAGGGATTAACTGTATTACACAACCCTCCGGCTCTCTCTAGTTATAACTAAGCTGATTTTTTTTTTTAATTAAAATGAGTCCATTAACAGCAAAAAGCTAACTTGCTAAGGCATAAGTACACAGGTATGGTGTGCTTTTTAAAATAAATCATTCAATGTAGAAATCATAAAAGCCAGTAATTCAGCCTTCTTTAAGCTAGAAAAAAAGAAAAACATGTTTAAACTGTAAAAAACAAGAGCCCTAGGTATTTTTCTGGAGGATCAGAGAATTCAGTCAGGTAGCTAAACAGCTTGGAGAAGCCGCTGAGTGAGGGCAAATAACTCTCCCCCTTGCCATCCAGGAGATTTAAAAACAGGACGTTCCTGGAAAGTGGCGGCTCATTTGGAAGATGGCCAACCTTAGAGAAGAAATTCTGATGACAAGCCACCCAACTTTATTTTTGAAACATTATAAATAGCTGACGGGGAAGTGTATTTCGGCTCTATTTTGTACTATTGCATGCTTGTAATTTTGTTTCAAACATTATCAAAGTAAACAGGGTGGTCTGGTTGGCACCCCAGCATTCTGTCCGAATTCCTGTCCTTACTACTAGTAGATGACAAAATGTACACATATCTGTTTCTATAATATTTAATTATGTATCTATGAATTATACAGTGTTGAACACACCTGCTTATTGTATGTATTTGCTTACCTGTATATTAAAACCTGTACATGAAGCACTTTATTTACTGAAATATGATCAGTGTTCAACAGTAGAGTACAGAAAAATGCATCATTCTAAAAAAGTAGCTATACAATGAAGCATTTAAATTCACAATGTGGTAGTTCACATGCTAGTTATAGTGCTCACAAGCTTTAAATAAGAGAAAAGGAAAAACATATATTGCTTTAGTCGTCAAGAAAGTCTACTGCAATGTATAACACATTACCTCATTTTCTCTTCATAACAGCATGTAATGTATTGTTAATAGCATTGTATAAGCATTAAACAATGCTTATAAAATGTACTCACCCACCCCTGTAATTTTTAAAATTTTTGATGTTTCGTTTGTTTAGGCTTTTTGGATATTAATCAACAGAAAAAGACTCTTTAATGTCAAAATAAAAACAGATATCTACAAAGTGATTTAAATGAAATAAAAATGTATAAAACAAAATAATTGATCACATAAGTAGTCACCCTCTTCAAGTGTTTAGTGGATGATCCTTTGGAATCAATTCCAGCCTTGTGTCTGCGTGTACAGGTCTCTATTAACTTTGCACATCTGGACACTGCAATTTTTCTCCATTCGTCCTTGCAAAACTGCTAACAGATATTCAGGTTGCATGGAGATTGTTAGTGAACAGTATTTTACAAGTGTAGCCACAAATTCTCAGTTAGATTGAAATCTGGACTCTGACTTGGCCAATCCAGGACATTAACATTGTTGTTTTAATCCATTCCTTTGTAGCTTTCGCTTTATGACTGGGGTCTTACTATAAAAAATATCTTCTCCAATGGCTCAGATTTTTTGCTGACTGTGTCAGGTTTTCCTCAGGGGTTTCCCTGCATTTTGCTGGATTTGTCTTACCCTCAAACCTCACAACCCTTTGAGGGCCTGCTGCATCTCCATAGCATGATACTGCCACTACCATGCTTTATGGTGGGAATTGTATGCTTTTGGTAATGTATCTGATGGCCTAAAAGCTCAAATTTGATCTCATCAGACCATAAAACCCCCTACCAACTAATTTTAGAGTCTCCCTTGTGTCTTCTGGTGAAATCTCCCAGTGTGCTTTTTTAACAGTGGCCTTCTCTTTGCCATTATCTTTTAAAGCTGCTACTGGTGGCACACACAGGCAACAGTTGTCTACAATGTCTCTCCAGTCTGATCCAGTGTAGTTTGTAACTCCTTCAAAGTTACCATTGGCATCTTAGTGGCCTCCCTCACTGATCTTCTTACACGATCACACAGTTTATGTGAACAGCATGTTTTAGGCAGATCTGCAGCCATACCATACTCTTTCCATTTCCGACTGATTGATTTAAGAGGATTCCAACTTGTATTCATCACCTTGAATTTTTTTTGTATTCACCCATTGACTTGTGACTTTTAATCACCTTTTTCACAGAGTTCCTTGAAGTGTTGTTTTGTCTTAATTGTGTACATTAGGCTATGATACTGACTGGCCAAAAGTTGGGCATTCCAAGTACAGGAGCATTTATAATACAATAAATTTAATCCCTTTACAAATATGTGATCTTCATTGAACTAAAGATGATTTAGGTATATTATATTATAAATACTTTTGCAACTGATTATTTAGTGTTTTGTATTTGTAATACATCTACACAATCTATTTTCACATAGATATTAAACAGTCTTTTTCTGTTGATCAGTGTCAAAAAATCCAAATTAAATACACTGTGGTTCAATGTTTTATAACAATAAAGTATGAAACCTCCAAGGTAAGTAATTTCCTTACATGTATGAAAAAAACTTGTACAGTAAACCCTCGTTTATCGCGGTTAATCCGTTTCAGACTCTACCGCGATAAAATGAATTTCTGCAAAGTAGGATTCTTTATTTATAAATCGAATATTTTCACAGTTAGAGCATAGAAAACCTGTTTACAACCTTCTAAATACGTTTTTTTAACATTATTAGAGCCCTCTAGACATGAAATAACACCCTTTAGTCAAAAGTTTAAGTTGTGCTCCATGACAAGACAGAGATGACAGTTCCGTCCTACAATTAAAAGAATGCAAACATATCTTCCTCTTTAAAGGAGTGCGCGTCAGGAGCAGAGAATGTCAGAGAGAGAGAGAGAGAGACAGTGAGCGAAAAGCAAACCTTTAAAAATCAATAGGGTTGTTTGGGCTTTTAAGTATGCGAAGCACCGCCGGAGAAAGAGCTGCAAGGAAGGGAGCAATGTGAAGATAGTCTTTCAGCATTTTTTAGAGGAGCATCCGTATCCTCTAGGCCAGTGTCCAAACAGCCCCTCTGCTCACACCCCCTCCGTCAGGAGCAGAGAATGTCAGAGAGAGTGAGAGAGAGAGAAAAAGCAAACAATCAAAAATCAATACGTGCTATTCGTGCTTTCAACTATGCTGATTGGGTAGCTTCTCAGCCATCTGCCAATAGTGTTCCTTCTATGAAATCAACTGGGCAAACCAACTGAGGAAGCATGTACCATAAATTAAAAGACCCATTGTCAGCAGAAATCCGCGAACCAGTGAAAAATCCGTGATATATATTTAGATATGCTTACATTTAAAATCCGCGATGGAGTGAAGCCGCAAAAGTCAAAGCACGATATAGCGAGGGATCACTGTACATGAACCACCATTTATTGAAATGTGACTAGAGTATTTGTGAATAATTTGAATGAAAGAGAAAAATGAATCTTTATCCTAAAATGGTCACTATAAAATAGAATATTTAACTACATAGTGTAGTATTTAAAGAGCACCACTGCTTTAAACATCAAGAAAGTTAAGTGCAATATATAACACATTGCCTAATCTTCTATTCATAATAACAAATAATGTGTTGGTATAGCGCAGTATGTGTTGCAGTAGATGTGTTGCATGTGTTAATATGTGAAATTATAAAAGCCATTGTGTATAAAGTCAGACCATTCTGACACTGCGTTAGAATTTTGACTATTGTAGGGGAAACATCTTCAAAAAGAGGAAAAACAAAAAATACACTTACTGAACATAATTCTACCAAGCATTGTTTTGAAACCTTGGGTTTTCTCTTTTTTGACCTTCTTTAGTAATAATAGATAAGAGACAAAAATATGGGCCACAGTAGGCACTGTGTTCTTCTTACCTTACTGAGAGACTACATTAATTGGCCTTTAGTACAGTTCTGAGGCCTGTTTCCCTTGGTGACTCTGCTCTACATCTTGTGTTCCAGAACTGAACAGTTTCCCAGAAAACTGGATGGATGTGGTAATTTGTGATGCTTTTTTGGTTTAGAATCCATCACACTTGCAATGTATGCTGTGGTACATGCTGGAAGTAATGTTTTGCCTTCTTTTTTGCAATGCACTATATATTCATCCATCTTTTCTAATGGCTTATGATGGTGACCATACAAGAATGTTTGAGAAAGAATGACTGGTTTAAATTTTAAGCCAAAGAACCTCAGTCAAAGCGAACTTTAGAAAAAGGAAATATTTTTCCCTTGAAATTCTGATTTTTGTTTTCTCAGTTTGTTGATTCTCTTAACTCTTAAAAGAATTTTGTAGTATTTCTGTGTAAATTAAGGCTAAATCATACAACATTTTTCACTACTAGGTTTTGCTTTGAAATTAAATGGCAAAAATGATTGAGAGAGAGAGTGATTTACTTTAAAATCTTCCTGTAATCTCTCTAAACTCTGATTATTAATAAAATGATCTATTAAAGAATGCATAGCAACCAAAGATAAATAATAAAAACTAGGTTCTAAATCTTAAGAAGTAAATATCTGTTTATATACTGTATATTACCAAGTGAAAGTCTGTCTGCTTCTGTCCTCGGGCATAAAAGCCCATAAAATTCAATGAGAAACGCTTACAAAGGTATTTCAAAATTCACAACGTGACCTTTTATTCTGAAGGTAAACTGGAAGGGGATATGACTACAGCCCCAGGTCACACCATACAAAGGACAACCTGGAAACATTTTGAACTACTCTTCCTGTAAACCAACAGCAGTGTCCCTGAAACTGTGCCTCCGCGACAGTATATAAAGTAAAGAGTGCATAGCCATACATAAACTGTGTTGAATTATACAGTAAATAAAACAATTTATTGCACTAACATTCTGAATTTATCATAGCTGCTTACTTGAGTCTTTTTGAGCTTGGTAACTGTGTGAATATGACATTTTGAGGGCAACAAAATCAAAACACATGCAAAATACAATACAGAAAAAAATACCGTTTAATAGAGATGCTAGCTGTTGTAAAAGAACAAGATCCTGTCATTCTTAGCCTCTGGAAATTAACCTTCTGTTTTTCTTCTGTACCTGCCTTGTCACATATTTCATATCAAATAAGTTCTCTTGCATTAAATAATCAGCTTTGATTTAGCTTTAATTATTTCATATTACTTGCTCTGTCAAGTCTGATTGTGTTAACAAAACAACTTTGTTTTGGTATTCATAGCACCTTGATCAGGAGCTTATGTTTATCTTGTCACAGTTGGCACACCTTCAAAAATGACATTGGACCGCAGACAAAGCTCACAAGTTCTTTTATTTTCTGTGGCTCTCAGATACCAAAAGTGACGATTAAAAATGATTAAACACAATTTTAAATATCAGAAACAATAATTGACCCACTGTTTTTCACAAAAGAGCAGATCACAAAGTGTATAGCATAGCTCATAAAGTATTCTTTTATTCTCCCTGCTCTTTAATTAGTTCCTCTTGTTCTCTAGCTCCCTTTCCTATACAGAACTAAAATTACTATCCGATTTTAGAATATAATATATAGATTAACTTGCCATATGCTTGAAGGCACCTTTTAATGCTCTTTGGAACCATAAGACAGGTTTTGTCTAATGGCCTGAGGAAATTGTGCTCCAGCTTCACACCCATCTTGTGCAGAGGGTCACTGCACATGAAGTCTGATACTAAGTTAAAACAGGCTCCACAAAGCAATTAAAAACAAAGCTGACGTTTCTCTGTAGTTACTCTTGCCTAAGAGATAAACACATGACCAGTAAGCAAGCATCCCAGTAAACAAATGCAACTACTTGCTACGCAGTTAAGTTTACAGATAATCCATGCCATTCCCATGAAAGCATATTTTATGTTTGCCCTTCAATCTAACTGTGCATAATTATTAAAAATCCATCAATCCATTTCCTGAATCCACCCAATCCATCAGAGATACACAAAAAGGCAAAACCTTTCCATGCAGCATTGGATGCTGTAGGATAAAGTGGCATTACTTTCTTTTGTACGGCAGCCCTCCGTTTACTAACATTTAACATCCTAAGTTAGTTCAGCCAAAGTGCATGTTTCATAGATGCTGTACTGGGTGGGCCTCTGCTTGGAACTTACTTTCTAGGCCCGCAACCTGATAAGACAAAGAACACTGCTATTGTCTCTGTGTTGTAGTGTTTAGCACAACTGGTCAGTGAACCAAAATGTTAGACTTAAGTACATGGAAGAAACCATTTATAAACTGTCCACTCCTTCCTCCATGACCAATTCTAAGCAATACATTTGTGCTCCTTCCCTGTTTCCTGCCTGGCTTTAACATCTGCTCTATAGCAGAACCCCTATTGCTAAGGATGTGGCCACAACAAAACCTGGAGCAACTCTTCTACTTTAAATGGCAAACTAGTACCGAATAGTAAAATTGGAACACCACTGCAGTTCTAGTCTATCTCAGAGCAAGTTCTAGTCACGTCCACACCACCTGCTCATACCTAGCAAACTTAGAGCCAACAATTAATGTAACCAGCATGGAAATGGAGAAGTAGGGCTAGCTCCACAAAGTAATAAAGCTAGAAATTGAACCCAGGTTCTTGGAGCTGTGAATTAACAGAATTAATCTATTTGCCACTTTCTTCCTAAAATATAATAACTAAACCCCTTTCTCTTACTTTACCATACTATTTTGCTATACATGAAGACTAAAAAGTATTTTTATACTGCTGTTGTAGCAGTACACTAAGTCACTCAGACACTGTTAATTTGGGAGACATATTAGGTAAAACTGCAATAACCTTTGGATGTTTTATGTATTCTATTATTATTTACTTGTACTTGTGCTCGTTTCACTCGCCCACACCCCACTGGGGCAAGCTACGCGCCAGCCACTTCACATCTCTGCCACTCGCGTTGTGAAGGGGGGGGCTGAATGCATGCTAAGGAGATGCGGTCAGATCAGCTGTTGGCTTGCTGCTGCTGCCTAGCTGCATGTTCTGCTTGTTGCACTGCGAGTCAATCATTAAAAGCCTGTACAGCAGCTGTCCTTTTATCTCGCTGCCTTGTCTCTCGGGACGTTAAAGTGTCTCTGAGAAAATCACATATCTTCTCCTTCCAAGCCTTCCAAGATTTTTTTTATAGATAGATAGATAGATAGATAGATAGATAGATAGATAGATAGATAGATAGATAGATAGATACTTTATTAATCCCAAGGGGAAATTCACATAATCCAGCAGCAGTATACTGATACAAAGAAACAATATTAAATTAAATAGTAATAAAAATGAAAAAAAAAATGTTAGCAATTACTCCCCCGGGTGGAATTGAAGAGTCGCATAGTGTGGGGGAGGAACGATCTCCTCAGTCTGTCAGTGGAGCAAGACAGTGACAAAAGTCTGTCACTGAAGCTACTCCTCTGCCTGGAGATGACACTGTTCAGTGGATGCAGTGGATTATTCATGATTGACAGGAGTTTGCTTAATGCCCGTCACTCTGCCACAGATGTTAAACTATCCAACTTTACTCCTACAATAGAGCGTGCCTTCTTAACAAGTTTGTCCAGGTGTGAGGCGTCTTTCATCTTTATGATCATTTATGATTATGTTTTCTTTATAACAGAGAGATATAGCATACAACATACAATTTAAAACAAATGAGGGTTCAGCCCATGTGCACACATTTTTTTTTCATATGAAATTTTGGCTGCTTAAAGTTTTAACTGACTGAAGATTTAATTTTACAAATAAAGTTCATTCATGTTGTTTAGTACAGTTGTGGTCTCTAGAGGCTGCTATTGTAAGCCAAACTCAAAAATTGCCTGTGAGGCAAAAACAAGTAAAAACAAAATCTTTTATGCCATTATGCAAAAGTTTTACTGGGTTGGTAACTATTGTGATGGGCGTCAATGGCTATATCCTGGCCAGCTGGAGCATCGGCAGGGCACTACCTTCCCTGGGACACTAAAGAGCAGCCCTCCTAGGCGGCTGTGGCACCGTGTATTCCTGCAGGGCACGCTGGGAGTTGGAGCGTGGCATAGCCCTGTTGGGTTCCATTGGGGCCACCAGGGGAGCTACAGAGCCTTTCGGGGGGCTTTCACCACACTTGGGGGTGATTCAAGGTCTGATTAATTAGCCACCTGGAACACTCCCAGGGTCTACTTAAAAGGAGCCGCCTCACTCCATTCAGATAGCCAGAGTTGGGAGGAAGAGGAACTAAGCTTGCTAAGAGAAGGAGTGGATGTGGATGACAAAGGGAGAAGAAGAAGGAAGAAGGAGGACTGTGTATTTGGTGCTTATATACTGTGCTGCTGTGGGGAATGAAGGAGATGCATGCCACGTGTGTAAATAAACTTGTGCTGTGCTGAACTTGGGTCTGTGCCTGTCTGTGTCAGGGTTGGTGCAGCTGGAGTGCCTCTGGTTTCCACACTATGTACAGTACATCCAGTACCTACATATCAGTCACATAATACACATGTTCTATGTACTAGCTTACTACTACTTGTTGTGTATTATTCACTTTACATCTTGCATTGTGCCTCAATATATATATTCACGCAGAGCAAACTCTGTACCAGTAAATGCATTAGATATGTGTGTGCACTGAAGTGAATGCCAGAGCAGAATACATTCATCTGCATTAAGTCAAGTTGGACACAATCAGCAATGAACACAGCTTACAGCAGTCATTCAGTAGCCAGTAGTAAACACACCACTATTATAAATTCTGAAAAAGTTTTTCCAAAATAGGACCTCTACTATTTCTGGTCCACATATGCCTGATCATGCTGGCATAGACTCTCACTTTCTGTGATCATATATTAGACTAAGCAGTTGTCGAAAAATGATGGCTAGATAAATATTTTTTAATTTATGATTTTACCCAAAGACACCAAACCCAACAGGTCAGAAATGGAGATTGAGCCAGTACTTTGTGAATAACAGTCTAATATCTTAATCGCAATACTTGAATTCATTAATTTATTTTAATGTAGAAATAAGAGCTAATTACATGCTGCAAATAATTTATGCTTCCTTTATAAGAATACAAATTGTAATAATTTATAATGAGATTTATTATGTCTTACCGCTCCCTTTCAAATTAACAGCAGTAAAATGAATGCACTACAATGCAGGGATATGGTCAACTAAAATTTATTATGAACAGTAAACTCTGTAACTAAATTCTCATTTCATATTCAAGTTATTGAAGGAGTTTAATTTTAACTTTCTTAGCATGAATTTTTACATTTGAATAATAATTATAATGTTCTTTTGACTTTCAGATGCCTTTTTCCTTTGTGCATAAAGAAGTACAAAACTGTGTTGATGTTCAAAGTCAAAATTAAATTTAAAGGTCAAGCACAAATAATTGCCTGCATGATAGGAAATTATTATGAAGCACTGCATATTCAAGTTAAAGAGTAAAAAAAAAATATTGAAATGAATCATGCTGAAATCAAGGATATTAAGACACCAACTTTCAAAAATGTTTGTACACCAGTAATGACACTAAACCCTTTAAACCAGAAGGAATTGTTTTACACACAAAGGGTAAAGCAACATAACTAAAACAATAAAACTGCTCAGTAATTGTCTTTGTTTGGCATTGCGATCTTCAACAGAAAAAGAAACTGAAGGCACTTTACAAAGCAAATAAAAAGATTTACAATGCAAAGTAATTAAATGAACTACTACCTAAAGCTGAACAGGAATGTACAATGTACGATTTCCATAAACCTTATCCACACAACATTAAATATGATATGTACCATAAAAAGCATGATTATTAACTGCAAAAGAAACCAAGGCTGCGTTGGCTATAAAATAGAAACTGACATGTGTTTATTTATGTTGTTCAGTCATTAACCATACAGGCCATGGGTGCAACAGCTACTCTTACGTTAGGAACCAAATCAGTCAACCCCTGTGGATCAGAACAGTGGTTTAATCAGGCATAGTCATGCCGAAGGTAGATATGCCATCCTTGGAGTTTTGGGTTGAAGCGCCATTGATAACACTCACTAAATTTGGTGATAATGCTGTCTGATAGCCTTGTGATCCTGTAAAATCCAATCATGACATCTTACTTCTGCAATCACACATTTTGGCTGTGGGTGAGGTAGCTTTTCATCATACGTCTGAATGAGCAGTTTTGTGAATGGGTTGGCTAGATAGGATAGATGCATTCTGGTTTAAGACCTTCTGTTCTGCTTAGACGGCTGCTGACACAAATACGACCCTATGTGTAATCCAATTCAGGAAATAACATCCTCATGCAGCTGCTTAGAGCTATTTCTCCTCATGACAGAAGACTCATAAACTCTGCAAGAATGCTGTCCTGTTGCTGCCTACTTCTGCCTCTCTCTGGCCTTGTACTGAGGAGGTGGCACTGGAATCTCCATTAGCCGCTCCATTAAGGCTCCAGGTGGTAAATATAATTAAATTATTTTAAGACTGGAAATGACACTTAAATCCATGTCTATTAAGTAAACAAGGAAATGGAAAAGGCAAAGAGAAATGAACTATAACCTGGAAGATAGTAAAAAAAATACAAAAGTTGTTACATTGCCCTGCCATTAGATGTCACCATTTAGCCAAGCAAAGGTCTTTCTGACAGTGGCACTTAGGGCCAGTTTATACTTCACGCTCAGAACGCGTACGCGCCCGCATCATGACTGCCACGCGTTCCCAGCGTTCATTTCATGCGTCCTCTGAGCAGGTCCTCAGAAATTAACGCGACGCGTGCACGAGTTGCAGTACCAGCAAAAAGTCGGGGGGGTGCAGTGTGCTAAAAGTCGGAACGTGACATCAGAGTCTCTGTTTACTATCTACATGTGACAGAAAGCCTCTACAGATCCTACGGGGATCGATGTGCATGTTTCGCTGTTTGATGAATGCTTCGATATAGTGAAGCAAAATGCCGACATACAGATGCATTTGTGGTCCTTTTATTTTCAAGTGTCGCATATTCCTGATTGTAATGACACGATACATTTTAAAAGTCTCACATACCATCTTTTGTGCCGTCTTTTTTTGCAACTTCACAATAGCAACATAATGTAGAGCGTTGCATTTGAGCCACTGAGAAAAAAAATAAAGGACACGGTGAAATAGTGTATTTTGTGATTAAAGTGGAAATTTCGGCTTTAATCTCGAAATGTCCACTTTAACCTCATAATTTACTTTATCATTAAAGCAGACCGTCGTAAACGTCATTCCAGTTTTTAATCGCTAAGAGCTTATTGTACCTGACAGCAGCAGCAAGCAGCAATAGATCACCACACAGAACAAATTAAATGTATGATATTCCAAATCTCTGCACATTTAGAATCTTTAGATTTATACTTGATATCACTTTCACGATGAAATGCATTAAAGTGTGTATGTTACATTTTAGATATAATTTCATTTAAATAATGAATACTGTTAATAATTACACACATGGGGAGAATAATTACACACATGGGGGTGACACGGTGGCGGAGCGGTAGCGCTGCTGTCTTGCAGGGAGTTATGTTGCTGATATTTCCTGCCTGTATTTCACACTGTGCTCCGGTTTCCTTCCAAAGTTATGCAGATTTGGGGATTTGGTGCCGCTAAAATGACGCTAGTGTATGTGTGTGCTTTTATTCACCTTGTGATGAGCTGAGGCCTCATCCAGGGATTGTTTATCACTCGTGCCCAATGCTTTCTGGAATGGACACATCCCCGGATTGATGGATTTAATCAATAAACATCCTTTTCAGAGATATTGCGGTAAGGTGTCATCGGAATTTAATAGGTGTTCTAGGCAATTTACAATACAGAGAAGCTGAACCTGTTCTCACTGTGATAATATCTCGCACTGCCACCTAGTGGATTCCTCCAGATTTACGTAAAGCACGCGCGCAAGTATAAACACTACAACGCTTGCGTAGCAGGAGCGTCCACTGCAGCATGCGTCGCGTCGCGTGAAGTATAACTCCGGCCTTAGACTGCAATGAAAGGGATGCATCGATACAAATATGGAACTATTTGTGGACCTTTCCTATCCAAATGAAATTGTCATTGTTTGATTTGGCAATAATCCTTTTAAAAAGTGGCTATGAGATGAATTTGGACTTAAAACCACCCTGTATATAAATATTTATAATCTTTATATATAATATGCTACCGTGGTTGTTCATTTGTCTGTCCAGGATTTTAAATCACCTTTAGTTCGCAAACTGTTTGACCTATTGACCTGAACTTTGGTACACATATACTGTACTACGTAACATCTACTATCCGCTTTCGGGGTTTAATTGACCTTCAAGGTTATTCATCTTTTTATTTTTATTTTATTTTATTGTAGAATCAATTCTCGGCAGCAGAAATAAAGAGCTGCTCAGAAAGCAGCAAGCACATCAACCTCTGAGCGAACGAATGCTAAACATATAGAGTATGAAAACTATGAATGCTCAAGTCAAATGTGGGCAGCACAGTGGCGCAGTGGGTAGCGCTGCTGCCTCGCAGTTAGGAGACCCGGGTTTGCTTCCCGGGTCCTCCCTGCGTGGAGTTTGCATGTTCTCCCCTTGTCTGTGTGGGTTTCCTCCGGGTACTCTGGTTTCCTCCCACAGTCCAAAGACAAGCAGGTTAGGAGCATTGGCGATTCTAAATTGTCCCTAGTGTGTGCTTGGTGTGTGGGTGTGTGTGTGTGTGCCCTGCGGTGGGCTGGCGCCCTGCCCAGGGTTTGTCTCCTACCTTGTTCCCTGTGTTGGCTGGGATTGGCTCCAGCAGACCCCCGTGACCCTGTAGTTAGGATGTAGCAGGTTGGATAATGGATGGATGGAAGTCAAATGTATTCACTGCACGTTATAATGCAGTGCACCATTGCTGGTTTTGTACATATTGCATGGTGTTTTTGTGTTTATGTTCCACCATTATGTCAGGCTTGTATGTCGCATTTTTTCATACTGTATTTATACTTAATGTAAAATTCAGGGTTACAGGGAATGAGGTTCTATATTAGCAGGACTGGGGACAAAATATATATTTCAGGTCCAAACCACATGTACTTATTGAGGGCCTATTCTTCACGTGATAATTTAAGTGAAAGAATCAACAGAAAAATAAAACAAAATTACAAAATGATATAATTCCAACTGACAACCTACCACTGACCACAGCTCTAGTGAACCACCCATACATTACATTATTCAATCAGTTTTATTAATATTACTTAGAATATTATTATTTTTCTCTAGAACAATACAATCAATACCCATTTAAATTCTTTAATAATGAATTGTATTTCATCAGTAACCAAACTTTAATCAATTTTTAAAATTATGGACTTGTAGGAAGCTACATACCTTCTGAATGGCATGTGTTTTGAGACAAAACCAAAACCCGGGAAGTCATGACACCAAATCAAAGAGCACAGTCATCTATGAACATTCATATTGGAAAACTAAAACACCTCTGCTTAATGCCACAAGCACAGCTTTAGGATGTGTAAGGAAACACCATGTGGCCTGTAGAAATTGTGCCTATAAAAAGTGATCAGCCTCTTACACATTTTCACAATATACTGTTATACATCTTTGAATCACAGTGGATTTCTATTTGGTTTTTTTGACATTGACCAAAAGTAAAAGACTATTTAATGCCAAAATGAAAACAGATCTCTACAAAGTGATTTAAAATAATTATAAATAGAAAATAATTGATCTCATGAAGTATTCACTTCCTTCAAGTCAGTACTTAGTGGACACACATAAACCAGGCATGGCAGCCTTGAGTCAGTATGAACAGATCTCAATCAGCTTTACATATCTGCACAATTTGTTTTTACAAGAACCTCTGTTAGGTTCCATGGGGCTCATGAATGAATAGCCTTTTTCAGATCCAGCCACAAATTCACAATTGAATTGAGATCTTATGCCAAACACTGTGTATAGTCTGATGGTCAAAAAAGCTCAATTTTGGTCATATCAGGCTGTAGCTCCTTCTTCCAGACGCAGAGTCTCCCATGTGCCTTCTGGCAAGCTCTAGCTAAAATACCATGTGTGTTTTTTTTAACATTGGCTTTCTCTGTTCCATTTTCTTATAAATCTGTGACTGATGAAGCACCTGAGCAACAATTGTTGTCTGCACAGTCTCTCCAAACTCAACTGCTATAGTTTGTAGCTTCTTCAGAGTTTCCATAGGTCCCTGGTGGCCTCCTTCTTAAGTACTCCTTCAATATCACTCCGTTTTTGTGGATGGCCTGCTCTTTGCAGATTTATACCTGTGCCATTCTCATTTTTTATGACGTTAATCTGCGCCCAGCCCTGCAAGAAGGTTCTCCAACTTAGGGGGAAAACTTGAGGGTTGGTGACAGGATTGGTATTCCAGTCACTGTAAAAAACCTCACACTGTTCAGTGTAGTGCTGAGGTGTCACCTGTTGCACAGCTGCATTCGGATCCCAATCCGGTTGGTTCGTTGTGTGGTGGGTGCAGCAACGTGCTGTAATTAGCGCATCCTCCCAACTTCTCTCTCTCCCTCTCTCATATTCTTTTCATTTTTAATGCTTGATTTAACTGCACTCCAAAGGATATTCAGTGACTTGGATATTTATTTTTACCCATCCTCTCACTTGTGCTTTTCATTCAGTTTTTTACAGATTTGTTGAAGTGTTCTTTTGTCATCATTGTGAAGGTTAGGCCATACAACTTACTCATGTCAAGTTAGACCTTTCAGATAAGGTGCATTTACACAAAACTACCTGTATATTAACCCCTTGACTACAGACAGGTGATCTCCATTTATCTAATTATGTGACTTCTAAAATCAATTGAATATACAGGTGATGATTTAGATGTGTCATATTAAAGGCAGTGAATACATATGCAATCAGTTACTTTTTGTTTTATAGTTGTAATTAATGTAGACCATTTTGCAGAGTCTGTTTTGACTTTTTCTTTTGATCAGTTCCAAAAATGGCATCTGAAATCCACTGTGATCCAATTGTGTATAACAATAAAATGGGGTGAATACTTTTCATAGGCAATGTAAACATAGTAAGCATCTGCAAACTCTAAAGAGTTCTATGAATCAGCAACATAGCCAGTGTGCTAGGCGAAATCTGTAAACAGGCATAAGCTCATTATATATAGGAGCAGTCTGGAAATGTCATTTTTCAATTACGGGAGAATGAGTTTATGCTGACATAAGGTAAAGCAAATACTTATTTTTTTCCTTTCTCAAAAACAGGTCAGGTTTCAAACACTGATGGAGATGTAGTTGGTGTTGCAGCCTCACAGATCCAGGAGACTGGCTTTGAATCTCGATGTTCAGTTTGCACACACTATATGTATTCACATTGTTCTTTATTTTAGTATTTCCTTGTTCCTTCCTGTTCCTGATGTCGTGAGTGTCAGAATGATTGGTAACTCTATATTAACCCCTTATAAGTAAGTGCTGATGTGTGCTTGGGTGTGCTATGTGATGGATTGACACATCTCAATTCTGGAAATTGATGGAATGATCAGGTTTCACTTCATACACAGTAATCAGTACTTTTGCATTTTTGTGCAACAGGGTACAATGAGATTAAAATAAGAAGAATATGTGAATAAACTTCATTTTGTATCTCATTGTTGAAACACTGCATGCTTCAGTTTAAGTATTTCTACAACCCACTGAGATATTAATTCATTTTTCCAGAACAATACAATCAATACCTGCCTATTGAGATACTTTAATAAACTACTATATTTCAGTAATGACAAAACTGTTTTTCATCAATGTTTTCTATTTAAAAGTTTTTCATGCTAATGAATGAGTAGAAAAGAAGCGTTTTACCCCCTGAGTGCATGCACTTTAAAATGCTCTCCTGGGCCGCTATCTGCGTTTTCTCTGATATACATTGTTAACATACACAGACTAGCATAACTGATACAAGAAAAAAACATTTGCGTTCAGATTTAATAAAGTATAGTTTATTTTAAAATTCTAAAGAAGAGCTACATAGCATTACACTGAAAAATGCGCTTTGCCTAATATATCCATAGCAATATCATCTAAATAAAGTTCTTTAACAATTTTGAAATTAATTTAAAGGTGACAGCAACAATTGTATTAACTGAGACACTTTAAATAAACTCAACAAAAGTTACTTAAGAAATTCTTATAAAATGTTAAATGACCTTACTGGAAATGTTTGAATTAATAAATGTCTTGCTGTGTCCAGTCCAGTATCTTCAAAAGAGCCTGAACTGGATTAAGATGGTTTTAAATATAGGTAAGTGGACAATGTAGAAATAGAAAGAAAAAATCCTGCATTGGGGGGGACAGACAGTGGGGAGTCACATTGGATGAATGGCAGGAACCAGCTCTGGAACTGGATTGCTGGTTCAATTCAGCTTCAGTTTGTTATTGTTTAATGGTTAATCACTGCATACTGGCACATATTTATAACAATAATGCCAAAACTAAATAATTAAAACATAGTATATGTATACAGTAGATAGATAGATAGATAGATAGATAGATAGATAGATAGATAGATAGATAGATAGATAGATA
>JANRMT010062819.1:17463863-17510643 GCA_026402145.1 Polypterus bichir lapradei | reverse complement strand
TAGCATTTACCCCCCCCCCCCGAATGGAATTGAAGAGCTGCATAGTGTGGAGGAGGAACGATCTCCTCAGTCTGTCAGTGGAGCAGGACAGGGACAGCAGTCTGTCACTGAAGCTACTCCTCTGCCTGTAGATGACACTGTTCAGTGGATGCAGTGGATTCTCCATGATTGACAGGAGCTTGCTTAGCGCCTGTCGCTCTGCCACAGATGTTAAACTGTCCAGCTTCATTCCTACAATTGAGTCTGCCTTCCTAACAAGTTTGTCCAGGTGTGAGGCGTCTTTCATCTTTATGCTGCCTCCCCAGCACACCACCGCGTAGATGAGGGCACTTGCCACAACCGTCTGGTAGAACATATGCAGAATCTTAATGCAGATGTTGAAGGACGCCAACCTTCTAAGGAAGTATAGTCGGCTCTGACCTTTCTTACACAGTGCATCAGTATTGGCAGTCCAGTCCAATTTATCATCCAGCTGCACTCCCAAGTATTTATAGGTTTGCACCCTCTGCACACAGTCTCCTCTGATGATCACGGTGTCCATGATGGGCTTGGGCCTTCTAAAATCCATTACCAGTTCCTTGGTCTTGCTGGTGTTCAGGTGTAAGTGATTTGAGTCACACCATTTAACAAAGTCTTTGATTAGTTTCCTATACTCCTCCTCCTGCCCACTCCTAATGCAGCCCACAATAGCAGTGTCATCAGCGAACTTTTGCATGTGGCTGGACTCCGAGGCGTATTGGAAGTCTGATGTATATAGGCTGAACAGGACCGGAGAAAGTCTCTTACGGTGCTCCTGTGTTGCTGACCACAATGTCAGACCTGCAGTTCCCGAGACGCACATACTGAGGTCTGTCTGTAAGATAGTCCATGATCCATGCCACCAGGTGTGAATCTACTCCTATCTCTGTCAGCTTGTCCCTAAGGATTAGAGGTTGGATGGTGTTGAAGACGCTAGAGAAGTCCAAAAACATAATTCTAACAGCACCACTGCCTCTGTCCAAGTGGGAGAGGGATCGGTGTAGCATATAAATGATGGCATCCTCCGCTCCCACCTTCTCCTGGTATGCGAACTGCAGAGGATCGAGGGCGTGGTGGACCTGTGGCCTCAGGTGGTGAAGCAGCAGCCGCTCCATGGTCTTCATCACATGTGACGTAACAGGCCGGAAGTCGTTCAGCTCAGTAGGACATGGTACCTTTGGGACTGGGGTGATACAAGATGTTTTACAAAGCCTCGGGACTTTCCCCTGTTCCAGGCTCAGGTTGAAGATGCGCTGTAGAGGACTCCCCAGTTCCAGTGCACAGGCCTTCAGCAGTCGTGGCGATACTTGGACCCACTGCTTTGCTGGCACGAAGTCTCCTCAGCTCTCTGCTCACCTGCACTGATATAAATGTGGGTGGGGATGTCTTTGCTATGCGGGTATCAGCAGAAGGATGGTTGGAGGATGCAGTACTCCGAAGTGAGAGTGGGTTAGGTTGGTCAAACCTGTTAAAGAAGATGTTCATTTGGTTTGCTCTCTCCATGTCTCTCTCGATGGTGGCACCCCACTTCGAGCTGCAGCCAGTGATGATCTTCATCCCATCCCACACTTCCTTCATGCTGTTATTCTGCAATTTCTGCTCCAGCTTTCTCCTGTACTGCTCCTTCGCCGCCCTGAGCTGGACTCGGAGTTCCTTCTGCATGCGCTTGAGCTCATGCTGATCACCGCCTTTAAAAACCCTTTTCTTCTGGTTCAAAAGGCCCTTGCTGTCACTTGTAATCCATGGCTTGTTGTTAGCATAGCAGCATACTGTTGTTACTGGAACTACAATGTCCATACAGAAGTTGATGTAATCAGTTGTGCAGTCAACAGCCTCTTCAATATTCTCACTACGTGACTGTGGTGTTATGGGTCCACAGCTCGCGCAGCAAAGGCCAGCAGTTTTATTTAAATAAATAATCACCGCGCTCGCGGCTTAGCGAGAGGGCGTGGTGGCTGTAGCAAGCCGCAGGGCGATTTGCGGTGTGGGCTTTTCCCATCTAGTGCACAGGTGAGGAATCGCCCACATCCGTGATTGTCCCTGTGGCTAATGTGTTACAGCTGCTATGCCCTCTCTGCATATATAGAGAAGCGCGAGTCGGTCAGAACGGGGTACAAAACGGAAAGAGAAAGAGACAGAGGTTGCTGAAGAAAGCAGGAAGTATGAGAGAGAGAGAGAGAGAGAGAGAGAGAGTGAGTGCCGGTATGGAAGAGCGAGCGAGCGAGAGAAGGCTCGCATGGGAGAAAGCAGGCAGCTGAGAAGAGAGCCCATGAGGGGAGTGTTTGACCAACATTCAGTGGGGCTGAAGGTAGCGGTCGCTCCAACTGAGTGATTAAGTAGCTGGAGTGACCGGTAGAGGAGTCGACTTGACCGTCGATAGTAGCGGGAGTTGATGAGGCTTTGGGCTGGTGTAGTCCCGGCGTGAGCGCCTTGGCCACTGGGAAAATTGTCCAAGTCTTGGTCCGGTTGGGAGCCCGACCTAGCCAGGGAGCGGAGGGCTACCGGACCTGAGTGAAGGGCAGCTGTTCCTGCAGGTAGGCGACTCTCTTGTTGAGCAGCCAAGATGGGTGTAGCAGGGGAGCCGCTATGGTAGCTGAAGACATCGGGCTTTTAGTGTTTGAAAAGACTGCTTCCTGATGAACATTTTAACCTTGTTTTAAAAGATTGTTTTTGTATGTTTTTAACCTCCACATTTCTTTTAATGGATTATTTATTTGATGAAGACTTTAAAAACCACTGCACTTTATTTGATCACTTTGATTTTGTTTGACTATTTTAAATAAAAGCACTCTTGCACTTTTGAACCATCCCCTTGCTCAGATGTTATTGCCTCACTGTCTAGCTCAAGTCGGTGACATTATCGATGGTGTTGGGTTCAAGTGCTCCTGAACAGCGATGGGAGCGTGGAGAAAAACCCACATTGTCACAGTGACCCCTGCAGGACATCCCAGTCAGTGGTTCCAAAGCAATCTCTCAGAGCCTGCTCTGCCTCAGGGGACCACTTCCTGAATGATCGTGTGGTTGCAGGTAGCGCCTTCACTCTTGGTTTGTAGTGACGCTGAAGCAGAACCAGGTTATGATCTGCTTTCCCAAGCGCAGGCAGCGGGGTGGTGCTTTATGCGTCTTTAACATTTGCATACAGTAGGTCGATAGTCTTATTTCCTCGGGTGTTACAGTCCACATACAGGGAAAGGGAAGGTAATGTTTTGTCCAGCGTCACTTGGTTAAAGTCACCAGCAATTAGCACAAGCGCCTTGGGGTGCTGCTTTTGTAACTTAGAAACTGCGGAATGGATGACGTCATTTGCTATCTCCGCGTTCGCCCGAGGAGGGATGTAAACAATAACAACAATGATGTGTCCAAACTCTCTGGGCAAGTAATAGGGACACAAACTTACGGCCAACAGTTCGATGTCCATGCAGCAAGTGGAGATTTTAACGTTTACATGTCCTGAGTTGCACCACCTTCCATTTACTTAGAGAGCAAGTCCTCCTCCTTTCTACTTCCCGTTGGTATTTGCGTCTCTGTCCGCTCTAACTGTGCTAAACCCGGGTAGCTCCATTTTACCATCTGGGATGGTAGTTGTTAGCCAAGTTTCACTAAAACACAGCAAGCTGCATTCTCTGTAGGTTCTGACTTTTTTCACCAGCGCGGCTAGTTCGTCGGGCATCTATCTATCTATCTATCTATCTATCTATCTATCTATCAACAAACACGCTAGTACAAAGTCTATTGATGTTATAATTTAGATGTGACCAATTGACAATGCAGGAACAGAAAAGAAAGAGTCCAGTCAATACTGTTCCTGCAGAAAACACCTTTAGGTTGGTTCTGCACACAAATACTGTAGCTGCTTTTTTTCTCTCTACTGGCCATAAGCTGCAGAGATGTGAGGCGGCAGGGTTAACAACTGCAGCACTTTCTATCAATTGCTGTGTCACTGTGCCACCAAAGTAAATATTAAATAATCTTTATTATAATAAGCATTTTTTAATAATGTGCCATTCCTAATCACTCTGAAAGTCAATTGCATGAAAAATATACCATTGAATATCAAGTATATATAGAAGGGTAGAGGCAGACAATAAGTTTAATACAGAAACTGTCTTAATGAGGACATTTCTTTATGAAGAAAGTGACATTGCATTGCAAGATAATGCAATGTATTGTGCAATTCCAGCATCAAGTTTAAAAGACTGCACAGAAAAGAAGCAAGTACAGTTCAGAAGTACATAGCTATGTTTCAAAAGCACAATAGTTGTAAGGTAATTTCAGAAAAGTCAATGGGGTAGATCTTTCACTTGGATTTAAATACAGGGGGCAAGTTAATAAAAGTTTTGGTGATTCACACTTTCAACACACTACATTTTAGTCTTATGACATTGTTCTCTCTGGTAGAGTCATGCATTTACAGCAGGATGACCGATTAGCTACTCCTGACAGCAGAGAGGGAACTGCAATTTCTGGCTAAATCAGTTTATAGCTACTGTACTTTAAATCCTTTTATAATATATATTTCATTAACAGACATTACAATTGCTTAAAAATGCTGCTTATGGTAATTTAAAAATTGAATTACAGTTGAACAGTTGAATTGAACAGTTCCAATTTGAACTTAAATTAATCCTCCATTTTTTTAACAAACCTAGATAGCTACAAGTATGAAAACTGGATATGGAGAATAACAGATAACAGAGAAAATGTGTCTTTATTAAAATAAAAAGACCCCTTTGGAAAAGATTTTTTTCAGGGAAGTAATATGGTTGTGTTTGGCATATGTCACAGATGTGCTTAAATTCAAATTTACATTAAATCATTGAAACCTTATTTTCTTTTAAAAAATCTTTTGAGTTTACAAAATCTTATATCTGAGAGGTTTATCTGACCTGACTAAACTGATGAAGATTTTTAATACATTGACTGCTGGACCGATTATTTACTGGACGGTGAAGTATTGGTCTATGTATATATGATAATGAATTCCATCAAAAGGCAAAAGTAAAAAATGTAAAGAAATGTCATAGAAAGCAATGTTTTCATTATCAACAATAACTCTGTCAAAGAGGTAAACTACTAATTACTTTATTTTCCCCAGTAACATGACTAAAAGTCTCCATCTTAACGAGAGTCCTTGAAGCATGGCACCTCACGGAGTGCAGGCTTAGAAAAACATGTGCCACAAATAAAACATGTTTCTCTGCACTGTCCCCATTTGTTGCACACAACCCATTTGGTAACATTCATGACTAATCAGACACCTTATGCTGAAGAAACCTCTGGGGCAACTGTCCACAACAGTACTAGAGCCTGCAGGTTCCAAATCATCCAATTGATTGCCACTGTCTTGATCACTGTTATTATCATCAAAATATTCATCTTCCAACAAATCTGGTTGCTTCAAAACATTAGCAGCTTTATGCCTTTGTCAGAAGGACATAACTACAGATTGTCTATTTATAAAACTTATTTGCCATCAAAAATAAATACATAAATAAATGCAGTGTTACTTCTTCCTTGTGGAGGAGCACTGAAGCACTGGAATCACTGGGTAGAAGGGTCCGTTCATCACCACTGACTCAGCAGTGGAACGGTCAGTACGGGGGAGGCAACTTAATGGCCGAGATCTCCAGAACTGTGAACAAATTTGAATCGTATTATGTGATGTTATCTAGTCTTGAATTTTGCTCTGTACTTGTAATATTACTATTGTACTATCATAATGTATTGAGTTACTTGTGTTCTATTCTGTGTTTTTATTGCATTTATCCCTTTTTTTTGATAACCACTGCATGCCCAACCTACCGGGAAAGGGGTCTCTCTTTGAATTGCCTTTCCTGAGATTTCTTCCATTTTTTTTTTACCTACAGGGTTTTTTTTGGGAGTTTTTACTTGTCTTCTTAGAGAGTCAAGGCTGTGAGTCTGCACTCCTTGTGTGATTTGGGGCTATACAAAAATAAAATGTATTGTATTGTATTGTGTTAGATAATTGAGATGTGGCAGCAACCATCTATAGTGGCTGTATATTGAGATACAACATCACACCTAGACTGGCTTAATGAGATACGACCTATCTTATACCACTCGTTCAAAATGTTAAATGGAAACGTGCCAGGTAAAAATGTCATCAGATGTTATATACTGCTTAATATGTTTCAATAAATAATCACTAGAAAAAACAATACAGTGACAATGAATTAAACTACTATATATATTACAAAACAAGCTGGTGTTAAAGTAATGGTAATTCAGATGAGTTTACCAAGACTAAGCACAGAGAATCAGAAGAGAGCCTGAGAAGAGGCCAGAGGTCTCTTATATAAAGTATGTCTGTCTCCTTTATATAAAATATTATGTAAAAAGTACTTTTGTGATGCTGGAAAGATTAAAGAATACTACTACTATGATGAAACCTAGAGCATCAAATCATCTATGACTTTTCAGCACATGTAGATACTATAGAATAGCCTTATAACATTTTAGAATTATAGAGTACCCGGAGTGGTCTTTTGGCATTAGAACCCCTAGGGGATGATTTTCTTCAGTATCCTTGCCAGCTGGAGGTTTTCTTTTCCTCTCATCTCTGGCAATCTGAATATAGCATAAGTAATCAAACTGGACGTTGACTTGATATTTTAACCATTACAGATTTACAAACTAGGAATTCTTTAATAAGTTACAATTTTCTTTTACTTGTCATAAAGCACTTTGAACTTTACTTATACATTGCGGTTGTTAGTTACATCTTTGAAGTCATCAACCTTAATGAAGATCAGGGATTCCTGGGTAATTCTATTACATCTCTGCTCTGGCACTTCCACCTTGACAACATTTAAAAAGAGCTCTACTGGGGTCAAGAGTCATCACTGATGACCATGAATGACAAACAACCTATGTATACTTTTATGTCTGAGATAACAGCTGTGGTGTCTTTGCACTACTTGCATTTAATGAAGTTTTCCCACTTTAGACCACTACACATTTTTAAGTCTTCATTTTGATTTATTGTTTACATATGATACTTTGTTAAAACCTATGCAAATACAAATGGTGATCTTGAAACACATTTAGTATAAGAATGTCCCTCTTAATAATACTAGAACATTAATTGTGAGCTGGGTCACAGGGGGTTGGAGCCTATAGCAGCTACCACAACAGAATCAAACCTGGACAGAATGCAAGTCCATTGCAGGGTGAACACACACACACACACACACACACACACACACACACTGGGGCCAATGCACCTGACCAGTTTGTCTTTAGATTGTGGGAGGCAACCCGAAAAACTCTATACAGACATGGAAGAACATGAAACCTCCATGCAGGGGAACCCAGGAAGTGAATCCTGGTCTCCTTTACTACTGCACATCGTGCTGCCCTACATTTATTGATATGAGTTTATAATCAAGCACTTTTTATAGTAGGCGGCACAATGAAACAGTAGTTAGTGCTCCTACCTCAACAATCCAACATCTTGGGTTCGAATTCCATGCTAAGTCACCATCAAGTTGGGGTTTGTATGTTCTTCCCTGTTGGAGTTTTCCTCCACATTTTGTTAATTTGTTATTCTACGTTGGCAATGTATATGAATGACTACATAAGAATCAAGTCCCCTTTAACCCCAAACTGGACTATGCAAGGTTGAGACTGTTATGCAATGTTACATTGTAATAGTACAAACAGGAAATATTAAACTAAACACATTTGATAGGACCGAGGTGAGCATTCTTGTTCTATTAGTCATAGTGGCTTTAGATATTTTGCAGTTATTTAGTCATAAACTTAAATACTTTGCCAGTAACAGAAGCCATTACTTAACATCATCTTCACCTATTTCTGCAGTTAATGATAATTTTAAAGTGAGCTTTGCATTTAATGTTTAAACATGTTACCAACAGAATTAATTAAAAAAGTTTCAAGTTTCTTTAATTTGGGGAAAGATAAAGACATTTTTGTATGAATGGACATGTTGATTTGAGCAACTGGCTACAACCAACAGTGGGCAAACAATAAAAAAACATGAATGGATGGGTAATAAACATCAGAGCCTTCTCTTTATAATGGAAGTACTTTATAGAAAACAAACAATCTGTTATGGATGACTCTCAAGCAAACTTTGAATTTAAATAAAGCCAAGAAGATCAAAAATTTAAATATGTGACTTAATTTAAAGAATAAAGGAAAAAGTGTAAGGTTTAAATGAGGCAAATAACTCTCCTGACCTGACTAAATACTGGTCTTTGTCTCATGTCTAACATATTGGATACGTTGTGTATTTGCATGCCAAGGTAACCTACAGAATATTCCTTCTCTCACCTCCAGTATCTTAAAATGATTACTCTGGCTCATCTTCCTCTCAATAATTGAGATCTTTGAACCTTCACTTGTATACCAAGAGATTCTGAGAGAAGGATATTTTAAGCTACGGGCAAGAACCATCTCAAAGACATTTCAGGGTCTAGGATAGTATGTGGAACCCCTAGGGCCACTCTCCTATCATGTCCCATATTGGCCTTGGCTGACTCTGAAATCCTGGAACTCCTACTTAAAATTAAAAGACTTGGCAAACCTCAGGCTACCTACTTACTATAATAGTTAGCAAGGAGCAAGTATAACTTCAAGATCTGTCCTGTTGCTACTTCACAGACTTGGACAAACCTAATGCATGTCCTTCTGCCCCACCCCATCCTCCACATTTATCTGTTTATCAGGAGTGTGCAACTCTGGGTTTCCCAGTGGTGGCCTGTTCAACAGTACCAGTGTATACTCTGTCTGGGCATCTTATTGCTCAAATCCTGTTCTGCATAAAATAAACTAACATGCCATCATTATCCCAAATGGTACTACCTTCACAATGTCCAAAACTGAAGAGACAGAATGCAGTATTTTGACACCAAAAACAACAGAAATGATTGTTTAAAAGATCAGACTTCCTGCTACCTGGATATTTTATTTTCTGAAGTAAGTAAGCAAGAAGTTGATTCTGATAATGGATTTGTGTTATTTTCAAATTAAATGTAGACAACTGAATTGTACAGTATAATCAGTAATTTAAAGATGTATTCATTTTCACAATTCATTTTTTTAATGTGAATATTGAGTATTCATCATAAACATGGCTTTGTCATCCTGAATCCTAGATATTTCCAGTTTAATTTTAAGGAAAAGGGTTGAAAGATTCTTTATTGTGTTCACAATACGAGAAGTTGACAGTGATTAATAAAAAGACTGGTGACACAAGATGGCAATCAGCACTATTCAGCTGTCAGACTGTGGCTGTCTAACTGCATGTATTTCTCTTGCTGTCTTCCAGACACGTATTTTGACTACACTGCCAAGTTATATTGCAGCTTGTACTAATAACAATAAACTTGGTTTGCACACAATAATGAATGACACATTCTCTTCACAGCGAGTTTCATTTTATTTTCTAAAATATCCTATATATATATTTATAAATATATTATATATATATATATATATATATTTTTTTTTATAATATATATTTTTTTTTTTTTTTATATATATATATATAAATTAACATTATTGTGTCAGGTCTTAAATATTTAAACTAAGACAGACATTCACACTTACAGAAATGTACTGTAATGTGACAATAAAAAGAGGCATTTTATAATCTAAAAAAATGGGCTTAGGACTAAGAACTGACATTGAGATCTATCCATCCAGTGACTAAATCTGCAGAATCCTGTCCAGAAGACATGGGCATTCAGGAGTGAAATTGATACTTTATGGGATTATGATTGGATATATAGACCTGGCTTCCCTGGAGATAGTTCAGTGCCCCTAATAGGACAAAACACTTTAGAGAACATAATTGGGAGGTGTTATGGGTAATGAAAAAAATATTTCTTGTTTCCGTTAATGCATGTGCAGTAGTTAAGGGTTTATATTATATGAAGATGACCCAAATTTATACACCAATAAGGTTAACAAACAGTTGCAGTATATGTACAAAGGATTCCAACACAGTCCTTAGGACCATTACTGGCAGTGTTCTGGCATCAACAATATCACTTCTTTATTCTTGATGGCAGTTTGTTACTGGGTTGTCTGAGATGGCAGAAAAACCTTTATTCACACTTCTCTTTTATATATATATTTTGTGGATGGAAGCTTGGGTGGGTTAAAACTGGGCTGTTTTAACAACTCACTGCAGAACCTCTCAGTCTGTCACAGTACAAATGTCATCCCAGACTGTGATGTAACTAGTAAGTAGGCTTTCCACTGTGCATCTGTAGAAAATAGCAAGAACAGAGGATGACAAAGTGACTTTCCTCAGTCTTTATAAAATGTGAATATAGCAATAATAAAAAAAAAACTTCGTTTATTTTAATCTGTCTTTGTGGATTTTTTTTTCTTTCAGTATTCATTTATGCCCTGAACAAGTACAGAAATCTATTGTGTGAAGACAATTCTCTTAGACCTATAAGGGTCAGCTTAGAAATACTGTCATCCTCAATTCAAGCACAACCTTCCCACTAACTGAGTAGTCTTTTATTCCTTCTTGTTATTTTATAAGATAATTTGCAACAGAATATCTTATTTGTAACACTATGGAAATGTTTCACCTGTGATTAAAAAGTATGACAGCCTCTTGCTTGTGCTTATGTAATATCCTTTTTTGTTTAAATTTCCCTACACAATGGCAGGATAGGCACCAATCCTTTGTGACCCCAACTTTGGAATAAGTGATTCTGAGACTACTATATTGCTATATTTCTATCATCAACTGATGCTTGACTACCAGTCAGAGTAGGTTGTACACTAAATAGTTGCATTTTTGTTATTTTGTGTTTTGTTATTATTCACCTTGCTACACTTTCTGCAGATTACAGAGACTCAGTTTGTCATTACATTTGTTTCAGGTATTGACTACTGCAATCTTTGAGTCACAAAATGCTGAAATTGCTCTAATTACAGCTTGCAGTTAATTGAAAATGCTACTGCAAGTATCATTACAAAATCTAGGAATTATGACCATGCATCTCCTGTTCTCACTCCTTTTAAGTAAACAAGTGGTTTAGAAATCCTGCTTCAAATACATACTGAAAAAGAACTCATTGCCTTTAGCCATCTGTCTTTAGTTGAACTTAAATAAAGCCTATGTTCATTAGTGTAAACTGTGGTCATAAGATACAAGCCTTATTACCATTGCAGGATAAATATGAATACTGTAGGGGGTGCATCCTTTTCCTAAAGTACTCAGAAACTTTGGAATGACCCAAAAGCTACTAAAACGTGTGCCCCTATCACTCCCAAAATTTAATCCACATTACTTTAGCAAGGAATAATGTTACTATTGCTACTAGTATGGCTGTTCCCGTTGTGCAGCTAACTAGTAGTTATTTGTCACAACTAAATTTGTTATTAACTCTCTACTTGGCATCCTGCTATGGCACTAGGTTTAAGAATGTCTTGCATTTGTGCATAAGTGCAGGGGGGCTGGAATAGCCCTCATCCTGATGTAACACACACAAGAAGCACATTTTTTGCAGCTTGCCTCCTGTCTATATAGAGAGGTGGAAGTTCTCCTATTGCTCTCTGTATTGCAAAGCTTATGAGTTTGCATTTGTAACCTAAAGCTCAATGGCTTGTGTCCCAGGTCTGGCACTAACAGCATCATCCACAGAATGAAAGCCTGGACTGAGACAATTGGTGCTATGACCTGGATTCACACTGAGGGGGCTGAAAGTGTAACTATCCAGCAAATTAGTGAGGAGCTGGGAGAGAGTTCAGGCTTACGGTGCACACATTGAAAAGTAAAGAGTTGTAGTTTACAGGCTGTTCAATCTGCAGGAAGATGGAGGTTCTTCTGTTATTCTCTGTGATTCAGTCCTTGTCTTTGTAAAACTAAAGGCCACTGGTTTGTCCCCCAGCTACGGCTCTAACAAGAGAGCAAATTCCCTTAATGATACCACTCCTGCCAAAATAAAATTGCTCTTTCTGGTTCTTCTGGTTCAACTTTCTAATTTTTCAATGACAAGTTTTTGCCATCTTGGTTTTTGACTCTCATCTGGCAAGAGAAGGAATCATATTTAATTTGTGAGAGATACAAGAACAACCACATTATTCATGGTTGTCACATGGGGTAAGGTGACAAGGCTATCACCTCAGGTGGCACTTTGATCAGGACAGCGTTTTCATACAAGAGTATTTCATTCCAAAATAATAATACAAAAATGATAGTTAAGTATGTACTACTGTATAAGCGTTACATGCATATCAAGTGCCCAATTTATATACTGCCTTTAAAATTTAAATTTTAAATGTTTCAAATATATCACAACTGCAATGTGCACCAGTTTGACAGTGAGGTTCCAAGTGATACATTTTAGCAACTGATGTGTATGTATTGATTGCATTCATGTAACTTTTTTTTATTAATTTCTGGAACGTTATTAAGGCGCTAATTACAGGTATAATGTGCCTGTATATGTGTAGTATATGTGTTTAGTTTGCAGGTGCCTTTTAGCTTGCAGGACAGAGTTTTGAAATTGCCAGGGTGTTTAGAGAAGCAAAACAGACAAGTTTAGCTTTACATTCAATTTTGCAAAACTGAATAAAAAACATATACAATGATCCCACACCTTTCATGGAAGTTACGTTCCAGACCCATCAGCGATAGGTAAAAATCCGCGATATAGAAAGACCATATAAATAAACTTTTTTTTTTAATAGTTTAAACCCTAAAATACCCCTCCAACACACTTTAAACACACGTAAACTTCTTAAAACATACTTTGTAAACACATATGATATGTGGATGTCGGGCTAAGGATATGAGTAACATCTCTCTATTATAAAACATTTTAATGTCACGCAAGACAAGGCAGTGAGACAGGCTTTTAAATGATCGACGTGCAGAGCAACAAGCAGAACAGGCATCTTGGCAGAAGCAGCACAAAGCCAGTAGCTGATCCGTCCACTTTCCCTTAGCGTGCGTTCAGCTCCTCCCCTTCACAACGCGAGTGGAAGAGACGCGAAGTGGCAGGAGCATAGCACGCCTCTGGGAAGGTTGAGCGAAGCGATCGAGACCAGATCATCTCGGAGAGACACTTTGATGACACGCAAGACTAGACATTACAACCTTAGGAAGCAAAACCCGAGAGACAGTGACTTTTGCACGTCATGCCCTACTTACAAACAATTTAAAACAAGTTCACTAACATCTAACCTAGCAGTTGTTGGAATGCTTTTGGCAGACAAACTTCAAGTGCTCCCAGCTCTTAAAACAACGACAAACAGAAAACACAGCTTGCCAGCAGCAGCTGCAGCAAGCCAGCAGATGATCCGAGCACTTTTTCTTTAGAGTGCGTTCAGCCCTCACACACCTCCCACAACCCCCCCGCTTCAGAACGCTAACGGCAGAGACGCGAAATGGCAAAAGGACAGCTGCTGTACAGGCTTTTAAGTGATTGACGTAAAGTGCGGCAAGCACAACACACACCTGGCCAGCAACTATTTTTGATTTCCGTAAGATTCCCAGGGAGAACCTTTGTTTATATAGATCAGTAAATGGGTCCACACAGTGAATAGATTGTAAGAAATTTGTGAAATACCAATAAGTTATAATTTTAAAAGGACTCTTGCTGCATACAATAACATAAGCTAAGTTCTGGTTTTCTTACTCTGTTAATATCGTACTAGGTAGCCTACCACACATTAAAGATTTGAGGGTTTTATATATATATATATATATATATATATATATATATATATATATATATACAGTATATATATATATATATGGAAATTTATCATAGCACAAAAAACCAACTTCATTTATAAAGAACCCTTTCTAGAATGAAATTGCATTTTCATACTGCTGCATGCAAAGCATGTGAGCTTTTGGGGAAAAAAGTTTTAAAATAAAGACTTTCATGTTTAATGTGGCAAAAAGAAATTACCATGTACAACAATTACAATAATCCAAGTCAAATAAAGTGATTAAATTACAGATTAATTTTGCAATTGACACCTGCATTATTAATCCATATTTTTACAAGGCTGTTTTGGAAAAGAAACATTGATTGATGAAAATGAAATGGCGGGTATCCCAGCATGTAAATAAACAGATGAGTGGATGGAGTTTGTTTTTTTTTAGTTCTGCTGATGTGAGGATAGTGATGGCAATGCTGTAAGAGTTTTGTCAATGCTCTTTCGATATTATAGTGCCACATCTGCATACCACTGCTACATACTTATTTTAATGCAATTTCATCTGACACATTTAATTTTGTGGTAGCGCAGTGGTAGTTCTGCTGCCTCACATTAAGGTGACCAGGGTTCCTTTTGTGAATTTGTGATGCTAAATTGGCCCAGGTGTGTGGTTGGGGTGTGGGTGTGTGTGTTTGCCCTGTGATGGACTGGTTCCCTGAACGGGGTGCATTCCTGTCTTGTGCACTTTTCCATGTGTGTGATAACACAGCATGTTACATACAGTATTTCAAGACATATATAATACATCTACATTTAAGTTCATTAATGTTATAATAAAAATGTTAGAACTAATATTTACTCCAAATATATTTATACTTCTAAAATATTTTTAGACTCTTAGGGAGGAAAAGAATGCTATTAGGAAATGTCTGATGTACAAAGCTTTTATTAGTGGAGGACATCTAACTGAATTACAATATACTGCAATATCAGTTGTGGCAGACGACCAGGGAACTTGCCCCACCAGAACGCCCCTGTGATGGAAGGACTGGGGGAGGCAATATATTGGGGACAATACCTCCCCCAGAAAATGAGAGGGTGAACCCCATGGAATAAGATGGGACCACAGGTTTGAAGCTTGGAAGCTCAGACCTGTTGGAGCACGTGGTTATCACCGGGGGGGCACCTGGACAATCCTGGAGCCCTGTACTGCAGCACTTCTGCCACACCATGAAGTGCTGCAGGAAGACCATCAATGAGCACCTGGAGCAAATCCAGATTCGTCATAAAAGGGGCTGCCTCACTCCATTAGGGGAGCCGGAGTCGGGAGGCAGAGGACAGAGCTTGTGGAAGAGGAGTGGAGGTAGCAGAAGAAAAGAAGGAGAAAGGAAAGAAAGAGAAAAGGAAAGAAAAGGACTGAGTTTATTGGGGTGATTGGTGTGTTGTGCAGAAAGGATAAATAAACATGTGTGTTTTGGAACTTCTGTGTGTCCTGTGTCTGTCTGTGGTCGGGCTGATCTTCCACACAATGTTATCAATTAGAAAACTGCACCACATTAATTCACAAATAAATGACATTTTCTTTCCTGAAAATATTGATAAAGTCCTAAATGAAAGATTAAGTTAATACAATCTAAAACCAACAAGGATGCCATGTTTTCACCAACACATTTTAGGTTAGCATTGTCATCTCATTAATTTCTAATCACTAAAACTAGAATATGCAGAAGGCAAGTTTTAACTACACAATCTTGACAAAATTACATAAGGAAAGTCATACTTTAAATATGATATCTGGATTCAGCATGAGAAAAGGAAATGTAAAATTAATCTTCCTCTACTTGTCTATTCTCAAACAGAATGCATATAAGTGTATGCATATTCTATTTGAGTCTTTCAAAACACTATTACATTCATTCCTAAAGGATGAATAATCACAATACATTATTATGTTCATCACCCTAGTCAACTAAAAATACAACATGTATATTCCCATTAATTTATTATACACAATGTAATGAAAATTATGAAAGCATTGTAGCGTTGTAATAGAGATAGGGCACAAAATAATCACCAGCCCTTTGCAGCTAAAAAGCATTAGCACCACCAATTCCATTTGTCTTCACTAGTTATAAATTAAATTTTAAAGTACTGTCTTCTTGGCAGATATATTTAATTTCATGACTTTCACTCATTACTTACACAAGAAAAACCTAAAAGAAGCCTTGGCTTTTACCAATTGCACAGCATAAATGTACTCTTTTGACATAATGTTAAAAAATTTACAATCCACTTCTCCATGCAGTGCTCACTAAGTGCAAAAATGTTTTGAAAAATATAATTTCAGCTCAAAATGTTAAAATTACCATCATGTATCCGTGCTGATGTAAAAATATAAATAATGTACTAAAGGTTAATATCCATGAGGTTACTGCAGACCTGTATAGCGGGTTTGTTACTCTTGTTTTTTTTTAATTGGCACGTGTTAAAAAAGAGACCCAAAGAGCAAACAAATGCCTCACTAAGCCTGCTTTAAATACAGTATGCAAGGAGTTAATAGCAATGAACATTAAAACAGAAAGAATATACAAGTGCATCAATATGTGAATGAAGGACAATAGATACTAGTGCTAAATATGTGGATAAGGTGTTGAAAAGAACATACACACAATAGATGGCAAGGAGACAAAAAGTATTGCAGAAAAACAAACAATTGTAAAGAATTAAAAATGTTTATAAATATATTTTGACTGACTTTTTTTGCCTTTAATACTAGAAGCACCATGGGTGATTGTAAGGGATAAGAAAAAAGAAGTGCTTGAAATGGCCTGCCAGCTACACAGCTATTCAGATAACGTGAATGATCAGATTTTTAATTTTTTTTTACATAAAAGACCCCCTAATACCACAACAACACCATTGAACACTGGTAACCAATGGTGAAATGCTGTCTTTCCCTTCTAGGGCACACTTGACTGCATTTGCACATTCTTTTCACCTTGAAAAATCCAATCCGGCCACTGTTATGGAGGTTATTGGATGTTGCTACCCATATGTAAATAGCTATCTCTCTCTCCTCCAGACGACTGCACAGTATTCACAGAAAAAAATATAGTCACTCACATTGTTTCAATATATACAGTGGTGTGAAAAACTATTTGCCCCCTTCCTGATTTCTGATTCTTTTGCATGTTTGTCACACAAAATGTTTCTGATCATCAAACACATTTAACCATTAGTCAAATATAACACAAGTAAACACAAAATGCAGTTTTTAAATGATGGTTTTTATTATTTAGGGAGAAAAAAAAAATCCAAACCTACATGGCCCTGTGTGAAAAAGTAATTGCCCCCTGAACCTAATAACTGGTTGGGCCACCCTTAGCAGCAATAACTGCAATCAAGCGTTTGTGATAACTTGCAATGAGTCTTTTACAGCGCTCTGGAGGAATTTTGGCCCACTCATCTTTGCAGAATTGTTGTAATTCAGCTTTATTTGAGGGTTTTCTAGCATGAACCGCCTTTTTAAGGTCATGCCATAGCATCTCAATTGGATTCAGGTCAGGACTTTGACTAGGCCACTCCAAAGTCTTCATTTTGTTTTTCTTCAGCCATTCAGAGGTGGATTTGCTGGTGTGTTTTGGGTCATTGTCCTGTTGCAGCACCCAAGATCGCTTCAACCTGAGTTGACGAACAGATGGCCGGACATTCTCCTTCAGGATTTTTTGGTAGACAGTAGAATTCATGGTTCCATCTATCACAGCAAGTCTTGCAGGTCCTGAAGCAGCAAAACAACCCCAGACCATCACACTACCACCACCATATTTTACTGTTGGTATGATGTTCTTTTTCTGAAATGCTGTGTTCCTTTTACGCCAGATGTAACGGGACATTTGCCTTCCAAAAAGTTCAACTTTTGTCTCATCAGTCCACAAGGTATTTTCCCAAAAGTCTTGGCAATCATTGAGATGTTTCTTAGCAAAATTGAGACGAGCCCTAATGTTCTTTTTGCTTAACAGTGGTTTGCGTCTTGGAAATCTGCCATGCAGGCCGTTTTTGCCCAGTCTCTTTCTTATGGTGGAGTCGTGAACACTGACCTTAATTGAGGCAAGTGAGGCCTGCAGTTCTTTAGACGTTGTCCTGGGGTCTTTTGTGACCTCTCGGATGAGTCGTCTCTGCGCTCTTGGGGTAATTTTGGTCGGCCGGCCACTCCTGGGAAGGTTCACCACTGTTCCATGTTTTTGCCATTTGTGGATAATGGCTCTCACTGTGGTTCGCTGGAGTCCCAAAGCTTTAGAAATGGCTTTATAACCTTTACCAGACTGATAGATCTCAATTACTTCTGTTCTCATTTGTTCCTGAATTTCTTTGGATCTTGGCATGATGTCTAGCTTTTGAGGTGCTTTTGGTCTACTTCTCTGTGTCAGGCAGCTCCTATTGAAGTGATTTCTTGATTGAAACAGGTGTGGCAGTAATCAGGCCTGGGGGTGGCTACGGAAATTGAACTCAGGTGTGATACACCACAGTCAGGTTATTTTTTAAGGGGGCAATTACTTTTTCACACAGGGCCATGTAGGTTTGGATTTTTTTTCTCCCTAAATAATAAAAACCATCATTTAAAAACTGCATTTTGTGTTTACTTGTGTTATATTTGACTAATGGTTACATGTGTTTGATGATCAGAAACATTTTGTGTGACAAACATGCAAAAGAATCAGGAAGGGGGCAAATAGTTTTTCACAGCACTGTATAAGAAAAACTGCGGTGGGTTGGCACCCTGCCCAGGATTGGTTCCTGCCTTGTGCCCTGTGTTGGCTGGGATTGGCTCCAGAAGACCCCCGTGACCCTGTGTTCAGATTCAGCGGGTTGGAAAATGGATGGATGGATGGATGTATAAGAAAAACATCATAAACTAATCTGAAAATTGTAGGTGCTGCAGTTGTTGCTAAAAAAGTAAATAAACTCACCTCACCTGAAACTGCATTGCAATGTTTTTCACCCAGCTTTGAGTAACAAATACACAATGTCAAGCCATGTTAGTTATCGAATAACTGTTGATGTGAATAACATATACAATGTATGCTAAAAGCTATTCTGTATGTAAGGAAAGATTCCATGCAACCCCTAGGAGAATACTAGGTGATGCAGCTTATTACTTGTTTCTCTCAAAGACGGGGAAACGTCTCCATTGAGAAGTTTTTTACATTTCTTTCCCTGGCAAGCAAGCTGATTAAAAAAAAATTATATGAAGTTTGACATTCTCCTCAAAAGACAAAACACAAAGAGAAAACTCTTCTATATGGCAGTGATGACGACTGGGAAAGCCACTATACACATATTATGCACTCTGCATCAGAGCTCATGACTGCTGTTGGAAGCGTATTGTTGTTTCACAAACCTCCATGATTCAGTCCCTCCACTGGACAGTCAATTGCATTGCACGTTTTTGTTTTTTTATTTACTTGACTTGAGTCAGATAACTCCTCTCATAACCCTAATCTAATCGTAGTGTAACTGGACGTATCTCGTACCATCACTGACATATACCGCAAAACAACAACCTCCATAACGGAGCAGAGCTCAAGAGGTCTGCAGCTTGACTCTGTTGAGGTTATTGCAGTTTCATGAATCGCCATGAAGAAGCAGCATGAAGAAGCAGTTTGTGTTGCTTTTGCAGTGTATTTAGAAATCTAAATTCATCCAGCTTCCAGTAAGCTAACGAACATCCATGGCCACTACACTGAAGTTAGCAGTTGACTAATGTAACAGTGGAATAGCATTATATGTAACAGTTCTGATATTGAGTGCTTAACAGAAGTTATCTGATGTTCCATTACCCGCCTGGCAGTTGATTATTTATTATCACCATATAGACCTCAGGACTTCTACACATTGTTATTGGCTGCTAACGTTAGTTGACATATGAAGTGCTCTGAATGCTGTTGCATTGGGGACACACTTGCAAATTTTGCTAACACACATGTGGCTCTCTGGCTTACTAGTTAGTTATTGGCTAAATCATGCAAAAGCATCATGCAAGCATTTTTGACATACAAAAAAGAATGGCAGTATGTACAAGCCAAGAAGGACTGTCTGCCTTCTCAGCATCATGTATCCCACAGTCAGCCTTGGCACAGACTGAATAAAGATACCAGACACAGTGACAGACTCCAATTACACCAACGTATATAGTTCTTAATTCACTATTTTACTTATTTTTATACAAATAACTCAATTTGATAAAATAAAGAATAAAAACTCACATTTCTGTATTCTGTCATTGTGATAAGGTTTGGAGTGCCCAACCAGATGACAAGTCTCTACACAGTGAAAGGAGAGAACCACAGGTGGCCTGTTGGTGTGTTTTATGACCCGCTAGACTTGGCTGTGATCAGCACCTGTGTTTTGTATTCACAATGTAAAAGCAAAGAAGGCAGAAGGTAGCTTATTATGGACTTGACATGGGAGCATCGCAATAACCACAGTAGCGATGAATGAGAAAGCTGCTCATGTCAAAGGCTCCTCTTGCTGCTGGTCAAACAACGCAGTGCCAGGTTGGACGATATAGTTAATAAAAAAAAAGAAAGAAAAACACTATAAAGTGCCACTCTTTTGTGTGCGGGAGTTGCTCAAGTAGATCTCAAAGAATTTCTTTTGACTGCAGGGCAGTCTTCTGATATCACCCAGCCTGCCAGTTACCATTTACCAATGTTTACATTAAAGTAAACCATGGAAAAAAGCTGGTGATACATTAAACAATTTTTCCACAGAAAAAGAAGAATGTTTCTAATTTATTTATTTATGTGCCAGGCCAAATGAAATTTGTTATTTAGTTTTTGATGAATACTAAAGGTTTTATGCTGAGCATTAGGGCAACCAGAAAAACATTTTTTTATTTGAAAAACTACACTAACATTTTAATCCAAACTGTATGAAAACAAGAGGCTATACACCAAGAAATACATGTTTACATACAATAAAGCTGTTGATATTATACTGTTAGGCAATCTACTGTGTTTTCGGGGTAGAACAGTAGGGATGTGCTATCAGGATGCCAAGCTGGTAGGCCATTAGTGCAAACAAAAGGATTCTGATGGCAGTTGGTGTAGCCTTGGTAGTTTTAGTACTGAAAAAATGCATGATGTTTCTAATGGTAATTAATGTTTTTTTACCTTTTATCAACAACGGTGGATCTGAAATTAACTAATCAGCTTTACATTCAGCCTCAGACATCATAAAAGAGAGTCTTCATGCTCAAAGACATATTTCATACTTTGATAAATGAAAATAATCATTATTAGTTTAGAAATTTAAATGATGAAATATTGTTTACAGGTAATTAGGAGGGTTTTGTACACATTTCTGTGAAGAGAAAGAAAACGCCTTTTTAAAAAAATCGAAGTACAATGTTTTGCATGCTTTTCCTGGTTTATTGTGTCAGAGGATGAGTCTAAAGCTGATTGGCTAAAGGTGAATGAATGGCCTATAATAACAACTCTGAAGTTGTTCCATTAGCAACAAAAAGCTAATGATATCAGATCCTTCTATAAGCATAAATGAATTAGAGTGTCTTTAAAATTTAAAAGTTATACATTGGAGCATTTTCCTGCTCAAATGTGGTTAAGAATACTTCTATTCATTGCAACATTAGTTTTTATATGTAGTATGTTAGTTATTTTTAACTACATTTGCAAAATGCAATGCATCCAATATATTCTTGAGAAAATTCCATCTACAGATATGCATCGCATCTTAAAGTCTATTTATTTATAGTAGAGAAAAAAGGAAGATTTCTGATCAAGAAAAGTGATCAAATCAATAGTAAAGAGAGACTAACTTAAATGAGGGCAAACAAGTGGGTGGTATGAAAATAAACAGGAAGAAAGGGAACAGAGATGTGGGACATAATAAATGTTTTCCATTTTCTGTATCAACATTTTACTGCTCTTGGTTCTGTGGGCTACAGCCTGTCCTGACAGACTGGCTGAATGTTAGGCACAGAGTCAATCTATAAGCATATCTTGGGATTATGCAAGGAGAATGGAGCATTTGGAAGAAAGCAACATTTTATGGAAAATCATTCTAAAAAAAACATCCCTATGGTTCAGAATCTGCAAGAAAGCAAAGCTACCTGTTGTGCTATCTTGTGTGCTCCCATCAACATGTCTTAGCCTTCATTCCATAATTTCCTAAAATTAAAAAGTGCATCTTGACAGTATATATTTTAGGTCATATAAAAACGAGCTGAGATCTAATGAACCTCACTTGATTGCTTATGCTGTAAATGCATGTAATGCTGAAAGGCAGAAGATACCTCAGAAACCCCGGCACATCATTCACCCTTCATCTATCTTCATCCAAGTGTGTCAAAAATCAACACTGCTTATAAAAAATGACTAAAAGCATGCTACATATACTTAGTAAGATATTGTTTTCCTTCAATAAGCTCTTTTTATTTTAAGGCACATTTTGGGACTATTAAATATCCATCCATCCACTATCCAACCCGCTATATCCTAACCACAGGGTCATGGGGGTCTGCTGGAGCCAATCCCAGCCAACACAGGGGGCAAGGCAGGAAACAAACCCCGGGCAGAGCGCCAGCCCACCGCAGTATTAAATATCATACTATAATATAATTTAACACTGTAAATAAAGTACCATCAAGTTATAATTATCAGTATGGAATATATCTGAAGCAGAAAAAATAATACTTGTTTCAAATTTATTGAAACCAGGTTTAATTTTTCATTTCTGAGAATTATTTTCTTTCAATGGAACAAATCAATCGATACACACTGTAAGATAATGGCAAAAGTCTCTGTGTAAGATAATGTCCTCCAATCACATAGTATGTGCACGTGTATAATTTATACTGAAATGATACAAAAAGTGGACTGGACAGCCTTGACTAATAAGCCCAATAATATGTCAACTGTACTCCATCTATCAAAATCTCATTTATTTGAGCAATATTAACTGTCTTATGTTCAAAAATGTAAAAACAAGTGAACTCGGGTGTCTTATTAGCTACTCATATTCATTTTCAATATTCTAGTCTGGAGTGTTTCAGCAAAGAAATTGGTTCAAATTAAATTACTGTTAAAAGACAAATGGTTATCTTGGTGTAATCAAAGATGATCAAGTCCTCTACTGCAGACAAACCTAACTTGACTTCATCTCTTATTCTGTATTCTAGACATGTGGGAGTGTTTGAGAAAGCTGAAAAAGAATGTCATCCAAGGATTAACATCTTTCTGATGTGTACACATTTTCTAAAATATCCAGTAGTTTTTAAATTTATATTTAAAAAATATATATTCTAAGTGTTTGCATGCCTGTGTGAAAAAAATAAAAGGATTTTAGTTTCTATTGTATTTTCTTCTTGGATACTAAAGTGTATCTGGAGTACCTTGTTAGACTTCTGAGACTCATTGACTGAAGAATGAATGCCAGAGATTTGCTTTATTATTTACACTAGTATGATTTATCTCTGTCTGTAATGTTTACAGCATCTCTCTGCTGCTTTATACTATATGGAATACACCATATAGGTGCTGTTTGAACAAAACAGGATATTATTCTAATCATTGCTAAAAAGCTATGGTTTTGCAGATATGTTTAAAATGTATACAAATTCAAATAGAAAATGTTCTTTATTGACATACAGTATATTAGTCAGTGTCCCAAGTGAAGCTTCATTTTATATAGCTCCGTTCTAAATTCACAATACCCAAGTATCTTGCATGAGTGCTACCTGACAGTTTCCTAAGATGCATACACTCAGAGTGTAGCAAATTAAATTATTTAATTTGGCCCTTAGAGTGAACCAGAGATGAAATGTGAACCGAAAGGTGTAAATCCTGGTAGACCATAGAGCAGGAAATCTTGATAATTGGTTTTAGAGTTATGGTGACAGAGACGTATGTGTAAGTTTCTCAGCTTTAGAAAAATCACGAGCACTTCGCCATCAACACATAGCCAAAAGTGGTGCTGCCTTTACATGTTAAGTTAGTGTGCACAATACTGACAGATATTAAGTTGTCCACATACATTTTGCACATTCAAGCATTAACCTACAAAGATTATTGTTAATTCACAATAATATTTTTAAAAAAATCATCACATGTATATACCATATAAGACTAGGTCTGTTTGTCATTAACTTCTTTTGAGCAACTGTACCATTTGATTTCTTCAGAATTGAACCAAATGTAGTAAACGCAGCGTCACAATAAATTATTAAGGACAGAAGGCAGAAGCTGTATGAAAAATAAATGATATACAACTATGATACACTTTAAAATCAACTAAATGAGATTCATGTAACAGTAACATGTTTTAAAAAAAATAAAATGGTAAAAATGGAACCTAAGCAAGTGAAAAGTATTTATATCATGACAATAAATCTTGTTTTCCTTATTGTAAGAATTATTGACTTATCAAAAAATGTGTATTTATAATTATTTAGGTTACTTTAAGAAATCTTGTTAAGTAAATTGTGCTTACCCCAATGGAAGATTTTTTTTTTTTGGTAAATAAAAGCTAAATGACTCCTATTTAAAGTTTTTGGTGTAGTTTTTGTATATACATTTTTTGCAGTGTACTGTACAAGTCCATTTTGGAGAGTTGTGAAGGTAGGAATAAAGTAAGTCACTTCTGTATGACAGTCAGTCCGTCAGTCATTTTCCTGCCTGCTTATTCCTGAACAGGTCACAGGGGGTGCTGGAGGCAATCCCCACTAGCTTTGGGCGCAAGGCATGAACAATCCCCTGGACAGAGTGCCAATCCATTGTAGGGCGAACACACACACACACACACCAGCTACCAGCTACCAACCTGCATATGGACTGTAGGAGGAAACCAGAGCAACTGGAGGAAACCCCACACAGACATGGGGAGAACATGCAAACTCCACACGTGTTCCTTGGGATGTGAACCCAGCTCTCCTTACTGCGAGGTGGAAGTGTTACCACTGCACCATCATATCTGGACATATTCAATAAGCTAAAATGCCAGAAGCCCAACTAATTGCTTTTAACCATTCATATAATGACCATAAGTGTGTGCATCATTGGGCATTACAGTTTCCAAGTTTATTTAATTTTGTTGTAATAACTCATTGTTTTATTTATCTCCCACATTATTAAATGGATACTGATCTCAGTATTTTCTGAATAGCATGATTCTATGACAGACAAATTAGTGCAGTGGTAGCATTTAGGCAGACATTGTACAGGTCAGGAGCGGTGAAGAGGGAACTAAGTTCTCATCAGTGCAGAACCACATCTTCATCTATAGCTCCAGGTATTGATCAAAAGATATTGTGAGTAAAAGTGTCTGGAAGTAGGCTATTGCGAAGGATCACAGAGCCTTCTTTTTGTAGTTGGTCCAGGGTGAGGAGCTAAGCAATATACAAGGAACTCAGTTTAAGTGGTTTGAACACGGATGCTCCCTATTCGCCTTCTATTCTATTCTGGCTGAGCCTGTGGTGTCCAGGATAATGGAATCCCTGTCTGGTAGACCGTAGTTTGTAAGACTGAAGGACTGTGTCTCCAAAATGGATGTGAGCAACATTGGAGCACCATAAGAAACAGCCCTGTCTCCTTTTATCTTCACTCTGTACACATCCGACTACAAGTATAGCACCAGGTCATGTCACTTCCAGATATTTTCTGATGATTCTGCATGAATGGGGTGTAATGATAAGGGGCATGAGACAAAGTATAGGAGTCAGGTGAAAAAGTTTGCTTCATGGAGCAGAAAGAAATGTCTTAACATATTAACAACAGCAAAACCAATGAACTGGTTATTGACTCGCTGCACCAAAGATCCTCTACACCCGGTCACAATTCACAGAGTAGATGTAGAAGTCGTGCATTCTAAGTGTTTGAGGGCCCACATCAATGACAGGCTGAATTGGTCTTATAACACAGAGGAAATGTATAAGAAAAGGGAGATCAAACTTGTTTTTTTCTTTTTAAGAGACTACACTCCTTGAATGTGGGTAGTGACATCCTTCACATCTTTTATAACTCTATGATGGCCAGTGCAATTTTGAAGGTAGCAGCAGAGAAGATAATGAAGACCAAACTGAGTGCCATTATGAACAATGCTGCACATCCTCTCTGTGACACACTGACACTGAGAAATTTCAGCCAATGAATTACTCAGCAGAAGTGTGTCAAGAAACACTACAGGATATCTTTTATACCAACAGCAATACACCTATACAATGCCTCACTGTGACAGAGAAGTTTAATTTTTTTTTTCTTTTTAGTAATTCATTTGTGCTTTCAGACCATAGTGTGTGTGTGTATTAATTTATTTAATGGCCTTCTGCAAAAAGCCAAATTTCCTCCAGTGGACTAATAAATCAATCAATCTATCTATCTATCTATCCCTTTTTTGAAGGGCATTTTCCAGGTGCTCTAAAAGGTTGGATAGCCTGGTTTGGCTGTGATTATTTGCCTACAGTATAGTGTGTAAACCTTGAGTGCAAATCTGTAATGGTATAGAGGGTGATGTTGCCAATCAAGGACTGGTTATAATATCAAAGGACCAAACAAATAGTGTGCAATAAGATTTACATAGAATAACGTTAAGAATTTTTCTTTAAAAAACATGAAATATACCAAAAAGTATAAGAAGTTAAAAGTCAAGCCAAACACCAGGACTGTTAATATAGAAAGTCACTTGGGGATGTTTTATACAGTATATACATTTCTTTATACATTCCAAGCTTAGTGAGACAAGCAAACAAATACTAAGTGACCAGAGTCTAATAACAATATCTGGTTAGTGTGCAAAGTTTGCTGAATCCACACTTATAACCTGCTTGGTACAATGTGCAATAGTAGGCATAACCTGTGAATCAACCGTTATTTAAAAACAGCATTTCTTGTTAGCACTGCTGACACTCTGTCTGTGAAATGTAAGCAATGTTCTCTCTAAAGGTCTCCTTCAAGGTCAACCTGTAGCATTTCACACAAGTCAGCAGTTGTTCATTTATTTAGGTAGCTGAGCTTCGCAAATTGCATCTCAGGTAAGGCCAGAATGCCTAATGACTTTGAAATTCCCCGTTTGCCCTCACCTTTCACCTCATTTTCTTGTTCTCTGTCCGAAAATTATACTGTAGGTAATGGTCCATGTTTGTTCGTATTTTTTTTTCTCCAATTCATTTTAGTCCACTTTTCCAAAGACATTAAGCTATTTGCTTTGCACACATCATTTAGATAAGGTTATAGCATATCAAATGATACACAGCCACATTTGTGAATAGTTTGATACATCTTTCTAATTTAAATGTAAATGAATCTACTCCCCTAAAGTTATGCCGACACTGGGGGCTTGGCGGGCATTCCAGATAGGTGCAAAGGAATGTTTGGCAGGCCATAAACATGCACAAAGCATCTTTGAACACATTTGTGATGGATTATGAAAAATCTGGTTTAAATTGGCACTGTGCAGGTGCATTAATACTTGCATCCATTAATGAATGAGGTCTGTAGTTTGGCATCACTGCAAGATAAATTCTACTTGCCAGCAATGTTTTAGTTTTTATTTCAGTATAGTCATTTGTTAAAAATGACTTTAGCTTTGCTCAAGAGTCCCATGAAAAACTGCCCAAATTCTTCTTGAAATGCTCAGTGCAGTTTTAATAAAACTATGTGACAGATTATGCATATGTCATTTAACATTATGGGTATAGAAATATATTTTTCTCATCCTAATGGTTCTGAAAAGTTAATTATAAAATGTTGCCCATTTCAAGAGGCCTGGCTAAATAACTCTATGAGAACAGAATAAGCAGAATTAGGGATATTGGGGTCAATCATTCATCTATTAGCATACCACAGACATCATCTATCTATCTATCTATCTATCTAATGCATTTTTTCAGCAAAATATTCAGATCCATTCATCAATTCAATCATTTACTGAACTGTGGACCCATTTCTTCCAGTTATATGGCCTGAGGCAGCAGGAGTCTATTCTGGAATCATCCGGTGCACGGTAGGAACCTCTTTTGGATGGCTCACCTAGTTATCTCATGTACACTCACAGAGTCATATTCACTTGCACTAGACAAACAGTCACATCAAGCTACGCATGTCTTGAAGGACAGAAAAAGCAAAGTGTTTGGAGAAAATTTCATATAGACGTGGGGGAATATTCGTCTTCCACGCAAAACAGTCATCTGGTCCTTAGTTTAATTCTATTCTCCAAAAGCTGAACATGTTCATAATTTTTCCTGTTCTACTTCTGTAAAAAGGATATTAGTGGCCAATTTCCCTACCAAGTTCTTTACCTTCTCTTTGTTTCTATTTACTTTTAGATATCAACTTTGCCAGCACATACTCCTTTGTCTCAATGCCTGTCCCAAACTTGAATGCCTTCATTTTTTTAAGATAGATTACCCAGGTAAACTGTCCATTGTGCAATACCCGGTGGTGTGCAAAAAAGTACCCTACAAATCATGGAGTACACTCTCACATGACCTTTATAGCTCACCCATCAGTTGTGATAATTGCTGTGTTGACTTATGAAGGCTTCTTTAACCATGGTTCACAATGTTGGCAACAACATCTAGGTGTGCATTCAGAAGGATTTCCTGGTATTGGTGCATTGCTGACACAACATATAGTATGCTTCAATTGATGAATTGTTTTGCCGGAGCACTTACAATGAGATATCTATCCAAGAATCCTTCATGCGTCAAATGGAAGCAGCCAATACAAAAATGGAACTCAACAATCTCTGTTAAATATGACATGTAACAGAACTAACAAAATGAAAAACAAAACATGCTCAACAATTTCCACAAACATAACCTAAGTACATTTACTGCTGCTAAAACCAGGTGCTACTTATTGCGTTTGGAACTACTTTTTCATGCACCGCTCTGTTTGTGCTTCAGCATAACATCAATTCATAAGATATCTGCAAGAAATATTTGATTCAGAACAGCACAGTTTAGTAAGTGATTTTATTCCACAAGTTCATATCACAAGTTCATATGCCATGTAGCTCACATTAAGCCACAGAGCATTGGAAAAGTCATAGTTAATTAAAAATTTGGCTAAGTCATCTTTACAATTGGACAAGAGTGTGGGATTGTAGTTAGTGCTGTACTTTCACAGCTCCTGGGAAGTGGAATTAATGGATTCAGTTCATTGTGTGGTTAGCTTTTGCATGGTCTTTATGTGTTAATATTACTTTCTCCAAATGTAGAGTACATGTTAATGGCATAAATGTTATGAGAACTGGAAACTTTGGGTTGACCCAATAAAAATGAAAGTGCCCAGAAGAAGTCTGGTTGTCATATACAGGGATGCTTTTTGCTTTGTTTCTAATACTTCAGCAATAGATTACAACCTCTTTTGACCTACATAAAAAAAAAAAGATTGTTTCAGAAAAGTAAAAAATAGCTGTATATTTATTATAGTTGTATAATTTTTTTTGATTTATTTAACACCTTTGCTTATGGTCACTTACAAAATTAGTGTATAATTGTATATACTATACTATTTTTTTCACATTTAATTCACAGGATGTTTAAGTGATTTGTTACAGAGAGTTGCACAGTTAGTCAGAGGCAGTAATTGGACCGGCAACTTTTATTGTTGAAATTTAGTGTCAAATCTCCTACACCACACTGCAAACATCTTATTCACTTTCTAATCAAAGTCATATCCTTAGTAGTATTGCTATTAACCAAATTGTACTTTTACAAAGAGTAGGGGATATAAGAAGAAAGACAAAACAGCATAGAAAATCAAAGGTGATAAAAGGGTCATTCAGAATGGCACATATCAGTCAACCTTTGGCAGTCAAAAAATATAAAATTAAAATATACTTGACCCTTTGATATTGTATACAATGAACTATTACAAATATTTATATTTCAACTATCTCAATACACAAAATAATCTGGTTATTGTTTTGTTGTGTAATGTGGATTTTTTACTATGAAGATATACTTTCTATGTTATGTTTTTCTCAACTTTAGATTCATCTAGTTCTCATATGTTTGTTTGTTATTTGTAATATTCTTAAGCTATTTCCCAAAAGTAAATACACACTGTGTTCAGTAATCAAAAATGTGCTTGCCCAGGTTTTATTTTACTTTGACGAGCATATCTGATTCCCTCCCTTCTTCGGCTGATCTTCCCTATTCCCAAAGGTGTGCGTGTAAATAATCACAAATGGAAACTAGCCCCATAAGAGCGTACCTGCAGGAAAATGTTGCCTTCCCCGGCCAATTTATTGAAAAACAAATAAGTCTTTACAGCTGTCTTGCACCACCTGCTCATTTCTGATCGCACCACTGGGGATAGGACATACCCTGTTGTATATAAATGAGATACCAAGTTTATTGTTCCACCACTATGCCATCCTAATCTTAGGATTTTTTTCTTTTTCAAAAAACATGATGTAAATTATATTTTGGCACACTGTTGTCACATTCTGTAGATCTGGACATGCTGTTCTGAATATTGCCAGCAGCACTTGATCTTGTAGCATTAACTATGAAAACATATCAAAATCCATTTGACTTGTACAGATTTTTTTGCCATTATTAATTTTGTCTCTTTTCAAGTGAGGCCTATTGAGAGCATAAAGGATGTTATCAATGTCAGACAGCAGTAAATGACCCTAGATATAATAAAAGGGTACTTCTACATACATTTGCCACTTTTATTATATTAATGGAAGAAAATTTAATCTTGTCTAATTGTATCTTTTAAGCAAACTTAAGAGCAGGAAGAATGTAGAGGATAGTTAACAGAATGATGTTCTTGAGATTTCTGAGGCACACTCTTTTACTAGCTTTCCATTTTCATCTTCAGAAGCAGAAGGAGATCTGGGATGCTACTGCTGTCCTGCCTTTTGCCCCAACCTTCCCAGAACAACAAGGTAAGAGGGAGTAATAACTATATACGTTTAATATGTCACTGTGCTCTGTACAAAAATATTTTATAAATCCATTTTTCTTTCTTCTTCTTTTTTTTCTCACATGTACAGCTAACACAAGGCCAGTTTTAGCACAAAGGAGATCACCATATAAGAACTGTTAGGCAAGTATTAGAAGACAAGACAGGGACAACTGCAAAATGGGCATTTCTGTGTGTCAAAGTCAGCATGAAACTGTATCCTCTCTTCCTTGTTTGGGAATGGCATGATTAACAGAAGTGGGGTCCTGCACATGAAGAAAGAGCATAAAGGCTTGGAACATTGCCCAGCACACCTTTGAAGCCAACGGACAGATGGGAGGTAACATTATATGTTCTGGAAAATCCTTCTAATGCAGCAACAGAAATAACAGACTCCATACATCAGGCTCCCACTCCTGAACTGGGTTTTTGTCATGGCTTTCTCCTCTGTTAAGCAGTGTAAACCATCATTAAAGAAAGCTGAGTTATTTCTCCTATGTGATTCCTTACCACCGTATCACTAAGGGAGGGGTATCACCTTTTTATATCTATATAGTTTTGGGTTATGTAACATGCCGCAATTACAAAAGAACTTATTCCAACAAGGGAGCTATCGCCCCCTGCTGCAGAGGATGACAGAAACACAAAAGTAGTGATTATTTGTTAGACCACCATGTAAACCATTACTTGTTATTTGCAATTAAACAAGTGTTCTTCAGCTAGGACCCCAACATTTTGTAAAAGTAAAAACATGTCTCTGTGTCATGCCTAACTTGACATTAGTCCTTGAAAATCTTCTTAAACAAGATTCGTTCCAACTGAATAATTGTTCCGTCAAATGCATTTGTCAAAGTTGATGCAAATAATAATCAATAGCTAGCTGAGAGCTCTTAGGATCCGTCCTACATGACAAGTTTAGGCTCTTTTATGCTTGTCTGCTTACTCTGTATTTGTTTGTAACCTTTTATTTTTATATTAAACCAACTGTCCCCCATGGCTCCGTCCACATATTCGTGAAACTGGACAAACTTTAAAAATCTTAATAAAATTTATAAAATGTAATAATTTGTATTGAGAAGAACTTATATTGATAGCATTTGTATTTGATGGTCTCTTGATATGCAATTTTTTTTTGTTTAGCTATCAGGGGCAAGAATGTAGCTGTGATCTCTTTGCCAAAGTATATGTGTACAAAATCCATCCATCCATCCATCCATCCTCTTCCGCTTATCCGGGGTTGGGTCGCGGGGGCAGCAGCTTGAGCAGAGAGGCCCAGACTTCCCTCTCCCCGGCCACTTCTTCCAGCTCTTCCGGGAGAATCCCAAGGCGTTCCCAGGCCAGCTGGGAGACATAGTCCCTCCAGCGTGTCCTGGGTCTTCCCTGGGGCCTCCTCCCGGTTGGGAGTGCCCGGAACACTTCACCAGGGAGGCATCCAGGAGGCATCCTAATCAGATGCCCGAGCCCCCTCATCTGACTCCTCTCGATGCGGAGGAGTAGCGGCTCTACTCTGAGCCCCTCCCAGATGACTGAGCTTCTCACCCTATCTTTAAGGGAAAGCCCAGACACCCTGTGGAGGAAACTCATTTCAGCCGCTTGTATTTGCTTGTATTTCCCCTCCTTGAACCATCACCTTATCGTGGTGGAGGGGTTTGCGTGTCCCAATGATCCTAGAAGCTATGTTGTCCGGGGCTTTATGCCCCTGGTAGGGCCACCCAAGGCAAACAAGTCTTAGGTGAGGGATGAGACAAAGAGCGGTTCAACAAACCTCCAATGATGAGCAAAAACTCTGGACAATGTTTTCCCTTGCCCGGACGTGAGTCACCGGGGTCCCCCTCTGGAGCCAGGCCTGGAGGTGGGGTTCGATGGCGAGCGCCTGGTGGCCGGGCCTGCACCCATGGGGCTCGGCCGGGCACAGCCCGAAGAGATAACGTGGGTCCTCCTTCCCATGGGCTCACCACCTATGGGAGGGGCCAAGGAGATTGGGTGCAGTGTGAGTTGGGTGGTGGCCGAAGGCGGGGACCTTGGTGGTCTGATCCTCGGCTACAGAAACTGGCTCTTGGGATGTGGAATGTGTACAAAATTTCAGGTCAAATGGTTTGTGAGCTTCAGGTGATTTAAAATCCTGGACAGACAAACGAACAGCCATGGTAGCGTATTATATACAAAGATTTCTCAAATGCTACAAACTTTATTAATGACAGACTCGGCTTCATCAAGTATGTATAAAGCAGCAGAAAAACCAGTGTGGGTGAAGGATGTGTACACATACATGAAAGCACACATGCAAATCAAAGTAAAAATTTGCCCCATGTGATGCTACCACAGTGTTTATTCAGTTCAACTTGGTTAGATTGTCCTCTCTCAAGTCATCCACTGTAATCAAACTTGGTACATGTGATTCATTCTGACTATGCTTGGCACCTTTTTTGTGGCTAGTGGCAGCCCTGCTCCTAGTGCTTGATAGCTAAATTCTGTCACCAATTTCGATATCTTTTGGTGCAATAGAAGGTCATGAAATCACCAGCAGGGGTCCATTTCAAGCATTTTTAATACCTATAATGTCATTTTTCTAAAATAATGGTCCCTTCTTTTTTAAATTATCAACATACTAACACAGTCATACTCACTAGAAGGTCATCTGTCAATCAAAAAATTGCCTTGATATGTTCTTTGTGAATCTACAAGTATGTATGTTTTATATAAAAGATATGTTTTTCCCTCATTAAGAAATTTTTCATGGGTAGTGTCTAGCAATCTGACTGCACAATGATGGGTCTGTATATTGCTGTGTTAATAAGTGCGCTATGCTGTTGTAGCAATTTCTATTTCACCCTAGCTCAGAAAGATCTATCCCTAAATGCACAGCAAAAGAGAGTAAATGAATACATTTTTTAGATTAATGAAACCTTCTCAGATCATTATTTCCTTATTTTAAATCTGAACATTCCCTGTGTAGGTAAGAAACAAAACAGCGCAGACCTAAATAATAAATAGTACTTCACGGTCTTCATATTCTGAAAACCACAAACCTTACCTACAAAAGAATTGTAAAACAGCCTACAAATAATTTCAAGTCATATGTGAAAGATGATTTAGAGGATAGTAATTCCTCTCAGATTCTCTTCCCATTTCTTGTATCAGCCTTTTCAGTTACAGGAGCCAAAGTCTGAAAATGTTGCAGTAGACAGAAGGCAAGAACCTGTGAATGAAATGAGTTTGTTGCAGGGCACACATATGCAGACACCTCTTCTGAACATTGTGGCAGATGACACCTGGTCAAAGAACCAGGACAAACCAATGCAAAGCACAGATTAGAGTCTGTGAGTGGACTTAAACCTATGCCTGCGGAGCAGCAATGCTAACCATCATTTTATCATACTGCCAAAACAGAAATGAATGTTGGCTAATGCAGCCAAAATATAAAGAAATTATAACAGAATAAATACAAGTCAAGTTGGGGAGCATACACTGGTACAGTGCATTGCCTCACCCACTACACAACAAAACAACTCAGGATCCCGGTTGGCAACCCCCCAGGCAGACACACGGTCCAGTCCCACCCTCCAGAAATGACCCTTTATCTGCTGCAGCCAGGTGTTATGTGGGTGACCCCTTGGCCTGGTCCAGCCATTCGGGTCTCCAACAATGAGGATTTTACGAGCTGGCTCACATTCTGGGAAACACGCCATATGGCCGTAGTGCTGTAACTGACGCTCCCTCACAATGCAGGTAATGTGCCTCATTCGGGACTCCGTGAGCAACCGCTCATTCGACACAAAGTCAAACCAACAGTACCCAAAGATAATCCGGAGAGACACAGTACCACAGGAGTCCAGTCTTCATCTCAGGTCACTGGATAGCGTCCATGTCTCGCAACCATATAGCAAGACAAGAAGCACCAGGACTCTAAAGACTTGGACCTTCGTCCTTTTGCATAGATATCAGGAGCGTCACACAGCCCTTTCCAGTGACCTCTTGACCCCCCCATGCCCTTCTAATCTGTCTACTGACTTCATAGGAAGAGTCACCAGAGACATGAATGTCACAGCCAAGGTAAGTAAACCTCCTGACAAGGCTGACACTCTCTCCGCAAACAGACACACTGCTGATGGCTGTGCCCAAGAGGTCATTAAAGGCCTGGATCTTGGTTTTTATGCAGGACACTCGCAAGCCCAGACACTCAGACTCCTTGTTTAGTCTCTTGAGCACCCTGATCACAGCATCGTCAGTAAAGTCAAGATCCGTGAATCTTTCTTCACCAACAGATGAACCATAGCCACTGGACCCCATGACCTTGCCCAGCACCCAGTCCATACAAGCATTGAACAGAGTAGGAGCAAGAACACACCCCTGACAAACCCCAGAATCAACTGGGAAAAACACAGAGGTCCTGCCTCCATTCTGCACAGCACTCACAGTACCAGTGTACAGGCCGGCCATGATATCCAGCAACCTCGAGGGGATCGAGGGTAAAAATGGAAACTACCATGTCAAAAACCGTGAAATTATAACAGTAGGCAGTTAATTTTAAAAGGAATTAATTCAGACTGAATGCCAACAGTATAGTTTAATATATTACATTGACTTAAAGTAATAAGTTCTATAAAGAAAGGCACTAGAGATATCTTGTTTTGAATGTGAGTCCTAAATAATATATTATTATAGAAAAAATACAACAATAGTTAACTTAATAAATTAGAAATCAAAAATATTTGGCTTATTGACTACAAAAATTAGTTGCAACAGTTTTGTACATTTCTTGTATACTGAACAAAAGCAGAATTAACTGAAATGTTGAATGACACACAAGCATCTTCTTTTACTGTATGGTAGAGCTTGGAAATGAGAGCCAGACATTCTGATAACATGAATTAAGGAGAGAATTTCAAAAGTTCATTTTGAACCTAAAAATTGAAAGCATCAAAAGGACTGTAAAGGCTTGTGCAGTGATCAGATGAAATACAAAGATTTCTCTTTTTCATTTGTTCATTTTTTATATCCAACATGTGATTGTCTTTTCTAATGTGTGCAGGCACTGATAGACATGACCATAAAGTAACACTTATTTGCTGCTGATGCACCTAATTTGGTAAATATTTATTAAGTTAGTTATTTTATTTGCAGAAGTATCTTTGTAACAAATAGTGCTAACTGAATAGTGTCTAATATTTTCTATAAAGATTAATACAGTTTATCCAGTGTATATGTATGTATAGCCTCCAAATATTTTTTGGGTAGTTTGCAACGGGCATAATTGGGAAGTCCTACTCTGTCTTAAACTAAACAGCGAATGTCTCATGTTCCTGCCATCTTGGCACTATTCTCTTCCTCATGGAATGCCTAAGTACTCTTTTGTAGCATGATTACTAATGGACATTACTTTTTTACCCCTGGAAGAACTACACCAGTCATGACCCTCCTCCATCATTATGGCTGTGTCTGTTATGCGAACGTGAACAATAGGATTTGCAGACTTCTGTAGCCCAGTTACTGTTGCCTTATCTCTGCTGCCCTGGCAATCTTACTTTTACAGTTTAGCCTCACCCCTATCATTTAGTCTGTGGCGGCTGGAAGAGCTGCACCTCTTTAAGGACACAATTCACATGCAGTGCAGTGTGGGAGGAGGCTGGGTGATGAGTGGAGAGGAAACAGTTATGTATATAGCTTAAGCACATTCAATAATAAAGTCAGTAGTTTTTGCCTGTATCAAGAAAACGTTGTCTAGTGTGTTTTCTTCCCTCGCAGAGCACTACAGTAGTTAAACTAGATATGCCTGCCAACATGGTGGCGTTAAAGTTTCCAAAGGTTTGGGAATAGCAAGCCACAGTGGGGTTCACCCAAGGAGAGGCACAGTTCACATTGTGGGACATTAAGGCAGATGACACAAGGTGCAACTATTTTATTGCAGCTCTCAGTGTCTCCACAGCTTCCAGGGTGGTGAGTCTGCTTGAAAATTCCCCGGACACAAAAAAAATGTAACCTTAAAGGTAAACCTTTTAAAGACCTCACGGAGTCAAAACAGGTGCAGTGAATACTATCATTGCTGGGTCTCGAAGATGCTAAAATCTCTGCGTTGATGGACCACATGTTAGCTTTGCTAGGCAACCATAAGCCCTATTTTACAGTATACTTAGAGAGCTGTTTCTGGAACAGATGCTGGAACAAATGCACACTGTCCTGGCCTATGTGTCCATTGTTGACTACCGAGAGTTAGCCAAGAAGGCCAACAGCCTGCACACTGCTTGGCAGAACTATCTTTCTCCTCTAGCCCTCATCAATCCCATTAGCAAGCCTGCGTCTTGCACTGCTCTTCCTCCTCCTGCCGCAATCCCGACAACTAACCCGTGTTTTTACCATGCCCGATTCGGCAAGAATATAAAGAAATGCCAGCCTCCTTGTAAGTTTAGCACACCCAGATCAGCCAACACTATCTTATCAGACCCCGCAGACCACCATATATATATTGCTCAAAAAAATTAAAGGAACACTTTTTAAGCAGAGTATACAATCAAGTCAGTGACACTTCTGGGATATTGATCTGGTCAGTTATATAGCAGAGGGGGTTGTTAATCAGTTTCAGCTGCTTTGATTGCAATGAAATTAACATCATGTGCACTAGAGGGACAACAACGAGACAACCCCCAAAACAGGAATGATTTAACAAGTGGAGGCTACTGACATTTTTCCCTCCTCGTCTTTTCTGACTGTTTTTTCACTAGCTTTGCATTTGGCTATGGTCAGTGTCACTACTGGTAGCATGAGGCAATACCTGGACCCTACAGAGGTTGTACAGGTAGTCCAACTTCTCCAGGATGGCACATCAATACGTGCCATTGCCAGAAGGTTTGCTGTGTCTCCCAGCACAATCTCAAGGGCATGGAGGAGATTCCAGGAGACAGGCAGTTACTCTAGGAGAGCTGGACAGGGCTGTAGAATGTCCTTAACCCATCAGCAGGATCGGTATCTGCTCCTTTGGGCAATGAGAAACAGGATGAGCACTGCCAAAGCCCTACAAAATGACCTCCAGCAGGCCACTGGTGTGAATGTCTCTGACAAACAATCAGAAACAGACTTCATGAGGGTGGCCTAAGGGCCCAATGTCCTCTAGTGGGCCCTGTGCTCACTGCCTGGCACCATGGAGCTCGATTGGCATCTGCCATAGAATACCAGAATTGGCAGGTCCACCACTGGCGCCCTCTGCTTTTCACAGATGACAGCAGGTTCACCCCGAGCACACGTGACAGATGTGAAAGGGTCTGGAGAAGCCGTGGATAATGTTTATATGTATACCCACACACACACACGCACACACACACACACACGCGCACACACACACACACACACACACACGCATACAGACATACATACATAGAGTTACACACATACAAAGGGTTATTTAATGGTAATTCCACCTCAAGTCAAGGGTTAGCTAGCACTGTCGCCTAATACTACTCCTCTCATCTCTCCTGCAGATCCAGTGATCGGCAACGAGATGATAAGTGACATAACTTCCAAGTTCCATCCCCAGAGACTCCCTCTTCTGCCTCACTGGCCCTTTAACTGGCTCTACCGCCATCTTTCAAAAAGTCATGGTCATGACTCTCATCTGAAAAGATACTATCATGTGTTTAGCTCTTGTGAAACTGCTTTGTTATTTTCACCAATTATACAGAGAACACTGGCTTTTCACCAATTATACAGTCTTTCTGTTTGTTTATTACAGAAGCGTAGTTGGCAGGATTTCCTACCAGAGATGAGTGAACTGTTGGACATCTCACATCTAGTGGTTGCCTTGATGGAAGAAATACAGGCTTTTCAGGTTCAGGTGGGCAATCAGAGGACCTAACTCACCAAATTGGAGGCCCGGATGGCTCTCCATGAAAGACGAACATTTGGAACCTCCCAGGTACTTCTGTCACTCAGTTCTAAGGAAGACATGGAGAGTTTTCTCCTCATCTTAGAGTGCACAGTGACTCGTCGACATTGGGATCACACTGAGTGTGCACAACTACTAGCCCCATTCCTGATGGACAAGGCTCAGAGGGTAAAACAAAGCAGCCAGCATACTCACATAGGTTTGAGCACTGTAGGAAGCTCGGATATTGGCTCAAACCAGGGACCTACTTCATATATATATATATGTGTGTGTGTGTGTGTGTATGTATATGTAATTTTGTTCAGGAAATGTTTCTAAAACATGTTTTTAGCAAATATTCTGCCTTATTCATTGTACAATATATTTCGGTTCATTTTGTGTAAAGTTTGAAGCCATTCACTTGTTTAAAAATACAGTTTTTATCCAATTATACTGTATATTGCTTGGATTTGTTATCATTTAGTCAATGTTTTGAAAGAAAGAAAAGCTTCTATTAGATGGTAAAATGTATTCACTTCACTCATTTAAATTATACTCAGATTAAAAAAGCCAGTCTTTCTCGCTCTGTAAACTTTTGACTTTGCCTCTGATTGCTTCCATTTTGCAAAGTAATGTTGTGAAATGGTCTGCCCATTGCCAGCATTGGATTTTGCAGTTGCAGTCTGCTGGTTTATGGTTAGCTAATTTCTATCTGTTGTCATTCTGTTGTCTTTCCTGAGTGGTGCAACTCAGCCGTGCCAATTACTGTATACTATGCCATCTCTGTTATGAAAATGTCATAGAAACTGTGATATACTACAGTATATCTACTTTGAAGCTCTAACTAGAGACCTGATGGTGAGTATCTACTGTATGACAAGTAAGTGCACTTCTTACTTCAAACTGCATGTATACATAAGGCAAGGCAAAACTTAAAAAAAATGTAACTTTTCAGTTGTGCCATTTGAACCTGTCAGCTAAAAGTTACATTTTATGTTGCTTTGACAGTTTTTTACATAAGACACCTAGATCACGAACTTCTACTTTACTTCAATGGATTTGCTTGACACCATAACTACAACTTTGAACAGCAAAATTTTAAGACAACTATCATCTAGAACACTGAGATGTGCAATTAGGATACTTACCATAAAATACCTGCATTTGTGGTGTGTGGGATCCTGACACTACTGCTTTACCTCCATTTTCTTTACTCTCTTGTGCTCTGCCATTCTTCTAATGGCTTTGGGATTACATTTATGTTTAAACGCCATAGTACCTACTATTTCTTAGTATTAACAATGCTATTAAACATGTAATTCATTAAAGAGATATGTTAAATGTACAAATTTAAGAAACACAGCAAAAAATGGGTATTACTATATTAGAGGTAAGAATGCTACAATGTAATAGACTGCAATATTAGAGTGTGCTTGATTGAAAATTTGCACTGTAACTGTAATTTGCCTTCTCATTTAGTGGTATATTTTTCTTTTAAGCTAATAATACATTATTTTCATGTTTTGCTCTATATGTAGTCATCCTCAAACTACTGTTAGGGTTCTTAAATCTTCTATCTGCCTCGTGTAAGGGACAGCAGGAGGATGGAGGGAATAGAAAGGCAGCACACATCTTTAATAGGATCCCTTTACCTGGCAGAAATTCTATGGTGACAGATTTTTGCCTGGGGTTGAGCTCTATAGGAGCAGTTGCACTTCAGGTTACTAATGACCAGAAGGAGTATTCTGCTGAGGGTGATGCAGAGACTAGGGAATTAGAACAGAGGTGACATGGAAATTAATCCTGGTTGGCTGAAATGGCACCAAGAAATACCTTTAAGATTAGCTTTATAAAGGCTTCCACTTTCTCAGTAAGATGAGCTTAGAGTCGAGAGAGGAGGCTAGAAGAGTATAGGAAGAACCAGTTCTCTGGGTTTGAATTGTAGTCTATACATTCTCCTTGTTTGGCTGGGTTAACCTCGGGATACTCCAGATTTCCTCCCATGTCCCAGTTTTATGTGTGAAAGAATGACTGGCAAGACTCAGCACTTGTGAGTGAGTTGTGTGTTCAAGAGTGCATCCAGTGTACTAGTGTCCTATCCAGGGTTGCTTCCAGTCATGCATCCAGTTCTGTCAGGTCATGTATTGTCTCCCCATGACCGTGAAATAGATGAACTGTTAAGGAAATGGAGGGATGACAGAGTACACAACATTTTCGCAAAACCCAAAAAAGTGAAATGGCCTGCAGAGAAGAGGTTTTATTTTCATGATAAAAAGTAATCTCACTTTTTTCACCTAGGTAAACCACAAAAAATTTCCCTCAAGATATAAAGTAAATAAAATGGCAAGTGTCTGTGTATCTTGGTATCTGTTTGTATACGTCTGGTGGCAATGTCTCTGTCATTCCAAAAGATGGCACATCTCTAGTAATAATAGGTACTGCATTTGTCATTGCAACAGATGGAGCATTACAAACATTTGTAGTTATCATTTTATTGTTACTAATGTTTATGCCATCTGTTGCAATGCAAATGCAGTGCCGTTTATTACTAGAGATGTTTTCCAATAGTTGGGGCACTGCAAACATTATGCTTAGGTCTACATTGATTATTTAGGTTTCAACCCATCTTAGACAGGTAACTTAGGCAGTTAAAAAGTCTAAACAACAATGAACAAGTGATAACCTGCCTGCTATGAGTTGAAACAAATACATTCTGTCTTCATAATTTTGGTCAGTCTTCAGTCAGTGAAAATCACACCATTAAAGTAAACATTACATAAACAATGAGGGTGAGAGAGTGTTTTATAATGTATAGCAGGAGTACCCAGCGTTGAATTTCCCAAATGAAAGAAACAGAACATAGAAATAGAACAAACTGTTTTCTGATTGACATTTTATTGTAAGTTCCTCCACTCTGGATTCTGTCTGCTGTGGCGTTTCAGATACCCTTGAAATAGACTTTCTTGTGGCATCTGAAGTGGACCTTCCAATTCTACGTCTTTTTTTCGGTAGTATTGGTATATTAGCAAAAAGCAGGCCAATTATAATGTGTTACATAGTATTATGTACAGAATAAACACCACAGTGAGATGAATTTACGTTATTTACAATACGTCGGAAAGCGAACAAATAGCACCAGTCAGTCAGAAAAAGCAACACTGAAATCATACTGTGAGTCGGAAAGTGAGCAAATAGCACCACAAATACAGAAAGCCAGTGAGAAAGAGTAGCACTGAAACCGTACTGGGAAAAATAGCAGGGAGGGGTGGTCTGTATCTAAGGAGCATCTGTGTTGAACTGTGATGCCATCTAACGGACATTGGTGATGGTAACTACAGAGAGAATTGACATACAACTGGTGCTGCGTTTGGGGAAAATGGTGGGGGAAGGATGCTGTCTTTTTAAGGCGAGTCTCTGTTCAAACATGCTTACATATAACGGATGTTGGTGAATGAAATACAGCACTATCAGTGCGTGTGGGAGTGTGACGTGCGGAAACGCAGGTGTGTCAGCTGGTCACGCCTTTCTGGGTTGTTCACGTTTTACATCCATACAGCAGTTCCCCTTCACCTGATCAAAGCAGTCTGCCTTCTCATACTTGGACACTTCCGCCATCTCTTGGAAATTTAAAGAAACATGGGTAAAGAGCGACACACAGAGACCAAAGCTGCCGCTAGATGGCGCCGCGGTGAACGTCTGTTGCAATGTGCGGCTATCTTGTCGCTGATAAGTACGGGGACGTATGCCGACCTTGTGTCGGTGAAAAGGTGCCCTGCGGTTCACCACAAACATTTTTCCCAACCAAACATACCCCATGACATTCTTCTGGTCACAAAGGAGCCCCATCCCCAGTTTGGTGCCAATTGGACGCCCGGTGTAGATTTTTATGGCGGGCAAACAAACATACATACACACATCGACTCTGCTTTATATATTAGACTAGCAAAATACCCGCGCTTCGCAGTGGAGTAGTGTGTTAAAGAAGTTATGAAAAAGAAAAGGATACATTTTAAAAATAATGTAACATGATTATCAATGTAATTGTTTTGTCACTGTTATGAGTGTTGCTGTCATCAAGGATTTGATTATCATTATTTCTTTCAATCATGTTCGTATTTGGAGGATGTGTTGTGTTCAAGTTATATTCCGTGTTTGTCAACCGTTGTAAAGATAACAGGTTTCATTCATCGAAGTGTTCACTACCCAAATCGGTACTCTTGAATCTAAGATGTTTAACAGGCATTCCTGGCAGTAAGTTGTGGATTTGCTTGCGAATATTTAGCGGTAGCGTGTCTATGAACTTAATTTAACCTTTCCCAGTCCTGCAAAGTCAGTTCACATGAGCTGCTCGGAGTACATGCATCGAAGCTTCTCAGCTGTGCTTGTGCTTTCTCATGCGATCTCGTGATGTCCACGGCTTTATTTAATGTTAGCTCAGACCCGACACTTAAAAGTTTCTCTCGCACTTTTGCTGAGTTTGCGCCAGAAACTATTCTATCCCTGACCATCTCATCTTCGTTTGCATAAGCACAGTCCTTCACCAGCAATTTTAACTCCGCTACAAAGTGCTGAAAAGTCTCATTTATACCCTGCGTCCTCTCATTAAACTTGTATCTCGCGAATATCGTATTCGTCTTAGGCATGACAAACGCCAGCGGCAGCGTGTCTATGAACCTAATTTAAAGTTAAGCTTTACACCCTGCTTTCCTATTTGCTTGCATAAGCACAGTCCTTCACCAGAAATTTCAACTCCGTTACAGCAATTGTAACTCTGTTACAAAGAGATCAAAAGTCTCGTTTATACCCTGAGTCTTCTCATTAAACTTTTATCTCGCGAATATTGTATTCGTCGTAGGCATGACAAACGCCAGCGGCAGCCTGTCTATGAACCTAATTTAAACTTTAGGTTTACACCATGCTTTGTTTCCGCAGTATCTGCACTGATGAATATGCTTGTATGCGTCACTCGCTTCATATTCTTTTGCTGCCTTCTCAATTGTGTAATGCGTTTTTTGAACAGGTTTCATTCATTGAAGTGATCAGTACCCAAATCGGTACTCGTGAATCTAAGATGTTTAACAGGCAATCCCAGTATTAAGTTGTGGATTTGCCTGCGAATATTTAGCGGCAGCGTGTCTATGAACGTAATTTAAACTTAAGCTTTACACCTTGCTTTCCTATTGATATGTGTACAAAGGCTTGTTCAGCGTCAGAGGGTTTCCGCAGTAGCTGCACTTATGAATATGCTAAGTACAGTCCTTCACCCGCAAATATTTACCTTATATGGGCAGGCACTCAATTACGTGGGAGGCGTGATGATGCGGGACGCAACTCCGCCTCACACGGCGACCAAGCTGCTGGCTATGGCCGTATATATGGATGAAAGTAGGTTCCAGTTATGACCGTTGCGCATAGAATTTCAAAATGAAACCTGCCTAACTTTTGTAAGTAAGCTGTAAGGAATGAGCCTGCCAAATTTCAGCCTTCCACCTACACGGGAAGTTGGAAAATTAGTGATGAGTCAGTGAGTGAGTGAGTGAGTGAGTCAGTCAGTCAGTGAGGGCTTTGCCTTTTATTAGTATAGATTAGGATTCCAGCACCAATGATGATAAAATTTAAGTAGAATAATGCAATTAAAAGAATCACATAAATGAAAATCAGTCAACATAATATTTTGTCATACAGTACAACCAATGGAATAGTATTAAAAGACATCATCAACAGAAAATATTCCAAAAGCATGAACGCAACTTTTGTTCAATATGATAAGTGCTAATTTTATTGTACATGGGTAATTAATAAGAGTCATGATAGGGATGACAACTACTCCAAAATAGCGAGATATGCAAGCTTGTACACCCTATACATAGTGTCACAAAAATTCATTTAGAGAGTTGCTTAGGAGAGCTCTAGCCTTCAAGCATCAATGTGGAACTGAACTGTGCAGGCTGTACATGAGCGCACATGAGCGATCGCATGCGAAGAACACTGTAGGGTCCAGTGGATTGCCCAAGCAACTGGAAAACATGCTAAAAGTCTAGTGAGAAAGGAAATTTCACATACACCATAGAGAATTATTTTTCTAGACAGGAAATTGAATTGAGCATATCATGTAAAAATGGAAAATTTTAATTACAATGACTTACTTGACCTTAATATAAATATTTTAACAATGCATTAAGTTATACTTGTCAAACTCAGATCCTGGAAGGCCACACACCGGCTGGAGGTTTTCATTCCATCCACTTTTTTAATTAATAGCTAATTACTACTGCTAATGGAACAGACATTTTTTGTGGTACATTTTAAATGAGTTGTGTTTTAAGATTCAAAACACATTACAATTTCGTTATTTTGAACTACCATCCCAATAATAAGAAGATGAGAAGCGACAAGAGATGACCAGGTCACTTGATCTCATGTGCACCTGTGTATCTATCCTAAAATATGGTTTTCAATAAAGTATTTGAAATGAAAAGTGTGAAGATCTATAAGATATTCATCTATTCTACACCACTAAACATGCTGATGTAGCACTAAGAAACAAGAAAATTGACAGTTTTAGAAATGCCTGATGTGACAGAATGAGAGCACTGATAAGCCATAGAATTATAACAGCAAAAATTGGCTACTAAGTTAAAAAAAATGGTCGCATAAGAATGTTGGCCTTACCGGAGTTTGAGAACCCTGAGTTTGCTGGTCATCTGATGGCTTGTACTGAATCGCATTATTGTTTGGTTGCTGGTTAAAGAATCAAGATACAATGAAAGACACTTAAAAAAAAGAAGTCATTTAAAATTAAAGGGGAGAAATCTGTTCAATTAGCAGCCATAATTGGTTACTAATTTAAAAAGTGGCTAGAATGAAAACCTGCAGCCCTCTAGGAGTCTGGCACCCAGCATTAAATTATTAAGGCAAGTTAACTACTTATTTAATTATCGCATAATAGTGCCAACTGGGGTGGGGGTTAGTTGGGGCAGTGCCACACATTCTCTTAATGCGAAATTGCCAGTGATAATAATACAATTAAAAATTCTACCTCAGTACTTTTTCACTTGTTACTACACATTTTGGCGCGAATAATTGTAGCTAACACCCATGTGGATATTGACATACTTAGGAAAACTTTTGGTCTTGAAATAAAGAGAAAGGCATCAGACACGTTAATGCAATTTAAACTGGATGTGCATTTTCTTTCAAGCAATGTAAAGACAAAATCTATTTAAAAATGTGCAAAGAACTGTACTTTTGCAATAAAATAATTGATTTTTGACAAGAAATATTTCCTATAAGTAAGAACAATGCCTACATTCTATCAGAGAGAAATATTTTAATTATATTTAATGCAAAGGCTTTTCAATTCATATACTCTCCCCATGCTTTTGAAAGCTTTCTTCAAATCGAACTTCAATAAAAAAGGGCTCCCCTCAAAAGGCTGTGCAGTAATTAAAACAGAGGTATATATGCTTCATTGTGTCTTGGGAATTAAAAGAAATAAATAAAAGGGCAGCACAATTAATTAATTTCATGAAAAATGACATTAATATCCCACATGAATATGCAATATGTCCATTTTTTTCTTTCATGAAATACATTCACAGTATGGGAATTATTCAAACATCTTTCCAACACTGCATAGCATGGGATCCATCTGTTTCTTCTTAATTTGATGCTCATTTTCATTAATGTTATTTATCAGTAGTTATCAAACTGATTTTAAAAGTGACAGTAATAAAAATGCATAAGTGGCAATCCATTACATCTCTGCCTTGATTTAGTCTTGTGTCACAGGGGGACTTTTTTTGTACACTGGGTGGTTCCATTAGGCACCTATTGTTGGGACTGGAGGTGAGAAGTTAAAAGCATGTCTGCAGGATGTAGGTATTTACTGTATTGCAAAGGAGTCACCATTCTGAAGTTTTTGGCTGGTTGAGATTACAAACAATACCAGGTTGTGATAAAAGAACTGCTCCTTCCTTGGAGGATGTCTGTATTTACCTGACTTGGAAATTAACATGTTTGACAATATTGGCTTCTAATCAGCAGATCTGTACTCATTAATGGTTGGTAACAATACATTTTGTTAACTTGTGTTTTCATTAATTGTTAAACCCAGGAAATTTAGATGTGCCATTGTTTAATCCGTTTGTCCAGGACTGATAATGGCAGGGACTGAAGGAGATTTAAGCTTCTGGGCAGGAGAAGGCAAAGGAGGGAGAGTCCACTGAGAATGCTGCCAAGACACTTGGAAAGAGCACAGGGGCTCGCAGGCTGACAAGGGTACGTG
>JANRMT010062819.1:17450371-17463463 GCA_026402145.1 Polypterus bichir lapradei | reverse complement strand
ATATTGTTAGATTTTGTTTATGTTCATTTATCTTTTTCATGTACTTATTATTGTCTAGTGTAATAGAAGTTACTGTTGCTTTTCCTGTAATTACTGTTGTGTCTTTCATTGTGTGTTTACTCACCGCCCAATTTAAAGAAACCTGTGTGCTATTATTGGTAAATTTCAGGAGTTCCCAGTCTCTTAATAAAACTGGGTGGTGTAGTCAGATATTTTAACGGTGTCTAGGTTAGATTAACTGTAAGTGTGACTAGACACCTGTCACACTTGCATCAAAAATGTGTTTTTCATAATGTAATTTAAGATAAATAAAAATCAAATAAAATGTAATAGAATTTCTTCTTAAACATAATTTGCATGACATGTAAAGGCACCCCATTATTGTCAGTTTTTATTCAGAACAGCATAAATTTATCGGAAGAGGGACTTAATGATGTATGAAAAGAAGGGCAGAGGGATCCTTTCCTCACAACAATTCTAGTCTAAGAATTGTTGTGAATTAACTGGTGATGTCTCTGCATTCCAAATAGCTTCTTCTTTATTATTCCACAGATATTAACTTAGATTGGGAAGTGGTGATTGGAGAAGCCACTGTATTAAGATAAATTAGCTGTTATGTTTCTAGAGCCATTTTATGGCTTTTGTTGCAATACCCTATGAAAAGCACATTTGCAGGTGAATAAATCGATGCAACAATGCAACAAACTATTCAGTGGCATTTATAGCCAAAACAGGCAATTTAATGTCAACCACAAAAATAAGTTCCACATCCTTACACTGCCTATATTATCCCTGTTACACAAGTGCACATGGTAGGCAATCGAAGGGCTTGAAAAGAGACAATTCCATGCCAGACCACAGGGTGGTAGAGTGAATTGATCCCTCCTCTTTTCTATCAGCAGGCCAACCACGGGAAATTTTGCTTGGACTCGAAGACATCATTTTCGCTTAACTGCTTGAATTTAAAACCGTCATGTTTGCCTATCTGTGTTGTTCTATTTTGGATTGAAGTCTGTCAAACCATGTCAATTCTGAACCAAAACCTTCACATTCGGCAACCTATTTCAAGTATACGAGTGGCTGCCCCCAAACCTTTTCCTGTTTTGTCTGAATCCATTCACAACCTGTACTGCTGACATTAGGCAGGAAGGAAATCTATGGATTTTTTGTCACACCCAGACCTTTTATTGGTATAATTCAATAAGACTTGGAATTCTACATATCAGGTAATGTTATTATTGGTGATAAGCCAGCGATTCATGTTACACTGAATTTATAGTGATTTTATGAAATTAAATTATGAAATTGCCTTTGAATAAATCTGATTTTACTGCCATGGTGCAGATTACCCATGTTGCAGTGCTGCAGGAAAAAATGTAGACAAACATAGAAGTATGAATGAGGCCTTAGGGATTAACTTTTTCTGTTTTCCATTCAAGTTTTTCATTTCGTCATAGCAAAATCACATGTGAAACAAATTTTACATGAAGCCCATGAAGCTGTATGTGAAAAAGAACTTGGCTATTTCGCTCATAATGTATTATTATTATTATTATTATTATTATTATGATTATGATTATTATTATTATTCAGTGTTTGTTTCCTCTCGCACGAAATCTTTGCGGTTTTAGCTGGTAAATCCAGGCTACAACAAGAAGCCAAAGAGATTTACCCTAACACCTTTCTAAGGATGTGTGCAGTACCCATAAGTGCGATCTTTTGCACTTCACTAGCTAATGCATGGCCTGGGAGCATCTTCAAGTTTTCATCATGATCTTTCTTAAATGTATCTAATGGTCCAACTATAACTGGCACAGTTCTAGTTTTACAGTTCCACATCCTGATAATCTCGATTTCCAAATCCTTGTATTTACTGATCTTCTCAGTTTCTTTTAACATGATGTTCAAGTCATCTGGGACGGCTATATCAATCAACAAGCAGGTTCTCTTTTTCTTATCATGCAGCACAATATCAGGACGATTCGTTAGGATTGTATGGAGGACTATTTCGGACAAAATTAAATAAATAAGTAAATGCGCAAATAAATAAAAGTACTGTGAAATGTAAGCATAAATAAATAAATGTATCATGAAATGAAGCCTTAATAAATAAATTTGTCATGAAATGAGAGCATAAATAAATAAATGTCTCATGAAATGAAGCCTTAATAAATAAATGTATCATGAAATGAGAGCATAAATAAATAAATGTGTCACGAAACATGTTTTTTGTTGCTTATTTATTTATTTCATTTTGTCTGTAACATTCCTGCAAACCGTCATGAAATACGACTTGAAATAAAACTGTCACTTTCACTCATCAAAGTTGAGAGGGTGGGCTCTAACACGCCCTCTAGTTACTGACTGGTGAATCGATAGCACAAGAATTAATTAGAAAAATGCTTACTACTGCCGATGAAATGGATTCTGCCGAAGATATTACATATTTCAGAGAGAGAATTGAAGATTTATCGGAAGAAATTACAATGTTAGCGGCCCTTTTAGACTCCGATATAGATGAAACTATTTTTGAAATTATCGAAGAACAGGTGGAACGGACTCTACTACACTCCAGTTCAGGTGACGCAGTTCCCTGCTCTGGACGTCCAGAGACTGCGATTGCTTTAGGACACTCTTCCGCGTGTCGTCCCGTTGGGTGGAATCCCACATGAGTTTAGAAACTCACTCACACGAGCCATGATTCTTTTTAACGGTAAAGTGCAGGTTAATTTGTTTTATGTATTTTTACTTTATATTTTGTATTAATCATTTTTATATGAATAGTTTTGGGTTGTGGAACAAATCATCTGAGTTTCCATTATTTCTTATGGTGAAAATCGCTTTGATATACGAGTGCTTTGGATTGCGAGCACGTTTCCGGAATGAATTATGCTCGCAAACCGAGGTTCTACTGTATATTGGCGATAACTTGCATTTATTGAGGAACAAAGCAGGGAATATAAAGAAGTACTGCAGGAATTTATTTATATTGCTGACCAAGCCTGTGTATGTTTATCTATTTGTGTCCAGGTTTTTATAGCTTGTATGTTTGCTGCCCAGTAATAAAACTGAAAGTTGGGTAGAGCCATGCCACCTTCTGACTTAGGTCTTTGTAGGGTCTCTCTTTGGATGCATGGCTGTTTTGAGTTCCAAATAAATGAGGTTATGGTTGAATCTAAATGCTTAAAAAATGATTTATTGATGTATATTGGAATGTTTTGAAATAAAAAGAGAAGCTTAGGAAGGATATTCAACTTAACAACGTTAATCCTTCCAGCTAGAGTGAGATGAAGCGTTGCCCATCTATGCAAGTCTTGCTTAATTTTTTCCATACAGACGGTGAAATTTTGTTGATAAAGAGCTTTATATTTGCTTGTGATATTTACACCTAGATATTTAAAGTGATCTGCGATGATAAAAGGGAGGTTGTCCAATCTGATATTGTGTGCTTGAGAATTCACTGGAAAGAGCACACTTTTATTCAAATTAATTCTGAGACAAGAGGTCTTTTGAAATTCTGTAAGTGCTGTTAACACAAGAATTACCAGAGCCTACGAAAAAATTTGTAGATCCGTCCCACCTCAAAACGCTTCACAACTCTCTGTCATGTCTTTTGTCTTCCAAATTTGTGGCTAAGCAGCAAACAGCAAGCAGCCTATTATCACATCCCCCACCGGCACACAGTTTTTCTCACTGTTTACCTGCATGTCAGTTGCTTGTAATTGTATAGAGTGAGAAGTCAAGCAAAATGACACCTTTTATAAATACTATATCGTTATTTGGAACACTTGCATTTCACGTGTATTCCGTGTCTACATAGATCTATATACGCACATCGTAAAAAAGGAATGTTTTTCATGTTTTAGTCATAATTGACAAAATGTAGACATGAAGTTTATAATGTGTGAAGCCTGAAGTCCAAATATCAAAGAAACAGTTTCACAAAAAGTACAAATATAATAGAACAAGTGCGCTTTCATTCAAAAATATAACTACAGAAAAACAACCCGCATTAGAATGTGATATTGACACATATTTGTTATGAACGCTGTGGTGGTGCAACAGTATCAGCTCTTGACTGGTAGTCTGAACTTTACGGGTTCGATTCCAGATGAGTCCATTTTGAAAAGTGAGCTGCACTTATTCTTATATTTTAAAATAAAAATATACATTTGATTCCAGTCTGTAACAGCCGATGTAATTTATGATACTTGTAAAGGTTAGCTTTGTTTTTTTATTGTGGTATTTTCTCAGCCGCATTCACAATCCCAACTCAAAACCCCGCTGAATTTGACACTGCTGTTTTCTCAGACGCGCTATAACAGAGGCAAACTCAAATCATGATGACTGTTCTACATCGGATCAAGAATGCACTTTTGCCATCGCTGTACTTTGTATATGTACATGAGAAGCTCTGCACTCGTGACTTTACGCTGTAGGAAGTAAGTAAATAAATAATATCTATATAGTAATAACAGTAATTTTATTATTATATAGCAGCTTCCCTGTCTGCCTATCATATAGTGCCTTTCCTTCCTATCTATCTATATATCTATCCCCTTAGCTGTTTTTTTTTATATATCTATTATACAGTGCCCTATGGGGTGCCAAACAGGCAATTACAATGATTTTCGGAATATATAAAGTCATTCCTGAATATAAAGTCAAAATTTGAATATATAAAGTAATTCCTGAATATATAAAGTTGTCATCAGAATACATAAAGTCATTCCTGAATATATAAAGTCAGAAATAAGAGAAAAAATAAGCCGCTGCTAACGGAGCTCCACTTCAGACGTCCATCTCCCATAATGGACGAGACAAACAATGTCTCTCCTTTTAGACTGGAACTGCAAAGCCATTGCATAGATGCCTGCTTATCCAAGTCGATCCATTATCCAATCCGCTATATCCTAACTACAGGGTCACGTCTCGAAAGAATTTTCCATGTAGTGGTTTGCTCTTCAGCAGTTCTATTTTATCTTTACAAATTTTGATTTTTAGCTGAAGTTTCATATTCTGAGCTTCGGCCTCTTGCCTTAAGTATTTCTCTTTGATTTTTCTGGGCTTCTTTTTGGAGAGAATATTTAGCTATGCTAGCATCATAGTCTCTAACTAGCCTGTAATTAACCTGTCTTTACCTGTTGTTATTATTATTATTATTATCATCCATGATTTGGTGGACAAAATTACACAAGATGACTTTAAAAAATTTATATATACTGTATTTACTACATTTAATCAATCAGTTAACCAGTCATACAGAATGTAATTTACAGAAGAGCACATGAAGCTTAATAATTCCTAACTAACAGTTAATCAAAATTATAAATGTCTAGCAAGTGATCAAATCAGTACCGTTATACTATACACAGAAAGAGAACTGACGGGTAGAATGTGTGCATTGCCTTGAGTCAATAACCACATTTAATGCTCAAATACTAATTTTACTAATTGTAGTCCGTGTGTTACTCTGAAACAGTTCCATTAGCCTCTGTTGTCCTCATTTATCAAATGCCTTTCTGACTCCAGGAGCAGCACTGTGATGAAGTTCTTGGGTGGTGGCCTATTCCTAAAACCTTTGACAAGTTACTTCTTATTATACAGTAATGCTAGCACATCTACCATCATTTGCCATGCCATATCATTGTTAGTTATGTTTTACTAGTTGTCCTAATCCTTCATCTAAATTGTAAATGGCTTATTGCTATCTGCTATCCTGCTTTAAATAGCATACGATGAGTTCACTGATTGAATAGCCTGTTATGTATTAAGGAACGACATAATACAGCAGCCCCTGTATCAATCTTATTTGAAATTACTGCACCACATTATAAACATAATATGTGCTAATGTGTCATACTGGAAGTGATTCCTTTAGGTGGGTATGATAAATCCAGGAAGAAAAGAAAGTCTAGCTTTTCTCTGACGTTTGCTCCATCCTTATTAATAATAACATATTTTATATGATGTTTTTTTATAGTGAACAGCATTTCAAGGCAATTTAACAACCAAAGAGCTATAGAGAAACTGTTAACATGCCATTTTTAGCAATTTCTGAACATTACATGCATATATTCAGTGTAGCCCATTATATTTCACTTAACCTATCCGAAGCTCATACATAATTTGTTTGGTTTAACGTTTTATGACTCCATACGGTAGACAGACATGAATTTCAGCTTTATACATATAAAATACTCTGACATATCTGTTCTTTAGGTGTGCTCATTGTGGCGTGCCTTGTTGTGGAAGAAGAGCAAATGAATTCCCACTTGACAACAGACAACAATAAGCTGAATTAGTTATACTGAAAAAAAGGGAGCACATGTGTTTCTTGCTTTTGCTAGTGTGATGTGTGACTTGAGCAGCAGGCAGTAAAGGTTCTTTTTTCCCCAAAACATCACAATAAATCCAAGAGCACTGGCTGTTTCATTCTCTTGTAATTCCAGCTGGAAATTCTGAACTGCACCTTTATGGAAAATTACAATAGTGAATATAATATAAGTAAAGCTCTTTTTCTGTAATTGCTATTGCTTATTTGCAGTCACCACAAAATTCATTATTTACAAATAAATTATTAACAATACTGAAACTACAATGTGCCGACCAATCAGACATGTTGTGATTGTGTAGCTCACAAGTGCATTATGTCAATGTTCTTACTATCCTGATAAATTGGTTTAGTCTTGTATGCACATTAGAAAAGATTGTTTCAATTGAAAATGACCCAATCCTTCCAGTTAAGACCAAACATTTAAAAATATAACATTATAGAGTTTGTGTGGGTTTCATCCTACATGGTGGTTTGCTTAATTTATTATTATAAATGTTTAAAGATTAATTATGATCAGGATTCAAAAGTCAGCTTGCAGGGAGAGATAGTGAAAAGAGAGGGAAAATTTAAATACCCAAGATCATTGGAAGCCCAAAATATAGAATTGGATGTAAAGATAATCCACTGAGTGCAGTGTGGATGGAACAATCAAAAAAAGGTACTTGGAGTATTGTATGGTCAAAGAATCAAGGAAAGTGTTAGAGGTACGGTTTTTAAGACAGAGGTATGACCAGAAATAATGTATGGTGCTAAGAAATTGGCATTAAAGGGAGTGCAGGAGAAGCAGTTAGATGTGGCAGTAATAAGAATGTTGAGGTGGAGTTATAAATAATGACAGAATAAGAAATTAGACAATGACAACAAACAAAAATAAGAGAGACATCTCAGGCTGGGGTTATGCTTCACGTGACGCGATGCATGCTGCAGCAGACACTCCTGCTACGCAAGCGTTGTACTGTTTATACTTGCGCGCGTACTTTACATAAATCTGGTGGAATCCACTATCTGGCAGTGCGAGATATTATCATGGTGAGAACTAGTTCGGCTTCGCTGTGTTGTGAATTGCCTGGAATACCCGTTAAATTCCGATGACACCTTACCGATGACACCAGTGTACCGGAGCACACTAAGGAAACCCAGCAGGAAAACATGTAAACTCCAGACAGGGAATATCAGAGACGTGACTCCCTGCAAGACAGCAGCGCTGACGCTCCACCACCGTGTCACCCCCATGTATGTAATTATTAACAGTATTCATTATTTAAACGAAATTACCGATTTATCTGTAACATGTAACATACATATTTTAATGCATTTCATCATGAAAGTGATATCAAGTATAACTCTAAGGATTCTAAATGTGCAGAGATTTAGAATATCATACATTTAATGTGCTCGATGTGGCGATCCGCTGCTATCAGGACCGGATGGAAGCCTTAGAAAAAAAGACGGCATAGAAGACAGTATGTGAGACTTTTAAAATGTATTGTGTCATTATGATCAGGAATATGCAACGTTTGAATATAAAAGCACCACAAATGCATCTGCATGTCGGCATTTTGCTTCACCACATCGAACCATTCATCAAACATCGAAGCGCGCACACCGATCTCGTAGGAACCGCAAAGCGAATTTCTGTCACATTTAGATAGTAAACGGAGACTCTGACGTCACATTCCAACTTTTAGCGCACTGCGCCCCCTGACTTTTTGCTGGTACTGCAACTCGTGCACGCATTGCATTAATTTCTGAAGACCTGCTCAGAGGACGCATCAAATGAACGCTGAGAACGTGTGGCAGCCATGATGCGGGCGCATATGCGTTCTGAGCGTGAAGTATAAACGAGCCCTAAGAAAGGACAGGAAAGTAGGTTGGAGTGATAAGAACATGTGATAAGTCGACAATGAGTATGTAGACAAAAAAGTAATGGAAATAGAAGTACAGGCGAAGAGGAAGCAGGGGATGCCAAAGTGGAAGTGGATGGATAGAGTTTAGGATGACTTGAAGGAAAAGATTCTGAACGAGGAGGAGGCATAGGACCAAGCTGTATGGCGAAGGTTAATCAAACACATTGACTCTGCATAGAAGTTAAAAAAGATAAAGATAAGATTGTTAGCATAATGTGTTTTCTACATTGCACTAACAGCGATGACTATACTGTATAATCTGAGTGGGTACACAGGGACTTCTTGTACTATTGTGTGTGTTCTTTAGCAGATTAACTAGAAATATGTTATGCTATATATGTATGCAGTATGACCCAGAATTGGATTTGATATGGGCAGCTGTATGACAGAAAATAGGCAAAAAGAAGCATTCAATGCCCAATAGGAACATTAGAGGGCAGAGTACCCAGCAGTTAAAAGGGCTATCTGCACCTCTGACCAGAGAAAAACAGAAAAAGTGAAACCAGAGCAATGCACCCTAGCCAATAGTGGACCAACAATTACAATACAAAATTTATGGGACTATGGTGACCATCTAATGCAGTTGCCCTGAAAACCTGACAATGTGACATAAGCATTAGAGGTGTAGGGACACCAGGGGCCAATAGAGGGGGGGTCTAGTCTAGGATTCCTGGAGCAAGTTGTATTTGGTAAGTGGCTGATCCACCCTGCTAACCAAGTCAGAGATTCCTGCTTAGGAAAAAATAAAGATAAAGAAGGAGTTCTTGTTCTGCATATCACTCCTTGTAGTTTTTTAAACTAATGAATATGCCATTTTTATTTACTGCTATAAGGACTCAAGGTGTTACGATGTGGAGTTCCAGATGGTGAAGTAGGAGTGAGGAATGCAAAATATGCCCCAAAATCCAGGGACTTTTCTATCTCACCTGGAATATAATTCACCACCAGATCTTAACCCCAAACTCTACTGGCTGGCTTTCGCATACATAGGACTTAAAGGGGTTTTGGCTTCAAAATACACTAGAAATGTCCTAAAATATATCAAGAATGCCTTACAATGGAAAGAAACTGATCAATTTGGGCTTGTAGGCACAAGTTTTGAAAAAAAAAATGTTAAAGAAAAATGCTTATTAGCAGATTAACTAATATATCAAAAAAAAACTCAAAAAAGCATAGACCACTTGTCTAAATGGTAGTCTCGGTCAAACAAGTCAAGATACATGTTCCAACAGTAAATCCAAAAAACAGTGCAAAAATCACAAGTAATTCAAATGAAATTCAATACTCGCCTATGAACTCAATGCACCACTGCTGAGACCCTCTTCCCTAGCTTAATATATATAGTCAGAGGGAGATCTCAGCAGCAGTGACATCAAAGTGGCCCCAAAACAATGAATACAAGACAACATACCCCAATACATACAGAAATTACTAAATAATAAATAACTAGAACAATATTAACACAAATATATAATTACAAAAAAAATGAAAAATAATAATTAACAATATACAAAAAAGGCACAAAGAAGGCAAATACAAATAACCCACGAAACACACCATGGCTGTAACTTAACACACTGTCATTACAATGCATAGATTAGTAGCCTCTAAATATAATCCAGGAGAATAATTTCAAATCCATTCTAATCAATACCTTAAGTCAATTTTCCAAATGTATGATTTTCTACATTTTTCAATTAATAGAAAGCCATATTTTGAATTTAATTTATTAGATGTTTTACGAACATCATAATGTTGTTATTACTTTAAATCAAATGTTTAGTGTTCGCTTACTTCAGCAAATCCCTTGCCAGCTCTAGTAAACATGCCAGATCCAACGATATGTTATCCATCTGTGTTATAAGTGTCCAGTTACAGAAACCTAAACAGACGCTCTGGCTTTTCTTCATGGTTCTTTGGCACTCCTGATGTTTATTGTGATCCTGCTATTTAGGTCACCCTCGCAGTCACTTATAAACATCTCTGACATAACAAACTAAGTTTGCCAGTAAACAGATGAGCCTACTTAGATGAGAAATATTTTATGATAATACAGTTTTCTGTAGATTTATTCATAACCTTGATGAAATACACAAAAAAATCAGGGCAGTATCACATAAAATATGTTTGACATAAATAGTGAAACTATCTTTTTTCATCTTTAAAATTATTACAAGCTGAATACAAATCTATGTTATTTATTTAATATGAAGAGTAGGTTCAGCCTTAAGTTAAACAAATGGTATGGCAATTAAGGTGCTTTGCTTTTGCTGATCTGCTGTTTTAAATCCCTAATGTAGTTTGATTGATTTCTTTACTGCCATTTTTAAAAATCAGTAAATTATTTTAACTTGGTTTAAATAAGGAAACATTCTGAGACTGCAAACATGTGTATTACAGAACATGATTCATGACACAATCTCTTTCTTTACTATTTAAACAAATCACAGAGGAATTAACCAATCTGCAGTTGCAACTAGTAGAATCACAAGTCCTACTTCTGCAAAAAATTATTTTATTTAATTAACTTTCCTCTCGCAGATTAACAGCCGTGGGTGTGAATCCCAGCTCAGTCACTGTCTTTGTTTGCACATTTCTTTTTGTCTGTGTGGGTTGTTCTCTTCATATTGTTCTCTGCATCCCAAACATTTGTGTGTTGCATTAATTGGCAAGTCTTAAGCGGCCCTACCTTTAAAGAGTTTCGATGTGTGGATCAAAGAAGATATTTTTCCATAATTTAGCATAATTTCAGATTTTGGGACTATTGTGATAATATATTTTATATAGCATTTATTGGAGGTAGGAAAATTAGAGAACTAAACCTGTTGGAGCTAGTTAAACAGGATAAACATTTGTTAAATACTAAACTTCACTTACAAGCATTTCCTTCCAATTTGTAATTACAGTATCAAGTCAAGTCAAGTTGGGGAGCATGCACTGGTACAGTGCATTGCCGCACCCACTACACGATGAAACAACTTGGGATCCCAGTTTGCAACCCCCAGGCAGACACGCGGTCCAGTCCCACCCTCCGGAAATGAACCTAGACGAATTACAGTATGTAGTTAAACAATAAATAGCTTGCAAAGCCTCATAATTGGTATTGTATGAGGGTCATAAATAAATAACTAAAGTGTGGACTTATCTTAATCAATGCAAGACAAATAAGAAACTATTTTTCTCTTTACAGAAATATATATATATATAACCAGAGTTAAAATTTAAACTAGTCAGATCACATTTTGGCAAGGTAAAAGATATTTTATTGTGATTTCTCTTTCGGCCTGGGGGTTTAGTATTGTATTGTCACATAAATTCTGTATAATTGTCTTTTTATTCAAAACAATCATTTTTTTTAACGTTATCATGCAGCCTCTTTTTTCTACTGCCTTAGAACAATATTCCAGACTCACATTTTGAACCCTCTTCAGGATGAAAGTGGTGCTGCAACAAACTGATGACTTATCCAGGATGGATTTTCTGCTTTATGGCCAATTCTTCTCAAATAGGGTCTGAGCAATGTGGCCCAGAAATGGATTACAAAGCTTTGAAGGATGGAAATATACGTTTATTTTTTGTAATTGAAGACAGTCTCCAAAAAATGGCAGCATTTGGACCATACTTTTCACACTTTTTCAAAAATTAAGAGATTTGCATAGAATAAAAGGTGTGAAAACATATAAAACTTCTATATTTCATTAAAAAAAAAAAAGACTATTGGCAATTTCTGAAACTTCAGACTGAAAGAAGAGGAAAGCAATCTGTTCAATCTATTACATAATAACACACTACAGTGTGTTAGTGTGTGCGTGTGTATGTGTGTGTCTCTCTGGGGAATCTGATTGGTCAGTTTGGCTTTGGTGATGCGATCAAAGAGGAAGTGCTCAGCAAGAGAGACAAACGAAGAGTAAAGATGCAGGCATACTGAGCGTTGCCTTAGAAGATGGGAAATATAAAAGCACACCAGAGGCAAACAAGGTGCCTTAAAATGGCAGAGCCTGTAAAGCAGGTCTTATGGGAACGTGATCAAGAGAGGATGCACCAGGCAAGGGAAACTGAGACACACAAGAATACCATGGAAACACGTAGGCCGAATACTGAGGGCACATGTGGGATAAGAGATGTCAAATATTTTTTAATGTATTCTGTTACCTGTCTTTGTAGCAAGGCTACATTCTAAGAGCAGAACAGGTCTATTTCAGTTTCACAAAGAAAATCTACAGACACTGTAGCACTCCACAATTAAAGCTGATTATGTCATGACAAATCAGTAAAAGAAAATAAAGTCAAACAATAAGTGCATAATATGCTATGGATTTGCTATTATTGTTGGAGTAACAGGTTATTAATCAAAAAACATGTGGTGATAGAATCCGTAACTGACCTTGGCAGTACCAAAAAAAAACCCAAAAAAACAAAAGGAAATATAGAGGTCTCACTATAGAGCATGGAATGACTTGCAGTGCTTACCTGCTCCTAGCAAACATACAGTAAGTACTGTATGTTGGAAGAATGAGCAAAGCAAGCACATAAACCCAAGTCAAGCAGTGAACAAAACAACAGACCAAAGAATATTATTTCCAATAGAAAAGTGAAAAAACATTACAAAGACATTGTCTTGTTAAACAAGTTACATTTGATTACAATGACTGAAACATTTGTTTATTGAAAATTTTTAATCAGCAGTAGTAATTATTTTGAATGTACACTACTAAGTCTTTTCTAGTTTCTTCACTGAAGTGGATTTTTTACCTGTCTTAAAAATCCCATGTAGATAGATAGATAGATAGATAGATAGATAGATAGATAGATAGATAGATAGATAGATAGATAGATAGATAGATAGAT
>JANRMT010062819.1:17439081-17450361 GCA_026402145.1 Polypterus bichir lapradei | reverse complement strand
GATAGATAGATAGATAGATAGATAGATAGATAGATAGATAGATAGATTCCTGAAAATACTAAATCAAGTTCCAAATATATCGTTTCAGCTCTGAATACATACTGTGAAACCCAAATATCAGATATTCACCAAGATTTGTGAAGGATTCATTTAACACCATTTTTCAAGTAACATGACACTTTCATCACCTTTTAATCATTGTGGCACTTTATAATGACTACTATAGACAGCTAAGTAAAATAAAAGTGCAAGAGGCCAAGAAGACCAACATTTTATCATTCTTTCATACAGCTAATCTACCTCCTGCTGCCACTGCTGCATCAAGGTCCTTACCTTGAACTTCTGGCCTCTCCTGTCCTCCTTTTGCAATGTAAAATCAAAAGGCACAAGATAATGGACAATTAGAAATTAGCTGGAAAAATGTGGTGTCTTGTTTTGTTTTTTATTTCCTTCTTCATCACCCCTTCACTCACTGACCAGCTTACTACAGTGATGCAGGCGCCACCACCACCTCTTAGTTTGGTGAATGAGATACTGATGGCATTTTTTGCTGTCTTTTCTGTACAGTTAATGATTTGGTGGTGTTTTTTTAAATAAAGAACAAAATGCTCTGCACATAACAGTATCATATATATTTTGAAAATGTAAGTTTATGCCACCCAACGCAGTAGCTACGAACAAGCTTAACGGGATCAATTATACTGTGTCATTAAACAAGGGAAAAATGACTCTTTTGGGTATGTGTTGTTTATCCATTTTAATGGAATCTGATGTTATTTTAGGAAAAATTTGTGTTGATTTTGGGACTCATGGAATCATTTTTTTAAACATTGAAATGAAAGGAATAATAATGTTTTGAATCGCAAGGTTACATCTTATGATATTTTCTCACAAATGCATTTTTCTGATAAATTATGAGAAGACTATATAAGGATAGAATTCTGAAAATAGAAAAATCAGTTCTCTACATGTTAACACAAATTCAGTATATATAAAAAGCATATAAAGTTAAATCTGATGTATTTAGTGTCTAACTCACAAAAGCCACTGTTTTGATGTATGACGTTTAATCTGACATATACTATATATAATACATTTACCAAAATATTACTCAGAATAATATGAAAGTTCTTATGTAATGAATGTGTTCAATGTTATGCATATGCACAATGTTTTTGTAAACCACATTTTTTTAGAGTGGGCACGTTATTGGACATATACCATAACATCAAGCAGCATGTGGAAACCCTGTGTGAAAGCCAATATGGTGTATGTACAAGATTGGATGACCCCCTTTTCTTTCATGCTGAAATTTAGGGCTTCCACGGACAGTAAAAGCATGGAGATTGCCTTGAAAAAAAGTAACAATGTCTAGAGTCATCACAAAAATGTGATTACATCTATATTTCATTTACACTTTATTGATATTACCATAGTTGATAAATGACTACTAAAATGACTAAAATAGTGCTTTTAAGATGGAAAAATATTTGCATTTTACACTGTATTTACAAGCAGGACAGAGGTAAAGTGGCTCATGTGCTGGTGTGTTATGCGGGACAGGTATTTGCCATGTGTCCCATATTTTAAGGATTGGCTCCAGCTCCTCAGAAAATGAATGAATTCTGGTGTTTGACCGCCAGTATAGATTGATATAATACATTACTGCGTATGATCTTATCTTTAGCAAAAGAAATTTTGGAAAACATGGCATGAAGGAAGTGAAGGTAGTGACATTGTGTATAACCACCAGGGAGCATAACGAATGCAGTTGTGGCTTGTCTAGTACCCGGAAATGATTAAAATAATTTTATTATTGCTGTTGCATTATTGATCGTCTTCTAAGCCCAGTGCACTCAATGGAATGCTTCTTTAAAACTACCAGCAAAACTTGTGAGGCTTTTGCTATATTTTTTAAACACAAAATTAATGACTTTAGAAATAATATAGTATACCTCCTCAAAGTTGATTCCACTGAATCACAGTATTCCATTTTAAGCAAGTTAAATTATTTCACTAGAATAAATCTACCTGAACTATGTAGAAACCCTCCACCTGCATCCTTGACCCAATACCAAAAGGCTTTTTCAAAGAAGTCTCTGTTGTGCTAATTGATATTGTACTTGATATAGTGAGCTCATCGTTAGATATGTGGTCTGTCCTGACTGTCTTAAGACTGCAGTTGTCAAATCCCTGCTCAAGAAAAATAATCTCACCTCTTCTGTTTTTGACAATTTTAGTCAAATATTTAACTTGCATTTTTAAGTAAAATTCTAGAGAAGGCAGCCATTGTGCAGCTAAATGATTACTTGAATAAACATTCTATTCTTGACAAGTTCCAGTCAGGTTTTAGAGCAAATCACAGTATAGAAACTGCACTGGTTAAAGTAGTAAATGACTTGAGGGTTAATGCGGACAGAGGCTATATATCTGTTTTTGTTCTCTTAGACTTGAGTGCAGCATTTGACACCATAGACCACAGTATTCTTATAAATCACCTTATACAACGGGTGGGCCTCTCTGGCAACATCTTAAATTGGTTTCAGTCTTACTTAACAGGTAGAAAATTCTTTGTTAGTTGTGGTGATTGTACTTTTGAGAGCCATGATATTTTACATGGTGTACCACAAGGATCTATTTTGGGTCCACTGATCTTTTCAATCCATATGCTTCCATTAGGTCAGATTATCTCAAAGCACAAGGTGAGCTACCACAGGTATGCAGTTTTATTTAGCGATAGCACCTGATGATCCCAACACTCTTGGCTCTCTGATCCAGTGTTTCACTTGTGTTTCCAAATGGATGAGCAGTAACATTCTCAAACTACATAAGGAGAAAATAGAAATATTAGTGATTGGCAAAAATGGATGTAGTGAGGGTCCCTTAGGATCAAAAGTCAAATCAGAGGTAAAGAATTTAGGGAAAACTATTGACTCTGACCTAAATTTTAAATCACATATTAATCAGATTACTAGGACTGCTTTTTTTCATTTAAAGAATATAGTTAAAGGTAGACCTCTCATAACTTTGCAAGATGCTGAAAAATGACTTTACACTTTTGTTTTCAGTTCTTAACTAAAAAAAGAAAATCTGAGCAGATTTCACCAGTTTTAGCTTCGTTACATTTGTTATCCGTGTCATATAGAATTGAATTTAAATTACTACTAATGTTTTACAAAGCCTTAAATAATCTCGCCCCCTTCTATATTTTGAAATGTTTGTCCCCTTACACTCCAGGTCATAACCTCAGATCTTCAAATGAAGGTCTGCTTATAATTCCAAGAGACAACCTATAAAGAAGTGCTGAGGTGGCTTTTTATTGTTATGCACCTAAAATTTGGAATACTTTATCAATAGAAATTTGCCAGGCTAATACTGTAGAACAATTTAAAAGACTGGTAAAAACCTTTATTTTAAAATGGCTTTTTCGTAGCTACATTTTAGTTGTATCTCTGTTAGTCTATATGGGCATTGAATTACCATTTTCTTCTGGGTTCTGTAATTCCCTACTAATCTGTACTATTCTCTGCTGTCTTTTCGATTCTTCTGTGGTGGTGATCTGCACCACCACCACCTGATCAAGGTACCATGCTGCCCCCTGAGTTTATGGATTGAATGGTGGGTGTCCCAGATGCCCACATAACCACCATCATCATCAATTTCTTGCATATGAAGCCTGAAAATCATAAGGACTGATTTAGAAAATCTATGTTAGGTAGAATTCCCAGTGGGGACTTGGTGTTTTTTTCTTTAACATACTGTAACTGGAGTTTATTTTTTTTTTCTTTGTTTTTTCTGTCCTCCTGCCCATTCAACCTTACCTTTTTCTTTGTTATATACTGTATAATATTATTGCTTGGTCTTGTTTGTTTATGTTTTATATGAACTTACTTTTATTTCATTTTGTAAAGCACTTTGAGCTACATTATTTTAATGAAAATGTGGTATATACTCTGCGGTGGGCTAGCGCCCTGCCCGGGGTTTGTTTCCTGGCTTTCGCCCTGTGTTGGCTGGGATTGGCCCCAGCAGACCCCCGTGACCCTGTAGTTAGGATATAGTTGGATAATGGATGGATGGATGGATGGATGGTATATACTGTAAATAAATGTTGTTGTTGTTGTTGTTGTTGCACGTCCCCAACTCATTAGAGGGAAGTATATTATAGTTACACAAGGATACTTGGGAGGACAGCCAGTCTTGACCAGAACGGTATAACTGTGTGGTGATGCAGGACTAGAAGAAGATGCATTGTTTTTAGAAATAGTGATACTCATACAACATAAGGACTTAGGGTAGTCACTGAGGAACCCAGAATCAATTATGGGTCTCGGTCTAGAGGCCCATTCAGAGCAGCAAGTCAGTGAGCATACTGTAGAGTTGGAAGAAAGTATTTGACAAGGCAAGTAGGAGTAAGGAGGGGCTGTTTTGTAGAAAAGGATCAGTTGTTTGAAAAAATGGGGAATTGTAAAATCCAGTAGTAGACTAGATATCCTATGGGGCAGTTAGGGCCATCATTTATACTTGGTAGGCCCAGAGGCTTACTTTGTCATAAAGAAGGCTCACAACATCCACAGCATTATTGTTGTTTGACAAGGCAGGCATTACCCATCATCTCCAACCCTCTGGATTTACTAACTGTGTACTGCTGGCAGGAGAGGGTGGCAATGAGCCAGCCCTGAATAAAATTCATTCAATACATTGCTCATAGAGAATTATAGGCCATCAAAACAGTGTGGGGCAGTTCTGTATTTTTTGAGTACAAGAACAATACAAAAAAGCCTGAAAATTGAATTAAACAGCAGTAGCAAATATCAGTTCTCTTCAAAAAATGTTCCCAAATTGTTTTGTACCCATAATCTGCTTGTTGGTAAAATGCAAAAAAATATGCTTGTTGTTGATTTCCTGTACAATCTGTACTAAAAGTAATTACATTTTAGCTCATTGTGATTATTATTATAAAGAAAATATGTTGACAACTAATACATCCCTATTAAACATATTTGAGCATTCATTTGAGAAAGGAGAAGTGCCAGAGGACTAGAAAGTTGCAAAGTTTCTGGGAACTATAATAACAAATCAATTAGATAAGCTGTTGGCATCAGAGGTAACCTACAAAATTTAATCTCCAGTTGGTTAACCTGCAGAAGATAAAAAGTACAGATAAGAGGAGAATGCTCAATATGGAATGAGGTCAATATTGAAGTCCTTCGGGGGTTTGTTCTTGGACCACTAGTTTTTCAAAATTATATTAATGACATGGATTCTAGTGTAGCTAGTAGTCTTGCGAAATTCACATATAATACTAAAATTGGACAAATGGCAGACATTTAAGAGGCGGCAAAAACAATAAAAAAGTGGAGAATCTTCAGAACTAGGCAGATCCTTGCAGATTAATGTCGAAAAATGTAAATTACAGGACATGGGCAAAAGGAATGTCAAATATAAATACACAATGAAAGGCACAGTCCTAAAGGAAGCACCCCTTAAAAGATATAGTGGTTTAAGTTTACATAACATCATTATAATGTTTAGTTACAGTATATTGTAAAAAATGTTTAATATAAATCAAGGGATGTCATGCTCAGACTAATGAGACTGCATCTGGGCGATTGTGTGTTATTCTGATCTCCACGCTATGAGAAAGACACAGTAACACCTGAAGTTGTGCAGAGGTGAGCGACCAAGTGCATCATGGGTTTTAAGGACAAGATTCTAAAAAGCATTAATAAAGTAGATCCTGCAGAATTCCTTTCAAATAAACAGTGAACTGTGTACTTGGGAAGTGCTTCAAGGACTGAAATAATCTGGAACAAAGTAACAAGGCATGTAACTGAAGCAGAAACCTTGACACATTTTAAGGAATATATGGATGAGATACCAGGACAGTTTGGCTTTTAGATAAACAAACCAGATTGATGGACTGAATGATCTTGTCTCATTTATCAAATTTCTTACGTTATTATAAAAAGTAACAATGCATTTAGGTTGCTACAAATTCAGTGAAAAAAAAAAAAGAAGACAGAATTAAACATACTGTACCGCATTATTTGACTCAACCCAGAGACATCTGTTGTGTCCTCTGTAATGTACCCTTCATGCTGCAGCTAAAATGCTGTAACTCAATTCTGATTTTGGCCTATATTTAATTTTTAGTTTGACTGTTCAAATTTAATTTAAAAGCATTCCAAATCTGACATGAGTGTGTACAGATATCCATCTTGAATGTGCCCCGCATGTACAAAAACAGCAAAAAGAAATTTATATTACACGTAAAGTGATAGACAATCTTGAATACCAACAGCATGCTGAATGCTGTGCTACCTTACACTGTTTCAGTGCAAGATATTTGTGAATTTGTTGACTTGTTATAATAAGGAATAGAAATAGAAGATGTAAAAATTGTAATTGTTGCTTTGAGTACATTTATCACCTTCAGATTTGTATGGTAAATGTCAAGAGTTTTGATGCAAAACAATGGTTTTACACTTTTGGAATGTGGAGGGGGACAGTTGATTATTTATGTCAATGACTGTCTGCAAGATTCTCATAAAAAATAACTTTGAGGCAGAACACTTACAGTATATAAGAAAACGTACAGCAATCAGGCTGCAGTGGTTGGTAACGTCTGCTGTTATTTTTTCAATTGGCACACTCAGTCTGTACTGACATTCATCTTTGTTTTCAATGCAGAAATAGGACAAATGTCACAAAAATAATTAAGCAAAACAGTGTAAATAGTCTAATCTGATCTAAAAGGTTTAGATTTAATGTGTGTGTGTGTTTTTCTATTCACAATTCTTTAGAAAAATCTGATGTGTCACATACACAAAAAAACACATACACACATGATTTTGCCTCACATGGGCATGTATATCTGAAGGTGAGATTGCAGAAAAGTGCTGCTTAATATATACTGGACGTAAAGCTCAATGCACAGTTTATCTATCTGTGCTTATGTAACAGCCTTTGTGTAGGCCTAGAATAGGTAGCAATTACAAAAGACAACATTCTCTCAGACAATGATGTCAAGCCCATCTTGATACATCAGTTGCAAGTACATCTTGTGCAACTGGGTGCCACTCGGTGTACATTTCAGTACGTATGTGTGAAGTGTTGTGATTTGTGTGTTTCTCTTTTCCTCATCTGCCAGAAATGCACAGTATTTTAAATTATACAGAATTATATGGGTGCTGTTCTCAATCAAGTCACTGTCGTATGTGTGAAGTGTTGTGATTTGTGTGTTTCTCTTTTCCTCATCTGCCAGAAATGCACAGTATTTTAAATTATGCAGAATTATATGGGTGCTGTTTTCAATCAATTCACTGTCTTTAAGTGGCCTCCATTTTCTGTTTGTTTTTCCCTGATAATCTCCAGCTTTTAAATTGGCTCTGAAAGGGTTTTTCTTTATTTTAGTTTTCTGCTAATTGAACTGTAAGGAGGTTAATGACAGAATTAAATGCTTTAGGCATTGTCATGCACACATGCTTAGGAGACACCTTCAGGGCTTTGATGATACTTAGTATTCAGGAAGAAACTTGATGTCTGTGAATTGTTTTTTATCTCTTTAACTCTGCAAAGTGGATTGCCCTTCCATACAGCCTATGAGATCACACAGTCCTCCATCCTCTTCCCTCCAGTAAAGATGGAGCTCCTTAACACACACATGCACTCACACCCATGTACACACGCACATACATTAGGAGCAACTAAACAGATTCAAAACTACTTAATCCAAGTAAAGGTCTATGCTGCCTATCCCAAAACACTAAGATCAAGGTAGGAATCCACTTCCAACGGTGGTCAGGTTCACTGTCCACTAAAACACGCAGCAATGTAGGGCCAGTTTAGAGTTCCATATCAACATAGAGCACCTATGTTCTAAGATAGATAAAACTCATTTATCCCCAGGAGAAAATGTGGCTTTTTACAGAAACTCTTTAAATAGAAGAGTGAGAGAGAGACAGAGAGCAAGTGCTGACAACGTGTTGCTGCACCCACCAAATAAATGTATAAATAGATTGATTAAACAATGCATCTATACATACACTATGGGTTAAACATACACCAGAATTAATAAAAATGAAGTAAATTTAAAAAGAAATAAGATTTCTAACATAGCTGTCACAGTCACAATGAGGCATTATGCTTGTGTATTGCTGTTGGTATAAAGCAGTGTTTCTTGATACACTTCTGCTGAATAATTTGTTGGCTGAGAGTACTCAGTGTTAGGGTGTCAGTGAGAGGATGTGCAGCATTCTTTGTAATGGCACTCAGTTTTTGTTTTAATCTTGTCCTTTGCTACGACCTCCAAGGGGTCCACAGTGTTTCATATAACTGAGCTTGCCCTTTTAATTAGTTTCTTGATTCAGTGGGCTTCTCTTGAAGTGATGTTACCAACCCTGCACAGCACAGTATAAAAAAACTGCACTGGCCATCACAAAGTCATAAAAGATGTGGAGGATGTGGAGGATCCACTCCTTGAATAGTGACTGGACATAGAAGCTCTTTGGTGTCGTGAAAGTCAATAACCAGTTCCTTGGTTTTGCTGATGTTAAGATGCAGGCATTTCTCTTTGCCCAAAACAGATAGTTCTTTACCTGACTTCTATACTCGTCCCACTTATCAATACAGTTCATACATACAGAATCAACTGAGAATTTCTGCACATGTCAGAAAAGTGAAAAAAAATACAAGGAAAGCCCACGTGTGTACAGTAACATTATAAAGGTGGCTAAAAATAATCTGGTTTTATGTTTAGAACATTTCAAAATTGTTATTTTCTGATGTTAACACACACACCCACCATATATAACAGTTTACATGTTTTGGTGAACTTGAGAAAAGTCAAGTCCTGTGCTGAAATACAGTAAGATGAAAACAAAAGATTTTGTGTAAAGATATTTTAATGGGTGTTCCTCTGCAGCTTAGAAAAAGAATGGATAGATTATATTTTATGAGGAGTTTTGCCTCCTGTTGACAGGCTTTGGCAAACATAACACTATACAAATTAGGGGGCCTTTTTGATTAGAAACTATTAATTGAAGTGAGTGTGGATTTGTGCATCCTTTCTAATAGGCTTATAACCCATACAGAGACATTTCCCACTTTGTACCAGAAGGTTCCAATGTATTGGAAAAATGCAGTTTCGGTAAAATCAGAGCCCAATTATACTCTGTGCACATTTCAAGAATTTGTTTGTTACAGTACATCTGCATAGATTCTTAGATGTGAACTGGACAAAAAAAAATGGGTACCTGCTGTAGGTTTGGCGAATTCCCCACACGTAACGTGTGTGCACACTTTAATTTGGATATAATTTACATTGTGCCAATGTTCTGACTCTGGATTATTTGTATCTAATTATTAAACAAATTCTGAAGCCTTTACATACAATGCCACCATAAAATAATAAGAGTCTACATTGGCAGAATAGGGTCCAAAGAAAGAGTCAAACTAATCAAACCTGGAAGATGAACCTGTATATTCCTAGACAAAGTAATATATTTGAGTAATAACACAATCATAATTGTACAGTGAGTCAATAAGAAATAAATGTCATGAATATGTTTCTGTAGTATCAAAGAAACAAGTCTGCTTCTTAACAGGAACATCAATAAGACGATTAACAATAAGCCCATGCATTTATCGTACTGGGCTTTTACAGGAAGAAACTGACCATCTGGCAGGCATTTTTTTGTAACTTCAAGAGCCATATAAAGAACATTTAAAATAAAATGCAAAGACTTTCAGGTTCAGGATATGCACGGATAGGTTGCAACAAGCGACAAAGAGCAACTAAAATGGCATAATGCCGTTAACTAATTCTTCTGCTAATTTGCATCACTTTAGTCTCCTTGGTCATTTTAATGTCCAGGATTCACTCCGGATTGTCCCCTAAAGATGACAATGGACATCTTCTACAAGTCTCAGAAGTAATGCCATCCCTTAAAAAATGCAACTTTACTCAAATAATATTTAAATCATTTATCATATTAAAAGCTTTCCATTTGCTTCTGACTTGTTAATGTGGTCAACCTACAGCTAAAGTAGTACTTTTGCATCTGTGACCCAAAATTCCTAGATTGTTTTTAATGTCATGCACAGTGTGTCATGGCACTCAATATACTAGTCTTCACAACTGACAAATTAGGAACGATAAGATCTTAAGAGGGATACATTAATTAAAGCATCATTCCCTTTTTAGTGGGATCTTTGTAAGTGATCACAGACAAGTTTTACAAAAATGGAAAACCAGAAGTGTGTATACTGTATGTATACTGTATGTCTTCAAACAATTAACAGAATCTACAGAAACTGTGTTTCCAATCAAACAGGCTTGGATGGCAAAGTCCATTTCTTCCTGTCAATATTAGTGTTAATTTAATATTGTACTATTGATAAAGTATTCACCATCACAAAACACTACATAAAATAAACAATAGCACAATAAATAAGGTTGTAAAGCATCTGCAGATTATATTTTATAAGTATAAAAGAGATACAACTAATCAAATATGCTACTTATTTGTTTTTGTTTGTTTGCAAACCACGTGGTGCTGCCACCAAGGTGAGAAATATGTTATGATATTTCTTATACCAACCTTAAATTTGTGTTCATAAATGGTTAAACACTTATTAAGTACCGTCCTCAGGGTAAGCCTGTGGTGGAAACTAAACAAATTATTTTTATTATGACGTAACATTAAAGACCATTGCTCAGAACACTGGATGTAATCCACTAGCACCACTCTTAGACTAGAATTGTAATAGAGTGAATAACTTATCTCACTGCTACTGGTATCAGAATCTAATTCACAAAAAGCAGTAGTAAACCTTATTGCTGTGCAGCAGTGAGAGCTTAGGCTTTTATAAGTTTGACACTGCCTGACACTGTAAGGGAAAAAATGGCTCCTTGTTATAGTAAATCATCCAATGAGCTTCTAATCTGTCCTTTTTGTTGAATGTATTGTTTCTTGTGTCAAGGACTAATACTTAAATCCATCATATCTGGAAGGACAAGTTCAAAACCAATGAATACTTAAGAGCAGAAGGGGATTGTACTTGTCATAGGCCAGATTTCTTGCTGGATATTTTTTGGATATTCCGAGAGTACTGAATAGGAACTGGTGTAGTATTTGAAATTGAACTAATACATCTTTTGAGTAGAAAATTGCTCTATAAGAAGCAAGTCTCACATTGCATCTTAGATATTACTGTAGGTCTGGCAATCTGCATAGATAGATAGATAGATAGATAGATAGATAGATAGATAGATAGATA
>JANRMT010062819.1:17401785-17439071 GCA_026402145.1 Polypterus bichir lapradei | reverse complement strand
ATAGATAGATAGATAGATAGATAGATAGATAGATAGATAGATAGATAGATAGATAGATAGATTCTCTGACTCATCACAATGTACAACATAAACAATAACCATTAGGCGCTACATGATGGAGCAGTGTGAAGTTTGGAATGGCACTCCTTAAAAGTTTGCTGCAGAGGAAGACAAAAAACAGAAATCAGTTCTTTCAGGAGATAACTCAGTTCATTAGGCAATTTATAAGATCTCAAATCCAGAAACATACAGTACTCTTCTTTCATGAACAAAGTGCACATACAAGCCGCATGAGTCAAGAGGTCTCAGAGGCTCTCTGGATAGCCTAAACAGAGAAGTAGCAAAAAGGAAGGTAACATTTAGCACTATCCCCATCTCATCTGGTCATAGCTATTCCACACCCTAATCACATTGCATCACAGTGCTTGGTCACGTTTCTATCAATTTCACATAATTATTTTTCACCTATTCTTTCTTTGAAGCTAAATCAAAAATATAATCTTTTTAACTCTGCTCTCTGTGAATTATACAGATTAATGCACACTTTTTTCAAATTCATTTGATTTCTACTCTTTCAGGGGATTCAGAGCATCTATTAACAACAGCTGCAAGTCATAACCAAATGCTTGAAGCAATTCTAGTCCAGTCAGGAAAGTTTTTATCAATCAAATTATCTATGATTGTCTTAAAGAAAAAAACTTTTACAAGAAAATTAACTTAAATTACTGATTTTCAGATGCTTCGTGAGTGACTGGCTGATAAAGTTATGTAATATTTATAATGTTTTGTTTTGTTCTCTTTATTTGTATTTATTACTTATGTTTCTTGTAAGTTAGTAAATATCAAGTTCATGCAAAACTTGAACGTCACAGATCCCTTTCATTAAGTTTTGTGACTCCCTGTGGTATACTTCAGAGAAAGTAAATCCATCTTGAAAAGTATATTACAGTCATAATGATTGCTAATTATAAGAGTGTATATGTAACTGTATTGCATGGTGTTAACAAGATCTGGTGAATGCAAGTTTAAAAATCAGCACAATAGAAATCACAGTTTTTCTTACCCAGCTATGTCACAAGTTCATCATAACACCAATTTGATGCGGTTATCAGGTGGTGGCTATTGCTCCGCCCCTAGTGCTACTTTCCTGGCCCATCCTTTTAGCATCTGTTGCTATGCCCTGTTAATCATGCTGTAGTCAGGAGAGGCATTACTAATATGAGAGCCTAACTGGAGACTCTTTTCTGTAACATCAAGTGCGCCCAAAGGTGTGTTCTTGTTTCTGATATGTTTTTAAAGTTTTTTTAAATACATGTCATTTTCTAACCTAAATCCAGAACATGGCACCGAGTGTCCTTCTCTTCAGCATGTATTAAACACTCACTGCTGGAGCCTGTCCCAGCTAACATAGGGTGCAAGGCAGGAACAAACCCTAGACAGGGTATCAGTTCATCACAGGGCAAACACACTCACCCACACTCACACACACACTAGAGCCAAATCAGTGTTACCAATTCACCTAAACTTCTTGTCTTTGGACAGTGGTGGGAAACTGGAGCACCTAGGGTAAACCTGTGCAGATATGACAATGCAAACTCCACACAGGAAGGTCCTGCAATTTGAACCCTGGTCTCCTTACTTCAAGGCAGCTGAACTACCACATTGTCATTGTGCTGACCACTCTGCCACCATGCTGCCTATTATTGAATACATTTGCCTATGATTTCTTACCTTGTGTTCTGATCTCCTGCCTGCCTATCTGATTACTGTTTTAGTATTATGTATAATATAACAATGGTTGCATTTCATCATGCTCATTTTGACCTAGACTCACCCAGATATGCACAAATAATTTGGTCAACCATATTTTACAGTGTAAGGTAGTGTACAGGCCTGCTCTTGCCTGCAGAAAAGCTGATGTTGAGAGGCCATACCCTTGTAAGTGCATCTGACCGCATTAAGAAATACATTTGTTCTATTGAATTAATAGAGTGTACAGTTATGGAAATGTAACCTTTTTACTGAAAAGATTTTTTTTCTGTAATTCCAAAGTGTGACTAATACTAATACACCTAATAAAGATATAGTTGCACTTTTAAAACTGCATTTGCTCCACAAACCTGTCAAAATAAACAATGATATAAGAAAATAACTGAGTAATAGTATAGAATGTACAACTCAGTCTGCCTGATTCATTCATTTTGAATTAAGATTTACTTGAAAATAAGATCACTGGCCCAGAAATATTCCCACACTGAACTAATCAATGGTATTTTAAAATTAAATAGCAGGAAAAACAGAACTAACGAGTGTAAAATCATAATCAGTTAATCTTCTAAAGCAAAAACAGCAATTGGTTCAATTGCAGTGTTCACTTATGCAGTATTTCCTTCAAATAATTTCAAAGATCTGTTCATAAAATATCCCTTTATTACAGTTTGAAAATACAGCAGAAGCTCAGACTGGCAACATTTTTGAAAGACAGGCATCTTCATGGTTATAATGGATGGATGATGTTTAGGATGATGTGTAAGATACTGATAGACATATTTTGTCAATGTCATTCAAAATGCTGTTTGCCTTCATATTTCATTTAGAAATCAAAATCATCCAAATTCAGAGCACAGTTCTTTTGCATGTCCATCATTGCTCCACCTCAGCTTAGGCAGTGCAACCTGTCAGTAGCCCAACAGCCCTTAGATAAACAGTCAGGTAATATTTGTGTGAGGAAGTCTCAAAGCAAGTGTCATTGTATGTATAATTTGTCACAGTGAGAAATGAAGGGCATAATATTTAGTAAAGGTTTCCATGAAGGCAACGTATAATGCATTAATAATATAATCTATTTCCTTCCCTTTCCTAGGAATATGCCTGAAATAAATGAATTTGCAAGCGGCACACTTATACATACTTGAAGGAAAGGGGGACAAGCTGTTTGTTAATGATTTGTCTGTGCATATCTCAAAAATGATTTACATTTTGATACTATACTAATTGGTAGTTTGTTAATGAGTAAGTTAAGCATTTCTAGAAGGGCAAATATTTAACATTTGACCAATCCATTTATCTTTCCGTCCAGTCTCAATTAAATTTGTTATTGCAAGCAAAATTACTCTGAAACGACATATGTCCGTTCAGTGATTATTATCATGGCCAGATTTACTATCAGGGTGACTTGAGTGCATTTCTCGGGAACTGCCCGGAAAGTAAAATAATTAAAAACAAAAAACACCTAACATATAGAAAATTCCACATTCTCATCTACAGTATGGGCACACATAGCAATCAGTTATCCAACACACTTCTACCCCACTTACAATTATAAACCTATATCCAAAAAGATCTGAATAGAACATTTATAAAGGAAAAATATGAGTCCTTTTTGGTTCATATTGTAAGGGGTAAGATGACTCATAGGTCAATTTTATGACATTGTTCATTTGATATGTTACAGTGCGAAAAAATAGAAAATGTTAAAATGGATAATACTTAAAAATGAGTGCCCAGTGGTGCAGCAAAAAGAAAAGTGAAAAAACAGAGCAAAGCAGAAGAGTGACTGACCTTACAGATAACAAGAAAAAGGTTAATACCACCACTCCTAGCAGCTTTAGCAATAAGATGCAGTCTGGTTCTGCAGAGTTCCATAACATTAGCACAGATGTAAACAACATATCTAGAAGATACCAAGGCTGCTAAAGAAGATAAGACACACTAAACAATCCAAACAAAGCATTCCCTATATGGTCTTTTATTTCATCTGGTGGAAATGTGCAAACCCAAATTGCTCAGTTGTAAAGTACTTTTTGATACAAGGTGGCACAGGCTATTTAAAAATGTTAAACTGATGTTCATTAACTGTACTTTCAGAAGTTGATTTCCTGGAGATGTGATGTTGCACTCATCATTCATAGTAATACACAAATAAAACCAAAAAAGACAGATGAAGGTGACCTGAAATAAAGTTTTGGATTTTTATTTTCTATATCAGTCCATGTACTTGACTTATTACGAGTATTAACATATATGCTCATGATGTCCGAGTGCATGCATGTCCGGAGGGGGAGTGACAATCTTTTTTTGAACTTTGACCCCCCTGGATATTCTTTCCCACAGAATAAGACAAGGGAGGTCAATCAAGAAGAATGACATTCCTCACTTTTGACAGAGAATTGGTAGTTTGGGATAAATGGTTTAAGCATACTGGTTTATGGTTATAAAATCAATGACCACTATTTGTGGATACTGCCTGGTACTCTCATAGCACTCTGAATCCAGAATAAAGACAAAGAGGTTGAGATTTACAAAAGGAAACATTTATTATAGAAAATAAATGCAAAGTGGTAGCACAAAAAATTGAAAATGAAATGTGAAAAAACTGTATTGCTGCAGTGACTCTTAGACTATGTTCTGAGGTCCTAATCCCTGTTTACCTGATGGAGTGTTTTGCCAGTTTGTCCAACTCAAAGTTTTGTACCAAATGTATTAATGCATAACTTCACCTCCTCTTCCTTTCTATTTATTTCTTCATTTCCCTCAACCCTGAGCTATTTTCCTGGTATAATATGAGGGTTTAACCCAGATTCACCTCCTGACTCTAATGTGAATGAACCTCGGGTACCGTGGTAACATTAAATCCCAATCCACCGTAATTTACAACTATTCTCTGGAAACACTCCTGTGGCAGGTCCATGAATCGAATGACGTCGGTTCCTCGTCTTGGAGAAGACCAGCCCTCGCGGGACGTGTCACTGATCCAGACGCGGCTTAGCGAAGGGGGGGGGGCAATCTGACAGGGGCTTGGCGTCCTTACCCAGCCGGGATGCCCCTGCACACTATATTCAGGGAGAGCAGCCATGGACATTGCAATACCTCCTCCTGAATGCTAGTTGGCCGGCTCCCTGGGGTGGAACATTGCCTCGCGTTCCTGCAGGGCATCCTGGGAATTGGAGATGGTTGCAGCCCTGTTGTGTCCCGCAGGTATCACCAGGGGGCGCTGTATTTGGGACTTCTGAACCCGTGTGGGCAACCAATTTGTCACACCCCGAAGTGCAGCCGGAAATCAGGGATCAAGCACCTGGAGCACTTCCGGGTGAACTATTAAGGGAGCCAGCAACCCCCACTCAGGGGCCAGAGTCGGGTGGGAGGAGGACGAAGCTTGGTGAGGAGTGGTGGAGAAGGAAGACGAGATTTGTGTTTATTGTGTGCTTGGGACTGTGTTGTGTCTGTGGGTACGGGGAAGGTGTAGCCCACAGACGAAGAAAATAAAAGTTTATTTATTTTACACGTGCCTCCCGTGTCTAATCTGTTTTGGGTCAAGCGCTATATAGCATCATTCTTACAACTGCTATTTCTCCTCCATCCTACAATGAGTATGGTTGAATTTACATCCTGTTTTTCACCCCAGTTCCTCATTTATACAATACTGTCACTACCAATTTCAAATTTCACTGTCATTACTCCTATAAGCTGATAAAGAATCCACTCAGTATAAAATAAAATAAAACTGCTGGTTTTTAAGTCCAAGCTACCCAAATATATACACAAATAATTCTAAAGAAATGTCTGAGCAGGAAATATTGTATATTAAAGGACTAGGATCTTAAAGTAACACCAGTTAGTTAACACATGACCATAGCAATATGTTTCCATTGCTTTAACAGGTCTCTTCATACAAAAATGAGAGAACAAACATTAAGCTTATTTTTAAGTTGTCATGAATATGGCCATTCAATTGAGCTTACAGGGATAAGATTTAGGAGAACACAGGAAAGGATTACTCATTGCAAGGTCTATTAGGGTAACATGCCATTCTGTTTCCTCCCCAGTCAGGAAGTCTCTGACCCAGGTTAAAATTTAGTAACTGAATGGACTACACCTTCCTGCACTCTCACATATATGTCCTTATTATAGGACCTCCAACTCATTTTCATTTTGAAAGCATCTAAACAGACCTGTGGTAGAATCATTGTCGAGAGTGCGCTCACACACCTAAACCAAAACCATGTCCATAATATAAAGGTTTTTTCTCACTCGACCCAAATCTTTTTCAGGTTCCTTGTTTTGTTTTCATATTGTCGTGATCAACACTTCAATTAAATGTTCATCTTTACTTACTCAATTTAACAAAGTAAAACAAATACATTATTATTGCATTTTCACACAATTTTACAAGAACAGAGTATGTTACAATTGTTCGCATTTAGGGAAAACATATAGTGTGTTAGGTGAAATGTTCAGGATCACACAGTGAGTTGAAAACAGAATTGAACCTTTTAACAGTTTAAGCTACCCCACTTGCCTATATGAAAACAATTTATTATTAAGCTATTAAGAACCAGCTTGGGCCTCTACAAAATGGTACTTTTCTGGCATTATTATATAGAATTAGTGGGAAGATTATTAGGAACACCTTGACACCAGGTTATCTATCCAATTATCTAATCAGCCAATCGTGCAGCAATAGCACACAATCTCAGTGTTCTTCAGAGGCTTTCCTGGTCACCTCCGCACCTAATAGAACATCTTTGGGATGTTATAGAATGAGAGATTTGCAGCATGAATGTACAGCTGACAAATCTGCAGAAAGTGCGTAATGCAATCATGTCAATACAGACCAGAATATCAAAGATCTTGCGGAATCCATACCACAAAGAAATGAGGCTGCTTTGACAGCAAAAGGTGGTCATACCCAGTATTAGTATAGTGTTCCTAACAATTTGCTCAGTGAGTGTATATAATTTACGAAAAACATTTTTTGACTTTCTAAAGGTATATCAAAATTGGACATTTCTATAAGAACTGTTGACTTTTAATAGTAAAATAAATTGTGAAAAATAAGTTGGATAATCATTTTATATATTTCAAAACAATTCGTCATGAAGAAAAAAATTAATCAAAACATGAGATTTTCATTATGACTACAAGATTCAGCTTCCCTTTGAGATAACAAGATGCATATTTAAAACACAAAGGAGCATTCAATTGCTTTAAAAAGTGTTGATAGTTAGCTGCCACCTCAGAGGTAAAACTAATTTTCCTAGTCAATCACCTACAAGGTTAATGTAGTTCAAAATTCATGACCTTTCCAGAGTAGCTCAGTTTAACCTTATAATATCTGTCCATCAAAAGTCGGAATATTTTTTCTGCATCATTGACTTTCCGATGTTCTTGACTTTCTCATTCTGTCTGTCAAAACTAAATTGTCCAGAGTAATACAAATGTTTGGATTAAAGAAAACGGCAAATTAAATATAATAACATACCTGAATTTCCTGGGTTTGTTTCTAATCCAAGAAATGTTCAGCTAAACGAGGCAGTAGGGTTTTCTGACAGGGCAGCTTAGTCTTCTGAAAAATAATGAAGAAATATAATTGTAGACAAATACAAAAACCCAGTGATTTCTAGCTGGGTCAAATATATATGATTTTGTTTTACAATAAAGCAACCTTTATGTTTCCAAAACTGACCAATTACAGCTATTGCACTGGTAACTGATTTGAAATTACTTGTTTAGCTTTCTGGTTTAAACTCACTTTATTTTACACAGTGCATTTCATAGAAGAAATGTTCAAAGTGTGCACACAGATTCACAAACAAAACTACAATGGAACATATATATATACTGTATATAAATATGTACGTGTGTGCGTGTGTGTGTATGTGTGTGTAGTATAAATAATTTTCAATAGTCTTACACTAAATATAAATGGAAAGTAAGGGAGCAAATTAAGATTAACATAAAACCAGTTTATTCATTAGTCCAGTAAAAGTGGATTCCTGTATTTTCTTATCCATATTTCTTATTTGTTCACTATTTATCAAACATAGAATTCCAGAAGTAGAACTCCATAAAATAACAACAAAATGATAATTATGATTAGTAGGACTCAGCTACTAAAAATCAATCTGACTGCAGCTGGAACTTTAAACATCAAAAGATGTCAGCCTAGGAATGCAGGTACAGTAGATATGTAAAAGATAAAGTTTTAATTTTTTCTCAATTGCATTCAACACCATCAACATACATTTCTATTAATATGTACCTTAAGATGGTTAGTAGGATTATATTTTCAAAAAAGTGAAATAAGTGAATACATTGGATAAGGAGGGTGCCTGGGAGTGCTGAAGAATGAAAACTGATTTAAAGACTTTACAAAAAAGGATGCATTGGAAAGGTGCAAGTGGAAATCATCTAAATAGTAATATATTGTATACATCAGCTTTAACTAAAATAAAATAAGTTTTAGCAGCTATAGATAAGTATAGATGAGTAAAATGGAATAAGTACAAAAATGATAGTTCTTTAATAGCATTTTATATTTCTTTACTGACTTGTTTGGTTCCTCATAGAACTATTACTTGACCAAGCACCATTTCATTCCGGGAAGGGTTCTTTGCATATAAAGTTGGTTCTTTGTTCTTTGAAAAACTTCCTAATAAATAGAAAAAAGCTGAAATCTTTAAAACCTGAACTTAGCCTGTGTTATTATATGTATTGGGTGAACTTTTAAAAACATGAGTCATTATTTTTTCACATATCTTATACCATCTATTCATGGTCATTTATTGTATAGAGCCTGCTTTTTAATGAAGGTTCTTTTTGGAACCTTCATATGAATGGTTCCTCTATTATGTATATATATCGCTCTGAAGAACCACTCTGATACCTTTACTTTTAAGAGTGTATCTATCATTAAATATAGTAAAAAAGTGGTTTAATTAAAATTCCACATAACTGAAAAATATTTTTCCAGTGTCCTCTGTACAAAACATAATTTGAATTTGTGAGCTAATCCTCGAAAACATGACGTTTTACATGGCACAGAATATTTCATGGTACTTGTGGAAATTCAATTTAATTTTAATTGCCCATCAATTTACATTCCATTTTGTCATAAATATATATTGTTTTTAAATCACAATCTCATAACTAGAAGCATAAGAATGTCCAATAAATTTGATCGACAAAGAATGGATAAATCATGGAGACATTAATAAAGAAAACAGGAGACAATCTATTTTTGGCGGAGTCGAAAAAAACAGAGTCGTCCCATGTCAATTAATTACAGAAAGGTGACTTAACTTTCAAAACTGAGGCCATTTGACTTTTGAAAACTTGTCTGTTGTTGGAACCTTTCATTTAAAAATGTTGCCTTTGTTGTGGTTTCCTTGAAAGAAGAAACACCCTGACCTCTGTTACTGGACTGCCATTTAAAAGTCATTTCACCAGGCAGTTAACAAGGTAAACTAGTGGTCTTGCACAGTGTAGGTTGAAGACTTTGCTTTGATTAACTACATAATAATAATATTCTTTAACACAGATAGTAAATCATGTAAATTCTAGGTACTTTATAAAATTAAATATTTTTAAGCAAACCAAGCTGAATTTCAACTAATCAACAATGTGTCTTCCTTTTATTATAAAGGATGGTAGATGCACATATTTATCTTTCATTCATCTTACAAATAAGAATACTTCATCTTCCTCTCAAATATTTTCTTATCCTTTATTTCTTAATGAACACACAATTTACCGCATAAAAATGCATTCATCCTTTTTGTCCTCAGCCTCTTTATTCTGAGTGGGGTGTAGCTTAATGACAGGCCCAGATATTGAAGGCTCTCACAGAAATGCACGCAATTGAGCACTTAACCACTTCCAATCAGACTACTTCTAAACAACTTGTGCATTTGAGAGCTGGCATCTTCACATGATGGAGAATAAACTGCAGGCTTAAAATGAAGGATTTGACGCTGTAGGGGCCCCTGCTGCTCAGAGTGAGTTCAATCAACTGAAATGTGACAAAACAGTTTTTTCAGTAATGTGTGTTGGGATAATGTTGTGATTGGGAACTTTTTTGTTAATTTACTGCATTTAATCTATTCATATAGTTTTTGATATATACTGTGTTGTTTTTTTACTTTGTAGGTAATGCTATATTTGTGTGACCATATTGAATTATTTTAAGATACTATACACATAATTAATATGGATATCAATGAATGCAAAAAGATTACCTTTGGTTCTGTCAGATGTTCTAAAGGCATGCTTATATTTTCAGCTGACAAGACGACTGCCTTGCCATAAAAGTCATAAGGATTTTGACAGACATGGGGAGACTGCTTAGTGCTTTAAACATATTTGCACTGTGTCATAAGAAAAAGTAAAAAAATATATAGACTACAGAAAGCTGTCCTGGTTTTAGCATTAGCCAAAGATAAAGTCTAACATTTTCTTTTGTTAATTCTGTTTCAGTGTTTCTGTGCTTGCTGAATGGAAGATATGCCATATCCATTGGAACAGTATATTTACTGTATGTCTGAACAGGCTACTTCAGTTGAATGATTCTTGGGACAATATTCCTGCAAAACGCACAATCCTGCAAATGATGAAAAAGTGGAATAAGTGCTGAAACCAAGAATCCACTCCATCAGTACCCCGAGGTTGACATATCATATAGAAAAAAACACTGGTAAGTTTGCATTGCAGTGCTGGAAAAAGTCTAGAGAAGAGTGACTAAGCTGAAAAAAGGGCTACAGGGTATGAATTATAAAGAAAGATTAAAAGAGCAGAACCTTTCCAGTTTAAGCAAAAGAAGATTAAGAGGTGACATGATTGAAGTGTATAAAATTATGAGGGAATTACTACATTGGATAGAGAACTGTTATTTTAAAATGAGTTCATCAAGAATACGGGAACATTGTTTGAAACTTGTTAAAGGTAAATTTTGCACAAACATTAGGAACTTTTTCTTTTCACAGAAAACCATAAACACATGGAATAAGCTACCAGGTAGAGTGGTAGGCAACATTATGGAACTTTCAAAATTAGACTTGATGATATTTTTTGAAGAATTAAGTGAATAGGAACCTCAAGCGTTTTTGGGCCAAATGGCCTGTTCTCATCTAGATTGTTCTAAGAAGTTGACATCAGATGGGCTGAGGTCCGTTTTCATAAATATTGAACTTTGCAAGTAGTACATTTTCAGCACCACCTTTAAAATGGTCAGAAACATTCTTTAATAACATACTATAATAATAATTAAACAACAAAAGTAATTCTATCCATCCATTATCCAACCCGCTATATCCTAACTACAGGGTCACGGGGGTCTGCTGGAGCCAATCCCAGCCAACACAGGGCGCAAAGCAGGAAACAAATCCCGGGTAGGGCACCAGCCCACTGCAGAGCGCACCCACACACACACCTACACACCAAGCACACATTAGAAACAATTTAGAATCGCCAATGCACCTAATCTGCATATCTTTGGACTGTGGGAGGAAACGCAAAAGTCATTTCAAATAAAAAAAAAAAATCTAAACAAAAAAAAAGTGTTATTCTTAACTCTTAATGACAGTGATAGTAAGATTGAACACTACTTTTTCATGTGCCACCATGTAGTTAGCTATTAGCCAGGCTGTCCTAATATCAGAATCAGAATCACATTTATTGACCAAGCATGCTGCCATACAAGGAATTTGATTTGACCCTGCTTTTTTATGACTCACCATATACAGTTACATGACATATGACATACATATTATTGATCAGGACATACCTGAAATAAATACAAGATACAGAATGCCAATATATCTTGTAGAGTGTTTCAAAAGGTATTATTTCTGCTTCAACCATATAACTTAATAGATTATGCCAAATATCCATGACCCTTTATGTGAGGGAAAACTTTGGGACATACCATCCTTTAATTTTCACTGATGTCTTCAAGTTTAACGTTGGTGGTTTATTTGAAAAAAATCTGCATTTAATTACTAATTAATTACTAATACTCGTCTTAATTATTTTCAAGATGAGTATAAGAAGCAGCTTTTCTCTTTTAATCAATTACTAAGTTAAAGTACTGTACTGTGTTTTTTTATACTTATACTGTATGTACTTAGTTACACTAATTTTATGCTAAGCATGCAAATATAATTATTCATTGTAAGGACAGTGGAATTATTTTATTTGTAATATTACAAATATTACAGATCAGGGGTGGATCCCAAATCCATTAACCCCCTCCTGAATCCTTGCCACCAGCTAGAACCAACCTGCAGATATGCCAAATTAATGTTTTGGGTTTTTTTTTGACTGAAAGCTAATGTTTTATTTGCATTTGTAGGAAATCAGTAACAATCAATAAAATTATTATTCTAGCTGAGTGGATAGCTTAAACTAGATAATTTACTGAACGATAATTTGTGTAGAGATTAGCAAGAGCTGGCAACTGAGGAAAAATACAATGCATCAGTCAGTCAGTAGTAAAATACAAACACAGGATACCCATGGCAACATGCTCCACTGTAACATGAATTGAGAAATAACACGGTCATAGTTTGGCTGTCTTTCTTATTCGGGTACAATCAAGAAATCACAGTCACTAGTTTGTTCGAACTGAGACTATCCTTGCTAAAGCTGAACAAATGATGTGCCACTGGATTTTGCCGACACTCACAATATGCACTCTGTAGTTAGCAGTGAGGTGTACCGGACCAATTATATAAAGCTGCAAACAATGACATTATTGTCATCGATATTATCTTTGTTTAATATCCTATCTCATTCACTAAATATATAGTTCAATTTCTTGTCTCCATGAAAATTCAATAACAATATTATCAAAATTCAAAGTTGATAATCAGTTATTAGTCAAAGTTATTAGTCAGTCAACTCTCTAGAGCTGTTACTTAGTGACTTCAAACATCTAGTTGGTTTATTTTTCATGAGAACCCCCTGACCTTTGGGTCCTGGGTCTTGGCCCTACATGTTTTTATAGGGATCCATGTATGCTACAAACAAAGCCTTTAATAATAGACATTTTTACTTAGAGCTCCTACTTATAAAGAATACAATATGCACAATACAAAAATAAAATAACACAGGGAAATCAAACTACTGTAGTATTACAAAAGACACCCATTGAGGTCAACTGCCAATGCACAACTTTAAAATGTATTTATAACAATGAATGTGTTTGACCCATTAATTTTGGCATGAAAATACTTTCAAATTTAAAGACTGGTAAAATGAAAAATTAATGCTGAATGCAATCTTTGGAAACATTCTTAGCAGTCCGTTTGATGGCTTTACTCTTTTTTTTCTTCCTTTGCTGGATTTGTAATTGAAAGGTGAACGCACATGCAAAGCACTTTCATATCTTTTGAATTTCAGTAAATGTCATTGAAATTTCTCACTGAGGCATTAGTCAGACTTGACAGCTATGGGAGAGAGAACCTTTAATTTATTTTCATGGATCAAGGATGTGCTATGTGACCAAGGTTTAAACTATGTAGTGTTAATCAGTCTACCACTTGAAATAAAACGGCATTTTAAAAGATAAAAAGGTAGTTTATGGCTTGTTAACTTGGTTATCTGAGGGAAAAAGCTGTATAGTGTCTATGGTGCTTATATATGGAAAACTGCTGATAACAAATTGCAGTATGTATTCAGAAATACATAAATGCAGTAAATATTTTTAGCTTAAATGCAGAGTATATACATATATAGATTTTATAGTATATATTATTTAATGCCAAGCAGCCAAATATAATACCTTTTTAATATATGGAGTCACATTTGATATATTGAATCAATTTCTGAATACAATTATTCATATTTGAAATGTATAGCATATAGATAACACTTGACCCTCACTATTTTATTCTTCATAAGGGCAAGTGCAAGTAATTGAGGAAATAACCTTCAACAACTTTACATCTAGAACTGATGTCTCATCTCATTTCATCACATCTTCTGAAACCACTTTTTCTGCAGCATCATTCATAATGGCACTCAGGTTTGTTTTCATTCTCTCCTCTGCTGCTACCTCCATGGGGTCGAGAATGTGGCCCATAACAGTGTCTGCCCTTTTAATTAGCTTGTTGAAATATCAAAATCAAAAAAATAACAGCTTGCACTCCACTGGTGACCTGCTTTATATGTACTAGGTACTTGCTACTATGCAGAACTTACAGGTTGTACATATTTGCCCATCTACCTTTTGGCAGGTTTCACTTTTTGAAGGCACGAGATATCCCTGTCATTGCAGTCTTGCTGACACAAACACACACTTTGTCAACTCATGTGATTTCCTTCTGCTAAAACTACAAACCAATTCTTGTCAGCTCTTGTGGATTCCTGCATCACTTTATCAACACTCATCTGACTCTCTCTTTAAAAGTCCCTGGACTGTCAGCAGCTTCTGCTGCCTACTACAGCTTTGGACTGTTGTCACTCTCATGAAAGGATTCCCTAAAGGCTCGCAGCAAACTTTTTCATGACAGGACTCTCTCAAACTCCTTATGACAACAAGCCTCTGCAGCTGCTTTTCCAAATGAACTCCTTGTAAAAAGAAGTTCCACTTCAAACAAAATAACTTGTAACTGGCAATAAAGTTCTTGACTGACTCCCAAGAAACCAAACTGTGACTCCCTTTCATACACCTTACTGCTCTCACAGTCCTCTTGCTCACCATAACATCTATTAATGATGGAAAACCTAGACCTAGTTGATGCAAAAAGTTTTCTTGCATTTATTAACCTTATTTATTACCTTTTACAGATTCTGTGGGTTATATTATGTGACATTTCCTTGTTGTTGGGTCAGAAGTTTAACAAGTGTGAGCAGAGAACCTCTGAAATGTCACCTTGCTACAAAGTCAGCAGCAAAGTCTTATGTCCCACCATAGTCCTGTCACTGTGTTTGCCAGCTGTTTCTGCAAGGGTATGGGTGTAAGATCTCAAAGTCTTTCAAATGGAACAGTCTGATGTGTCAGTTCTACTCTGGTATGGCCACTCGAATTTAACCAAATCTTCGATGGTTATCTGTTTTGCCATTGTTTTAATACCTTTCCTGCAATCTGAACGCAGTAAAGAGTCTTAATCCACACAGGCACATGACACATTTGCCTTCCAAATAACAATAGTCCTGTGCCTTGTTTCTGGGGACATTTGAGGCATTGTGCCAGTACCGTAAATAATAATGGAAACCCTAGAGAAATGAGTCAGGACGTATCTAAATGGACTCAAGTAGCAGGGTGTCCTACAGTAGACCAGGGAATGGAGGCTGATCATGTTGCTGAGGCAGAAACATTTGAGGTGCGGGGAAGGGGCAGGCTTGTGTGTGTCAGCACCCAAACTGCTCCACCCCTAAAAGCGGGCAGCGGTCTCAACTTGGTCGGGAGGAGTACAATAGGCATAGGGTCCCTCTTTTTCCCATGAGGGGATCCAAACTAAAGTTGTACCCCAAAATAAAGAGAGACCCCGAAGAAAGAAGGGAACGTCTCCCAACAGGAAGAAGCATGAGCCGGAGTGCTCACATGCCATAAAGGGCTGCTCTCTGCAGGGGCGGAGAGAAGCCCCGATCCTGGCTGGGGATCAGGTAGAAGATATCCCGCTTGCTTCCACATCTCAAGGGCACGGACACAAAAATTGTGCTGGTGTTACGAGTGCCATGGTGTTGGTCACACGTGGAGACGCTGTCCGTATGGGATTGCGGAGGATGCCTGGAGGTGGCGTCAGCACAGCATCTCCACACCTTTTTCCTCTTTTTCCTTAGTAGGAGTAGACCATGGACTGCAGTATGCCGGCACCCTCTCACAGAGAAAACCAGCCCTCGCGGGACGGGCCGCTTCTCCGTATGGGCTTCAGCTGGGGGAAGGGCAGTGTAATAGACGGCCGGGAACCTTGCTCAACTGGAACACCTGGAGATACAGGGGACTGGGAGAGGGGCAATTCCCACCCCGGGACGCAAGATGGCAGCCCTCCGGGATTGCATGGGAACAACGGATCTGGGAAGCTCTACTCTGTGGGGACCTGTGGCCACTGCCAGGGGGCGCCAGGATGGTTCCAGAACCATGGACTGCAGCACTTCCACCACACCAGGAAGTGCTGCCAGAACAGGAACCAGGTACACTCGGAGTGCTTCCAGGTGCCCATGCAGCACTTCCGCCACACTAGCAGGTGCTGCAGGAAGGTTATTAACGAGCACTTGGAGTACATCCGGGTGCATTATGAAAGGGGTCGCTTCACTCCACTCAGGGAGCCGGAGTCGGGTGGCAGAGGACAGAGCTTGCGGGAGAGGAGTGGAGGCGGCAAAGAAAAAGAGAGGAAAAGGAAAAGAAAGGACTGAGCAGTGGGTTGTTTATTGGTGATTTGTGCATTCTGTGTTGGAAAAGGCAGCAAAGAAAATAAAAGCATGTGTTTTGGACATTCTGAGTCTGTTTCTGTTCCGGGTGTCTTTCACAACATATATACAGTACACCCTTAAAACTCGCAGGGTTACATTCCTAGAGCACCCACAAATTGTGAAAAACCGCAAATTTTGGATGTGGTTAAAAAAAATGCCTATTTTCATAGTTTAAACCCTAAATATGCCCCCAAAACACTTTAATTTAATTTCAAACTCAGCTTAATACATTACCTAAAAAAAAGAATCTATAATAATAAAAGGCAAAGCCCTCACTCACTCACTGACTGACTGACTGACTGACTGACTGACTGACTGACTCATCACTAATTCTCCAACTTCCCATGTAGGTAGAAAGCTGAAATTTGGCAGGCTCATTCCTTACAGCTTACTTACAAAAGTTAAGCAGGTTTCATTTCGAAATTCTACACGTAACGGTCATAACGGTCGATAATGGTCGACAGCGTCCGCCATGTTGAACTTTCTTATTTATGGCGCCATCTTCACGAAATTTGGTAGGCGGCTTCCCTGCGCTAACCGAAACCGATGTATGTACTTATTTCGATGGTATGACGCCACTGTCGGCCGCCATATTGAACTTTCCAACGTCACCAATTTTCAAACTTCCCGTGTAGGTAGAAGGCTGACCCCATCTTCACGAAATTTGGTAGGTGACTTCCCTGCGCTAACCGAAACCGATGTACGTACTTATTTCGATGGTATGACGCCACTGTTGGCCGCCATATTGAATTTTCCAAACGTCACTAATTCTCCAACTTCCCGTGTAGGTAGAAGGCTGAAATTTGGTAGGCCCATTCCTTACAGCTTACTTACAAAAGTTAAGCAGGTTTCATTTCGAAATTCTACGCGTAACGGTCATAACGATCAACAACGTCCGCCATATTGAACTTTCTTATTCATGGCCCCATCTTCACGAAATTTGGTAGGCAGCTTCCCTGCGCTAACCGAAACCAATGTACGTACTTATTTCGGTGGTATGACGCCACTGTCAACCGCCATATTGAATTTTCCAACATCACTAATTCTCCAACTTCCCGTATAGGTAGAAGGCTGAAATTTGGCAGGCTCATTCCTTACAGCTTACTTACAAAAGTTAAGCAGGTTTCATTTCGTAATTCTACACATAACGGTCATAACGATCAACAACGTCCGCCATGTTGAACTTTCTTATTTACTTTCTTTTTATTTGAAACCGGTTGTAAGCTTACAATGCTTGACAGATGCCGAATGTCACTTCAACACAACAAATCCTGCAAATACTGTCGTAATTGAAACAAACCATGAAACTGAAATTGATTATGACAGCAGCAATCCATGCTGTGAGATTTGAAACAAGATTACTGTTCACATGGCCAACTGTACGTTACATGCTCAAGAGTAAGCTCAGCGCACAGCTTGGTCATATTACAACCGGAGGGCCGAACTGACAACGTGGTATACAAAGAGATCCTTAACAAATAATTATTGCCATATTTTCCCTCACTTTAAAAAGGTTAAATTTTCTTCTTAATAAAAATTTTAATGCAGTACTTCGCCGCTGCGAAGCGCGGGTATTTTGCTAGTGTAAAGATAAACCTGTATACTGTACTGTTATGTCTCCCGCAGTGCTAGAATGTAAAATACCGATGTGACCGCTATATGTACTGTAATTCATGCAAGCGCGTTTTCATTGCCAGAAGCCTTCGACGGTGCAGCTTGTTTCGGTGACATCTTGGGGCTTTAACCCTTAAACTGCCACATACTTGGGGGTTAATGTATCCCTGGACGCCAAATACTTTTTTGCTGCACTTTAAGTAAACATCACAATTAACAAAGAAAAAGTAAAATTTTAATGGAACACATCATGATCTTTTTTCATGCAAAGAGCATCACAATTACTGCAACACTGATCATTTTACACACCGCTAATGAACTGTAAAAACTATTTAAAAAACTACTGGAACAATATGTGCAAAGTGCAACTGATACCATGGACGAAACTCAGTAAATCACTGAACCAACTGCGCTTGAACTGGCTGTACACAAGCACACAGAGGTAAACACTGATGCTTGCAGGCTAGTCTTAGTGCAGCTTGGGTCACAGAATTACACAGAAACACAGGAGATTGTAGAGATAGGAACTTTATTGAAACACTTCAAACAAACATGTCTTTTCAGTATGCAGTTAGTTATCGATTAAACAACAGACAAACATCATAGGGGAGCACAACCCCCAACAGGAGCAGAGAATGTTTCGGGGAGGAGAGAGAAACAAAGCAATTAGCCAAAAAGGACAGATATTGTTCAGGCTTTTAAGTAAGAGTAGCGTCGCATGAGAAGCTGCAATCGAAAAGATGATGATTTATTTATTTTTATGGTGGAGATTCCAGGGACGCACCCAGCCTTAAGAGACAAAACCAAAGAAAACCAGTAATCAAACAGCAAATAAAGAATGTAATGAAAACAAATGAAATAAGGAAACAACGATGCCACCCCTGTTCCCCTTACGCCAATTACACATTAAATATAGCAAAGCACAAACAAAACACACACAGTAAAGCAGAAAAAGTTCATGAAAAATGGCAATGGATGAAATGTAATGATGAAAATAGATAGTCCAGAGATCTGCACATTAAATGGGAATGCACAGATAGTCCTACTGGTAGTTCCTGAAATGGTGAAGACGGGTGGACGGGTTCAGGAGTACTCCTTTCTTTGCAGGATGGCCATGAATCCACTTACAGTCCTCATGTACACAGGCAGATGGCAGACAATCCAGATGCATGAAACGATCCAGGAGAAAATGAATACATACAGGTAATCCAACAGAAGGCAGACAGACAGGAACTTGAAACACAAATTACAAAAACTTTTTTGCTTTTGGTCACCAGCCCCCTTTTTAAAAGCCGTGCTGACATCCTTTAACCTCAACAGCCCCAGCACCCTCAGCAGAAAACCAATCAGAACCACTGCAGGGACTGTTGTGAGTTGCAGTTTCAAATTCTATTGGGTACTTTCACCATCCCAAGTCACGGTTTTCTCTAAAGCTGCTTCCTGTTCTCTCTACAGTACATTATTGCCAAGAAAAAAGCCATAAAAATTGCGGAGGATATTTGCAGTTTCCACTAACAATTATTAGTTAGGTTCTAACTGACTGAGGCTGCAAACTCTGAACCGCGACTTTGTGGGGGTCTACTATATATATATATTTAAAGTATATACGTATATGTAATGATTTATTAAACACAAGGAAAAGGATGTAACTCAAGGGAAGCTGAAGCACGAGAGGTCATTGAGAAGCTTTCAACATAATTATCCAAGGTTAAAATGAGGTAAATGAGTAACAAACACCCCTCTACAAAGCAGGCATAAACTGTTCGTTAAGCCCAAACACCCCTCCTATAATGCAATGCTAAGATCAATAGGACAAACCACAAAACACCCCCCTTAAGTGTTCAGAAGAATGGGAGAATTGACGTAAGTCAGAAATTACTGGTGATGTATTAGATGAGGAAAATGGTAATTAGAAAAAGTATAAAAACAGATGAATTGTTTAATTGATTTCGCTCTCCATGGCCTGAGACATTTATGCATTTGTGCAAATAAAGAAATGTTCTGCATTTTCATTTGGGCTCCGTGACTACCTTCTTTGAAAACAGAGAAAAGTTTTTCCACAATACCTGCTAAAGTAGCAAACCGTGAACTAGGTGTCAGTCCATCTCAGGGATCAATTAATCACCTACTTACGCGTACTGTGACAGTTAATGTGTTTAGGATGTGGAAAAAAACAGAGCTTTTAAAGAAAACATGAAAACTCCATAAAGACAATAGTCAGTCAGAAATTTAACCCAAACTCTTTGAGCCACGAGATAATTAAAAAAAGCTTAAAATATATCTGACATAAATAGATATTTTTAAAGCTTTGCAAAAGCATAAGACAAAAAAGTGTATATTCCTTAGCACAAAAACTTGTTATTATTCTTTAGTATTCTAGGAAATTAAATATTTTTATGTGCATGAAAAAAATTAACACCTACATGCCATAGCTGTAAAGCACATCTTCCACATCATTGCTTTTTAATGTGAAGATTGACAGATGTGAGTCATAGGGTTTAATTTCCTTCTACATCTAATAATGAAGGTGGCTCAGGTGCAATTTTAATTGTGAGGCTAATGATGAATAGCTGCTAACTGATATGAGAAGGGATTACCGAGATTTTTTCCTATAACCCTCAGACAGCACAATTTCTATATTTCTTGCAATTAACTTCCTCCCCTGAGACTGTCCATGTGAAGTACTGCTCTCTCAAGCCTAATATCTGGAGCTGAGTCAGTTATACACATTTATATTTGTTAAACCTATACAACAAATCCGAACATTCCCAATACAGTTTGTTATAAAAAATCTCTTATAGTATGTAATGAAACAATTTTTTTGGTTTGGGGATGTGATAGTTTTCAGTAATTTTCAAACATAAAATTGCATAACATAATGTCAACTTAATGGCACAATTTCAGAAAATTACAAAGCCTGTCCATTTATTTTATGAACTTACTTCACTCAATACAAGGTTATAGGGACTCATGATCTTACAGCACAGCACAAAAGCTAGGAACCAACTCTATGGAAGGAGTGCCTTTCCTTCACAGGGTACACTTTTATATAAATTAACCCACACCAAGCTACTTAACAAACACTACTTAGACAATTTTGAGAAGATGTGAGAAGAAGCTAGATATTGGGTAATGTGGTCGAAATGTAACATGTTATTTAAAAAAGAAACATCTTCTAACAGGTGTAAAAAATAGTCTGGCCACAGACAGACACGACAACGCAGTGTCCAAAACACACACATTTATTTAGCATCCACTGTTTACAATATATCCAAGTATGCAGTCCTTGGTTCTTCTGGCCGCCTCCACTCCTGTCTTGCAAGCTCTGTCCTTCTTCTTCTCGACTACAGCTCCCTGATTGGAGTGAGGCGGCCCCTTTTATCCTGTCCCAGATGTGCTCCAGGTGCCTGATGATGTACTTCCGGCAGCACTCCCCATTGTGGCGGAAGTGCTGCCCTTGCACCCGGAAGCACTCCGGGCCTAAGCCATCTCTGGTCTGTCAGCATTTCCTGTCCCACAGGGATCAAGGACCAGCCAAGTGCCCAGGGAAAAGAAGCACCACTCTCCCGGTTCCTCCTTATTCCAGGCATCCCGGCGGGGCAGGGTTCCTGACGTCTATCACACAGGACAATTCAGTAATCAGGTAGGAGAAATGCTGTTCATTGTATCTTTTAATTACTCCTCAGCAAAATGCCTTGGAGGGAGCATTCTTCAAAAGCAGTCTGTTACAGCATGGTCAGAGAAACAAAGAAAAGAGGTTCATTTTACATAAAGTGTCAATCAATACATACATTTTACTCTGTTTGATTCATTGGTTTACACCCAAATGATTTATATAAAATAAAAGTCTATAATATTATATTCTCGTTCTTCTTATACCTTTTGAGATGAGAAACCACTCTTGAAATTTATGTGCATGTAACAACTGTCCATTCTAGTTTATAGGACATCTGTTGATTTCTTAGTCCTCCTGCAGTTTATTTTGTATATTACATCAACTTTTCTTCTGGTGCATTATTTATTTACTTGAACATCTCAGTATTTTTCCTAAACCAATTCTTATATTTCAGTGTTTTGTCCTACTCTGTTTAATGCTTGTACGGACTAGGTGTTGGGCAAGGTTGTGGGGTCCAGTGGCTGTGGGGCATCTGTTGGTGAAGAAAGATTCACAGATCTTGACTTTGCTGACGATGCTGTGATCTTTGAAGAGTTAATGGAGGCTCTGATCAGGACGCTCGAGAGACTGAGTAAGGAGTCTGAGTGTGTGGGCTTGCGAGTGTCCTGGATAAAAACCAAGATCCAGGCCTTTAATGACCTCTTGGGCGCAGCCATCAGCAGTGTGTCTGTTTGTGAAGAGAGTGTTGACCTTGTTGAGAGGTTCACTTACCTTGGCAGTGACATTCATGTCTCTGGTGACTCTTTCTGTGACATCAGTTAATGGATTGGACGAGCATGGGGGGGTCATGAGGTCGCTGGAAAGGGGTGTGTGGTGCTCCTGATATCTATGCAAAAAGACGAAGGTCCAAGTCTTTAGAATCCTGGTGCTTCCTGTCTTACTATGTGGTTGCGAGACATGGATGCTATCCAGTGACCTGAAATGAAGACTGGACTCCTTTGGTACTGTGTCTCTCCGGAAAATCCTTGGGTACCATTGGTTTGACTTTGTGTTGAATGAGCGGTTGCTCATGGAGTTCTGAATGAGGCACATTACCTGCATTGTGAAGGAGTGTCAGTTACGGCACTATGGCCATGTGGCGTGTTTCCCTGAGGGTGATCTGGCTCGTAAGATCCTCATTGTTGGGGACCCGAGTGGCTGGACCAGGCCAAGGGGTCACCCACGTATCCCCTGGCTGCGGCAGATAGAGGGTCATTTCCAGAGGGTGGGACTGGACCCCGTGTCTGCCTAGGGGGTTGCAAACCGGGATCCTGAGTTGTTTCGCCATGTAGTTTGTGCGGCAACGCACTGTACCAGTGCATGCTTCCCATCTTGACTTGACTTGACTTGAACTTTATCTTGTTTCCAACATTTATTAACCCTTTATGCTATTTCTTAAAGATGAATGCTATGTTACCCTAAAATTATTCTTCCACAGTGACTGTTCAAATTATGAAAATATAGTGACCATTAGCAAAGGATTAACTGTTATGATACCATGTTGCCACAAAATAATGATAATTATAAGCTTTCTTATAAAGAAGGTGTTAAAAAACAGGTTTTATAGTTAATAATAGGTATGACATCTTTATAAACACATTCATTATATCCATAAGAACAGTAGTAAGACTACAAAGGCTGAAGATGCAGAAAAACCTTTAACTTTTTCATGGCCTTTTCAATGCAACATTTACAGGAAATACATTTTTCTTCTGTTAACAGAACAGTGGTGCTATGATTGGCAAAATATATCTCAATCTCTGTGATCGAATTGATTTAATAATTATTATTAGTGGCAGGACAGCAGTGCAAGGGTTAGCATGATTGCCTCAGAGTTCCAGGAGAGTGGGCTGCAATCTTCTGTGTAGAGTTTACACACATTTTCTCAGCATTCCCTGGTTTTCATTCAGGAGATTAGATGAACAGAGCTCGTAACTGGCATGATTAGAATGTGTGAATAAGTTTGTCTTGTAATGGAATGGCATATTACCTTCCATTATCAGACATGCATAATCCATTTCAGGATTTAGAAAGCTGAAATCTATCAAGGTAGCACTAAGCTTGTAGTATAGTCTACAGCAGAACCCAGCACTGGATGAAGCACCAACCCAATGCTGGGCAAAGGCACACACACCCACTCCAGGCCAATTTAGTCACCAATTATCCATCCTGAGCATGTCTGGGATGTGGGAGGAAACCAGCATCACACAGATAAAATCCCATGCAAAAATGGCGAGATTGATTCTACACAGAAAGTGACTAGGATGAGATCTGTACCCAGCATTTTGAAACTGTGACCCAATGCATCACCCTGCCTCCAGACTAGCACACTTTCCTACAGACATAGTTTAAAAAGTAAGGATCTAAAAATATGCAAGCACAGAATTTCTTTTGATAACTTCCCACACTCTGCTGAAATATATTTTCAAATATTGTCAAATTTTATCTGCACATTTGGAAAGGACATAAAATGTTGCCACTTTTGTAAAAAAAAAAATCAGATCAAAAAAGTAATAGCAGCTTGTTTAAGTTTATTCACCATTTATAAGCAGAGGACCAAAAGGGTAATTAACACTTTGTGCTAGATATGAAGAATAGGGTAGATGAGGAAGAAGCTCAAAGTCAAATTTCTGAACAGTTTTGATTGCAGCAGAATGTGGTCAAGCATTGTCATGATGCACGTGCAGTGTACTTAATAGTACAGTAGTTCTTTCAACTTACTGTGAATAACAGGTTTCATTTTGTTTTCAAGAAAGAGAGAATACTTTTCTCTGTTAATATTCTACCCATCTTCCACTGGTGAGGCCTGATCAAGAGTACCGCAAATGGTTTTGGTCTCCAGGCTACAAAAAAGATACAGCAGCACTAGACAAAGTTATAGGAAGAGCAACTTGGCTGAGTTCAGTTCTACAAGGTATGATTTATGAGGAGAAATGGAAAGAGTTGAACCTTTTCAGTTTAAGTACATGGAGATTAAGAGGTGATATGATTGATGTTTTTAAAACTATGAAAGGAATTAGCAAAGTGGCTGCTAAAATGAGAACGAGGGGACATAGATGAAAACTTGTTAAAGGCAAATATCACAAAAATTTTAACACATTTTACTTTATATAGTAATTATAGTAATTACCAATTAGTGTGGCAGAGAGGGATCTTCAAAACGTCACTTTTGTTTTGGAGGTATTAGATGGTATCAAACACATTCGCATTGGAGGCAGCTAAAGGGCTCAAATGGGTGTTTTTATATGCCAGACCAGGGGATATATATATATATATATAAATATATATTGTCACACACACATGTTTAGGAGACAACTAAAGGGCTTGAGTACATGTAATTCCACGTTGGACTAGGGAGTGGCGAAGTGCACTAATTCTCCCTCTCGATCTTTTGCAGACCATTCTAGGGAAATCACGCCCGGCTCTGGGGCAGCCAACGACATCACTTCTGGCTCCGGTCGTGATGATATAATTTCCTCCACTGGCCTTTAAAGCCGCCATCTTGCTTCCAGTTAATCAGTTCTGTTTTGGACTCAGTTGTGTGAACATGTCTATTATTTTGACGCAGTTTTGCAGTCAGGAAAAATTCTACAGGTGGCTGCCCCAAACCTTTTCCATGTCTTATGGTTGTTTTTGTGACTATATATTGTCATACCTGGATGGAGGTGGTACCCAGCCGGGACGCCTGAGAAGACAGGAGGAGAGCTGGTGCCTACTCCAGACCTCGAGGGGGCGACCGCCCTGGAGGCCTCGGGTACAGAGCTGGGAAGCTCGACCCTGTAGGGACCCGGGGTTACCGCCAGGGGGACCCCAATACCAGGAAGACCCTAGACCTCAGCACTTCCGCCACACCAGGAAGTGCTGGGGGGAAGAGAAAACGGAGACACCCGGAGTGCTTTCAAGGAGACAGCCGGCACTTCCGCCACAATGGGGCGTGTCAGTGGGAGATTGTCGGGAACACACCTGGAGCACATCTGGGTGCTTATTTAAAGGGGCCGCCTCCCTGCAGAAGGGACAAGAGTCGGGTGGAAGAGTGACTAGGTCTGGAGAAGGCAGGAGGCGGTCTGAAGAAAAGAGAGAGAAAGAGAAGAGAAGAAGAAAGAGAAGGCATTGGATTGGCCTGGACTGAGGGGTATTGGGGATTGGTGAGCACAGAACTGTGTTTATTTAATGTTTAATAAAACTGTGCTTGGTGACTATATATATATATATATATAGAAGTAGATGCTGCTACTTCTTTGTCTTTTCTTTGCACAATGTCTTGTCTTGTTTGTGTTTTAATTTTAATTTTAAATCTTAATATTAATTTAAAATTTTAAATTTTAATTCTAATTTAAATTTTTTATTTGCACTTCATATTGTTACACTGTGGACCCTGAACTTCGCAATTTTGTCTATCTGTATACTTGTATATGGTTGAGATAACAATAAAGTTCGCTTTGACTTTCTCTCTTTCCTCTGCAGACCAGCTGAAGGAAATCCCACCTGGGTCTACAGAAGTCATTTCTAGTTCTGGACATTCTGATCTCTCTTTATGTTCCGGCTATTCTGACATCACTTCCTCCGGCTCACCTATATAACAACCATTTTCATTTTGTTTCACAGTTCTGTTTTGCTGTGGTGGGCTGGTGCCCTGCCCAGGGCTTGTTTCCTGGCTTGCCCCCTTTGTTGGCTGAGATTGGCTCCAGCAGACCCCCATGACCCTGTAATTAGGATATAGCGGGTTGGATAATGGATGGATGGATGGATGGATGTTTTGGACTCCAGTCTGTAAAGACCTGTTTTTTGCCAAATACTTGTTACAAACATACATGGTGGTGACCCAAACCTTTTTCTGTCTTCTCTGTTCTGTTTTTTATCACAGTTGAGAAGATTGGTGAACTTTGTTGGGATGAATGGCCTGTTCTTATCAAAATGTTTTCTGGTGTTCTACAACCATAACTTGGGAAAAAGGCATAGAAAATGCAAATATAAACAGAAAGCAATGATTTCAAAATTCACTTTGATTTGCAATCCACTACAAACAGTATAAAAACAAGATATTTAATGTTTAGCACGGTCAATTTGTAAATATAAATCCACTCAAGCCATTGAGGGCCTGAAACACATTCCAGAAAAATTAAGATGGTGCAATTTTTGGCCAATAATGAGTTAAAAAAAGAAAATAATGATACAAATAGAAACATATGATATTCAACAGGGGATTGCTTTGGTATAAAATCTGCATCCAACAAAGGCCTTGTCCTTTAGGAGCAAAGATGGGTAGGGACTGCCAATTTTCCCACAGATGTTGGAGAAAATCATTCAGAAGTTTAAAAACAATGTTTCTCAAAGACAGATTGGAAAAGATTTGAGTATTTCAACCTCTACACTGCGTAATATAATTAAAAAAATTAAAACATCTGTAGAAATTTCAGTGCATAAAGAGCAAAACCACGAGAATAAGTTGAATGCCTGTCATCTCTGATCCCCTGGATAGCATCAATATTTCAGGTAATTTTTAAAATGAATGTAATGTCTACTGTAACAAGGAAGAAGTCCAGTAGCCAGTGTCTGTGATGGTATTTGGTTGTGTCAGTGCTCTTGGCAAGGGTAACTTGCACTTCTATGATGGCACCATTGATATACAGATACAAATACTAGAACAAAATATTCTGCTTTCAAGATTACATCTGTTCCATAGACACCCATGCATATTTCAACATGACACTGCAAAAGAACATTCTGCGCATTACAAAGGCATGGCTGTATAGAAAAACAGGACTAGTGCTTGTCTGGCCTGCCTGCACTCCCTATCTGAGAAAGTGTGGCACATTTTGAAATGTACAATGTAACACTGAAGATTCCTTACTGTTGCACACTTTAAAACTTGCTTGCAAGAATGACGGGACAAGCTTACACCTGAAACACTCACTAAATTGGTATGTTCAATACCATAATATTGTGGAAGATTCCCGGATCACAGATAGATACAGGACACACAGAAGTCCAGAACACACTATTTATTTTCTTCTCACAATGCACAGAATCACCAACAGTATTGCTCACAATCCTTTCTTCCTCTTCTTTCTTTCTCTATCTCTTGTCTGCCGCCTCCACTCCTCTCCCGCAAGCTCCATTCTCTACCTCCCGACTCCGGCTGTCTGAATGGAGTGAGGTGGCCCCTTTTATAGTTCACCGGATGTGCTCCAGGTGCTCCCTGATGACCTTCCTGCAGTACTTCATGGTGTGGTGGAAGTGCTGCAGTCCATGGCTCCGTAACCATCCGGGCACCCCCAGGCAGGGGCGACAGGGCACAACAGGGTTGAGCTTCTAAGCTCCGATCCCGTGGCCCCGATGCAAACCAGGGCAGCTGCCCTCTCGTGTCCTGGGGGAAGTATTGTTCCTTTCCCGGTCCTTCCATCCTCCAAGCATCCCTCCTGCCCAGCCGTCCACCACAATATTTATTAAGAAAAGGCAACATTACAAAGTGTTACATACTTTACTATTCAAATCAAAATAAGTGTTTATTAAAAAATAAAATTAATTAGTTGCAACATCAAATAATAGGCACATTATGCATTATGGAATAAACAGAACCATATCTCTGCTGTTTTTCTTGAATACGAGAATTCACATGATGAACACTGCAGTGGGCTGGCGCCCTGCCCAGGGTTTGTTTCCTGCCTTGCGCCCTGTGTTGGCTGGGATTGGCTCCAGCAGACCTCCGTGACCCTGTAGTTGGGATATAGACGGTTGGATAATGGATGGATGGACATGATGAACTTAGGTGTTCATTGGCAAACTGTTTCTTCCCTTTTTAAACCTTTCCATCCATTCATACACTTTTCTCTGTCTAGTATGCTTATTACCACACTGCACTAACATTTTTCTGTGAAATTCGGCAGGCTTAACTATTAATAATAAATTCTTTTACAGCCCACTGTTCAACAATGGTTCACACAGAAAGAGAAGCTTCCTTGATTATGCACTGACTGCAGGACTTAGACCGAGGGCTAAGAGGCAGCACTACAGCTACTGACATGTCAGGCTTCCCTACTCAGGTTGTTCACCTTTAATTACCCCCCCTACCTACTTCATATGCTTAATAGATAAAAGGCCTTTAATTTTTATTTTAATCAATATAGAGAAAATGTAAAATATAACAGCTTTAATGCTGGATCCTCGCTGTAAGTAACCAAACACAATACTTTATTTTTATAAGCTGAACAGATAAAGGAGAATTTTGCAACACACTTCTTGAAAGTAATAATTTATTATAATGTCTGCCTAGGGAAGGACTGATTGATGGCATTGAACAAATGGCATCAAGCATATGGATGCCTATAAAATAAATTATTTGCAGTACTTATAAGCAGGTGTTGACAAGTGAAATTACCCCTGTAAAAAACGTTTTTCAGCACTTCTTATCTCATCAACGAAAGCCTAGCTCTAATAGAAGAAATGTGAAAACAGATTTGTGATTTACTATCTCTAACCAATGTTTGCCACCAGTTAGAATGTTTATTGCTAAAACTGAGCCAAGGATTCAGAAGAGACATTGTTCAGTTTCAGGTAGGAATGCTTTTTATTTCTGCCTGCTATAGTGTCGATTCCAATTGTACAGCAGCCAAAAATATGTCTGTTAACAGGTATTCCATGATGCAAAAACACATATGCACCCACGGACATTTACTGAAATCCCTCACCTAACGGAGATATTGACATTGTTGCTGTTCGATTTAGAACATATTTCTGACCCATACTCTTCTTTAATGGAGGAGACAAGACACAGGGAGAAAGGACTCATTTCAAAACAATGCTCAATGGTCATTTTCTCATGTCTCTGTTTACATTTAATATATCATCTGGTACATCCTGGGTTCGAAATGCACTTCTTGTTATTGTCTGTGTGGAGTGTGCATGTTTTTCCCATGTATAGTTGTTTTTCATTGGGTTCTACAGTTTTTCACAAACAGTGTGTGTTGGGCTAATAGTTAATTCCATGTTGACTTCTTATGAGAGTGAGTGGGCCCTGTGATGAACTATTGAATCATTTAGAGTTGTCTCGTGCCATGACCTCATACTTTCAGGACATCCAGTCTACTGTAACTGTTAATTGGCATAAGCAAGTGTACGAGGGTGTCACACTTGTAAGCAAAAGCCATCTCTTCCAGGGCAGTAGTTGAGGGTTGCAGAGCAGTTCTTTACTTCTGCTGGCAAGACTTCAATCAGTCAGAAGGCACATTACATCATTCAAGACGCATCTCCCTTCATGGCTCTTGCAGTCCTACTGTTATATAAACATCTAGCCAGCAGGAAGAAGTTGCCATTCTCATCTAGTTAACAATACCTGAGCTCCTTCTCTTGCAAAGAGTAAACTTTAATTTCATCACTAAAATGGATAGCCCATGACATCCTAGCTCTTTATGATGCTTCGTTTGGGCTTTCTTTCAAGTATGACAAGTGTTATCTTTTGTTTTGTCTTTTATTACCAGTGTCGCATGTACACAAGTACACAAGGGACAGGGAGATGAGAACACAAAAAAAAATGGTTACCAAGTTAATGGGGGAAAACCAGAAAGAGAAGTCAAAAAACAAAGTCAAAGTTGGAAACCAAAACAGATCTCTCTAACTTTTCTTTTCAAAACTAAGCTACTGAGAATGCAAATAAAGTTTTGGTTTTATCCACCAAAGAATAGCTAGAGAATACAATGATGTTGTATTATATGTGGCAGCTTCTACTTCATCAGAGCAACTGCAGAGTCATGTAATTCCAAACACTGTTACATAATAACATAGCTAAATTTTCTCGCAAAAAACAAGAAGACTTAAATATGTATAAAATGCCCAAAAAGAAAATAAAAATAACCTATAACTCGAACAATAATGCAATATATCATAAATAATAGTAATGTGATATGAAAAACACAGCAACTGTGTGGGTTTCTCTCCTAATTGGCAGTCTTCTTTTTGGAAAGAGATTAAAAAGCTTGGGCAGAGCTTGTTCATTTCTCACACCTTGTGATTAATGAAAACCAACCCATAGTCCTTTTTGAAAGCCTCTGCGTGAATCCAAACATTCCCCAAGTACAACACTGTAAGAGCCTCATTTCCAAAATGTGTGGGAGGAAGTGTTTAACTCCAATTAACAAAACAAATATGTAACTTTAGTTCAAAGTCAAGCTGTTACATGCTTTTGAAGCACTAGCATTATTACATGATTAGCTCCAGAGTTTGATATACTTAAAACATCCTCAAACCTGTAGCTTAATTAAAACATTTTTTACAATGCATCTCTATCCCTCCTGCATCAGGCTTTCTTAGTCCTGAAGACACTGAAAATGTCTTTTTATGGGCTTGGACTACCTAGGCATGAACTAAGCTCAGTTAATTTCCATTTCTAATAATGCTTAATCTCTTACACATCCTCAAGCTGGCTGACTTTTTGCTACACTGAATAACAGGATCTGCCAACATAACAGTTGAACAAATGAAGAAATGTTTGAACTGCTTCCAGTCTTTGCCTGTGTTGTGTATGCAAATTCAGCCCATGGCCACATGGGTTTTTCTGGGTACTCAGCTTTGCCTTCCACACACCAAACACAAAAAAAAATATCACTGACACACACAAATCAAACATGGTGCAATCATTACACAATTTACGTTCTATAAGGCAAAGTGATTGTTAAAGAACTAAGCATAAATCAGAAGAAATAAAAACTGTCCAGTAATATCCATCCATCCACCCATCCATTGTCCGTCGCTTATCCGAGGTTGGGTCGCGGGGACAGCAGCCTAATCAGGGAAGCCCAGACCTCCCTCTCCCCGGCCACCTCCTCCAGCTCCTCTGGGGGGACCCGAGAAGTTCCCAGCTAAGCCAGGAGATATAATCCCTACAGCATGTCCTGGGTCTGCCCTGTGGCCTTCTCCCAGTGGGACATGCCCGGAACAACCCCGCATCCAGGGGGCATCCTGACCAGATGCCCAAACCACCTCAACTGACTCCTCTCAATGCGGAGGAGTAGCGACTCTACTCCGAGTCTCTCCCGGAAAACTGAACTCCTCACCCTATCTCTAAGGAAAAATCCAGCCACCCTGCGGAGAAAACTCATTTCAGCCTCTTGTATCCACGATCTTGCTCTTCCAGTCTTTACTCAAAGCTCGTGGCCATAGGTGAGAGTAGGAATGTAGATCGACTGGTAAATTGACAGCCTCACCTTTTGGCTCAGTTCTCTCTTCACCACGACGGATTGTTGCAGAGCCCGCATTATTGCAGATGCCACACCGATCCGTCTCTCAACCTCCCGCTCCATTCTTCCCTCACTCGTGAACAAGACCCTGAGATACTTGAACTCCTCCACTTGAGGTAATAATGTGTTCCCAACCTGGAGAGAGCATTCCACCCTTTTCTGGCAGAGAACCATGGCCTCGGATTTACAGGTGCTGACTCTCATCCCCGCTGTTTCACACTAGGCTGTGAACAGCTCCAGTGAGAGCTGGTGGTCACTGTCCGATAAAGCCAACAGAACCACGTCATCCGCAAATAGCAGAGAAGAGATTCTGAGTTCACCGAACCAGACCCCCTCCGCTCCTTGGCTGCGCCTAGAAATTCTGTCCATAAAACTTATAAACAGAATCGGTGTGAAAGGGCAGCCCTGGCGGAGTCCATCCTCAACAGGAAACGAGTTTGACTTATTACCAGCATTGTGGACCAAGCTCCTGCTCCTCCTGTACAGGGACTGAAAGGCTCGTAACAATGAGCCTTGTACCCCGTACTCTTGGAGCACACCCCACAGGATGCTTCGAGGGACACGGTTGAATGCCTTCTCCAAATCCACAAAACACATGTGGACTGGTTGGGCAAACTCCCATGCCCCCTCCAGGATCTTGGCCAGGGTGTAGAGCTGGTCCAGTGTTCCACGGCCAGGACGGAATCCACATTGTTCCTTTTGTCTAGTAATATCGTACCATTTTTATTAATCTTTCAAGTACTTATCTTGATCCATTTATATATATATTTATTTTTATATATATATATATATTGTCACACACGTGAGACTAGGAGCGAGCTAAATGGACCAAGTGGAGGTGATTAACCACTGGGCCAAGGGGGGGGGGCGGGGTGCTCTAAACCTGTTTCTGTTATTTCTGTAGATCAAATACGGGAAAACCTGCCTGATTCGACATCACTTCCGGCTCCCAGGCTGACGTCACTTCCGGCTCCGGTTCCCAGACTGAAGTCACTTCCAGGTTACAGACTATAAATCCTCCATATTGCCAAACCAAGTTCAGTTCATATTGGGAACTCAAACAAGCAACATCAGTTGTGCACTTTAAATCCTTTTGCAACTAGGAACAATATAAGGGTGGCTGCCCCAAACCTTTTTTAGTGTGTTGAGACTCGTTATTTCACAGTGGCGTAGTCGGCAGGATGGCCTCCTGGTGGAATCGGAAGCCAAACCAACCTTATGTCTCAACACACCAACGTGATGAACCACTCAAGACCTATCAGGTAGGAAAGTACTGTTCTTGTGTTGCCGAGCTGGGGTCTGAAGGTGTATGTCGGGGGGATCTGGAGTATGTTCCGACCCAGTTCTCCTTAAAGAGAACCTGGGAGCATAGGCAGAAGACCTACAGACGAGGGCCAGGTTCTGAAAGGAACACAGTGGGGACCTATTATGGGCTCTCGAGGACGGGGACCAACCCAAAGAACCCCACAAAAAAAAAATTCTTTGAGAAAGGTGGGGGTGCCCTGGGTAGGCAAGTGAGGGAAATAATGACTTGGGAATACAACCCAGAGGAATCCCTCCGAGAACAGGCACTATGACACTATGGCAGAAAGTTGGGTGTTGGCTGTGGCCTTATAATAAAAATGCCCGACTAATTGTGGAAAAATTGGCCTGTGCCATAATAATAAATGGCCTCCCTGCTAAACTCACCCAGCTGACCTGGGGACATTCATATAACAACATGGTCAACCTTGTGGGGATCATTAACACCTTGCAGGAGGAAACCTACTTGGGAGACCCAGAATGGAACCCCTGTGAACCCAGAGGGAGATGTGCCACTAACTTAAAGTCTTACTCTTACATTGTGGAGCATGCTTTGGAAAACTCCGATGCACGGCGGAGGGCTTTGTGAGGTAACACGAGGGTCTGCGGAGAAACACAGAGAAGGGGGCAGGGTGCTCCTACTAATCCTTTGGCCTTTTCTCATACGGGAGAAGCGCTGGTCAATGGCTTTAAAGTACCATATTTATTTGACTCTGGCTATAACATTACCATTGTTGCTCGCCATTTAGTGTTGCCGAGACAAAGATTAAAAGTAAAGACCCATCTAACCTGTATTCATGGGGACGTCCGGTCGTACAAGTCCACCTGCTGTTACATCTGCCAAAACGGCATTACAAAGAAAATAACGGTGGCGGTGCATGAAGATCCTCCATTCCCCTTTATACTGGGTAGAGATTGGTCAGATATAAACTGCAACCTAACACTCGCTATCCCTACTAAAGCACTCGGTCTTGTTATGGACGCCGATTCTGCGTCCTCAGCTACCTCCACACCTTGTACACAGCCGGTAGGAGAACAGAATGCAGCCTTAGAGAATGACGTGGAAACAGCCGGACTGTCGCAGAGCGAAACGTCATCACCAAACGTCATCACTCGGTCTGAAACCACGCCCCTTGAGGTCGAATCTGATCCCCTCAGTTGTCTGCAGTTTCAGTTTAAGCAGACACCGGCTTCATTTAAAAGGGAGCAATGGAATGATGACTCCCTTAAATTTACGAAAAATGCAGTGGTCTTAGTAGATGGCCAGCACACCACACATCCCATGCCACAAGGTCCCCACTTTGTATTAAATAATGACCTTTTATATCGGGTGGCAGATCATGAAGGAGGAGTGAGGTCACTGCTCTTAGTTCCAAGGACTTACTGGCGACAAGTCTGTGAACTAGCTCATACCCACCTCCTGGGAGCCCATCTGGGTCCTGAGAAAACTTTAGAGCGAATCAAGCTCCAATTTTTTTGGCCTGGGATTAATGAGGAGTTCCGCCACTTTTGCATGTCCTGTTCGGAATGTCAATAACGGCAAATTCCCAGAAGAGACCATGCACCTTTAATCACTTTACCCCTAATTGATGTCCCTTTTGAATGTATCGGGGTTGATCTGGTGGGACCCCTAGAGCCTTCAGCCAAAGGACATAAATATATAATGGTCTTGGTGGATTATACCACCCAATATCCTGAAGCTGTTCCATTACGCTCAGCCACTTCCAAAAATATTGCAAGGGAGTTGGTAGGAGTATTTGCGTGAGTCGGAATCCCTAAAGAAATCCTGATGGATCAAAGGACTCCATTTACCTTGGAAACGTTCAGGGAAACTGCTAAGTTACTGAAAATAAAACATTTACAGACCTCTGTATATCATCCTCAAACAGATGGTCTAGCTGAGAGGTTTAACCAAACTCTCAAGCAGATGTTACGCAAGGTAGTCAATGAGGACAGAAAGAACTGGGATCAGCTCCTCCCCCTCATCCTTTTTGAATATCGGGAAGTTCCCCAAGCCTCCATGGGGTTCTCACCCTTTGAATTATTGTATGGACAACAACCCCGGGGTTTATTGGATATATTAAAAGAAGGCTGGGAAGAGTAGGTCCTTCCCTCTGTAAATATACTTGAATATATCGCACAATTACGCGAAAGATTTGCAAAAATTAGACCTATCTTACATTCTCACATGGAAAAGGCACAAGCAGCCCAGGCTCGGTGTTATAACCATGGCACATCTCTCCGGGAGTTCCGTCCGGGGGACTGAGTCATGGTATTAGTTCATACCTCACATTCCAAATTACTGGCTCATTGGCAAGGCCCATATGAAGTTAAGGAGAGGAAGGGTTTGGTCGATTATTTAGTTACCCAACCTAATCGTCGACCTAAAGAGCAGATTTATCATGTCAACTTGCTGAAACTGTGGAAGGAAAGGGATCCTGATCCCTCCTCCGGACAGCCCTGCTCCCTCTTCGCTCATAAGTTACACCTTAACTTCGGTGATAATTTGACTCGCCAACAACGATGGGAGCTCGAAGCAGTTATCCTGTCTGTCCCAGAGTTAGTGAACGAAAATCCTGGATGAACCTCCCTGGTTGCACATGACATAGTGACTAAACCAGGGGTTATAGTCAGAGAGCGCCCATATCAGATTCCCGAAACAAAAAAGGCAGAAGAGGAGTTAGAGATCAAACGAATGCTGGACCTAGGTGTGATAGAGGAAAGTTTTAGTCCCTGGTCTAGTCCTATCATATTGATTAAAAAGCCAGACGTAAGTTGGAGGTTTTGCAATGACTTCCATCGGCTTAACCAAGTCTCCCAATTCGATGCCTATCCGATGCCGCGCGTGGATGACCTTCTTGAGTGGCTAGGACATGCCAAATTTTTGACTACTCTTGATCTGACCAAGGGGTACTGGCAGGTTCCCTTAACGGATTCAAAGGAAAAGACTGTGTTTAGCACTCCTAGTGGACATTGGAAGTATCGTGGACTTCCATTCGGATTACATGGGGCACCCGCTACCTTCCAACATCTGGCAGACAAAGTGCTCCGACCCTATAACTCGTACAGTGCTGCCTACCTGGATGACACTGTAATCTATTCCAGCACATGGAAGGAACACCTACTGCAGATTGAGGCTGTATTATGGACACTAGCGAATGCTGGACTTTGTATTAATCCTAAGAAATGCTATTTTGGGTTGGTCAAAGGCAAATATTTAGGTTACCAAGTGAGCCGGGATATGGTCAAACCACAATGCTCCAGAATAGACGCCATAGTGAACTGGCTCCATCCGATAACCAAGCGGCAGCTACAAGTATTTCTCGGCTTAGCAGGTTACTATTGCCGGTTTGTACCCCGGTTTTCCGAGAGAGCAACGCCCTTGACAAACCTGACAAGGAAGGGGAAACCTAATCACATGGTTTGGGATGATGATACTGACGCTACATTTAGTGACCTTAAGCAGGCCCTTACGTCAGCTCCTATTTTGAAAGCTCCTGATTTTACTTTGCCTTTCATTCTCCAGACGGCTGCTTTGGACACAGGTCTTGGTGCCGTGCTGAGCCAAAGCATTGATGGAGTGGAACACCCCGTTATGTACCTGAGTCGGAAACTGTTGGACCGAGAGACCAAGTACGCGGCAGTGGAGCGGGAGGCTTTGGCGATTAAATGGGCGATTACTCAGCTGAGGTACTACTTCCTGGGTTGGGACTTCACACTGGTGACTGACCATGCACTGTTACAGTGGATGGCGTTACACAGGAATTCAAATCCACGAGTCACAAGGTGGTTTTTGGACATACAGCCTTATAAGGTTTCAGTCATTTATTGTCGAGGTCTGTTGCAGGCCAATGCTGATGCCCTTTCTCGATGGGTCTGGGCTGAGGGGGGAGCTGTGTCACACACGTGCGACTAGGAGCGATCTGAATGGACCAAGTGGAGGTGATTACCCGCCGGGCCAGGGGGTGGTGGGGTGCTATAAACCTGTTTCTGTTAATCCTGCAGATCAAATACGGGAAAACCTGCCTGATCCGACGTCACTTCCGGCTCCCAGACTGATGTCACTTCCGGTTCCGACTCCCAGACTGAAGTCACTTCCGGGTTACAGACTATAACTCCTCCATATTGCCAAACCAAGTTCAGTTCATATTGGGAACTGAAACAAGCAACATCAGTTGTGCACTTTAAATCCTTTTGCAGCTAGGAACAATATACGGGTGGCTGCCCCAAACCTTTTTTAGTGTGTTGAGACTTGTTATTTCACTATATATATATATATATATATATATATA
>JANRMT010062819.1:17332622-17401385 GCA_026402145.1 Polypterus bichir lapradei | reverse complement strand
CCCCAGAAATGTCCAGGAACTTGCAGGTGCCTTGGTGGAAGAGTGGGGTAACATCTCACAGCAAGAACTGACAAATCTGGTCCAGTCCATGAGGAGGAGATGCACTGCAGTACTTCAAGCAGCTGGTGGCCACACCAGATACTGACTGGTACTTTTGATTTTGAGCCTCCCTTCATTCAGGGACACATTGTGAAACATTTTTAGTTTATGTCTTATGGTGTTGACTCTTTTAGTGTTCATACAAATATTTACACATTAAGTCTACTGAAAGTTTCTTTTTTTGCTGAGTATATAAATATATATATATATATATATATATATATATATATATATATATATATACACATACAGTACACATATAGAGGGGGGGCTGAACGCTCCCCTAGAAGACGCTGTCGCTCCTATGAAACCCCTTCTCAAACGACGATACAATGAGAAACAAATACAATTTTTTACCTCCTCTTTGCTCGATTAGCTCTGCATCTGCTGCTGTTGCTGCTGCTGCTTCTGCTGTGCTGCATGATCTGCATCTCGTGCGGCACTTCAAACATTTAAAAGCCTGTACAGTAGCTGTCCTTTTGTCTTATTGCCTTGTCTCACTTCTCCCCCAGACATCCTCTGCCTTATTCTTTATGCTTTATTATGCTGTTTTACGAATAAGGTTTATGTTTCTTGAAAACCCTTAATGAATCTGTGCAACTGTGTAATCCAAGCGTGACAATATATTCCAGCTTTATTTCACTTGAAACAGGAACAGCACAGTTATTTATTGTAATTGGTTCTACCAATCTCCTATACACAGACACAACAATCAGGCAGAGTTATGGCCAGGTTAATGGCCAAGTAACACTGTTTCCAGTTTTTACAATATTCTTTGCATCAACCATTGACGACAGGTGCTCATAGCATGACTGCAATCTTTTAGGATTTGTTTTCGCAGCAAGCTGCTACAGCACTGGGAGCCTGCAGTTGCCCTGGTGACCGATATTCTGTCTTTCACAGATGCCGCAATAACGCTTCAGGACATTCTTTACCGTGTCGTTCCATTGGAGGGAGCCCCAAAAGAGTTTAGAAACCTTACAATACATACACACACACACACACATTCACTAACTGTGCTACCAATCTAAAACAGGTTCTAAATAATCAATGTAGACCTCAGTGTTAACGTTTGAAGTGCGCCATGCAAGGCATAAGCACTCTGTTATATAACATTTGGTTTGAGATTTGTAAAAGCAGTGTTAATGTTTGTGATGTGCCATCTATTGGAATGACAAATGTAATGCATTTTATTACTAAAATTGTTTATAATGCACCATCTTTTATTATGACGGAGATATAACAACCACACAAACACAAAGGCAATTATCCTTTTATTAAGGAGGATATATATATAGTGATACGTGACCATGGCCACTACCCGGCTGGGACGCCAGCTGGATGGAATGACCTGGGGAGAGTGTATCCACAGGGCACTACCTTCCCCAGAATGCTAGAGGGCAGCCCTTCTGGGCAGCTGTGGCACCATAGATTCCCACAGGGCACGCTGGGAGTTGGAGTTTGGTACTGCCCTGTTGTGTTTTCTGTGGGCCATAGAGGGAGCTGCAGAGCCCTACAGTGTACTTCCACCACACCTAGGAATGATCCCAGATAACGCTGATGAGCCACCTGGTGCACTCCCAGGACCTGCTTAAAAGGAGCTTCCTCACTCTATTTGAAGAGCCAGAGTCAGGAGTGGAGGCAGAACGAAGAAGATGAATTATTGTGTGTTTGGGACTATGATTTAGAACCATGCTGTATTGGTGTTAAATGAGGGACAGCGGTTCTCATCAGGAAGAATAATAAAACTGTGTTGTGCTGCACTTTGGTCTGTTGTGTTAGGGTCAGTGCTGCTGGAGTGCCCCTAGTTATAGATTTCTTCCTCTGGTTGTGACAATACATACAACATGCGTTGCTATTTTGTTTCATACCCTATATATATATTCTACCAACATTTACTGACATGACTGTAGCAAACCTTTAACAGCTAAAAAAATTGAGAAAGTTTGTGGATCTTTGCATTTTATACTGTAAATTTTCTGTTGAGCAGCATCTGTGCATGAACATTACTACGATTTATACTATGGTGTGATGTTGTACTGAAAACCTCCTGACACATATTATTCTCATAACACAGAAAAATTCTGATCATTGGTGTTTTACAAAAAGGTTCCTTTAAACACAGACTTATATTCCTTTGCGTTTTAACATGTGTTTTACTATAAGTATTTCAAACATTCAATTAATTGCATGGGCTGCATAAATGTGCAGTCTGTAAACATTATTACTTTTTGCAATAAGTTAAAATAAAACACTACTCAGTGTAATAGTTTTATTGTCTGGTTATGGTTATTGCCATGGCAAAAAAGTGAAGCTTGAATACATAACTGATGAAAAACACAAAAGGTTATGTTTGAGTGAACAGAGTAAACAAATGAAAGTCACTATCATAATAATTGTAAGAGTAATCCATCCATCCAGTTTCTAAATCTGCCTTATGCTGAGCAGGGTTGTGGGGAAGCTGACACTCTAACCCAGCAAGCATAGGGTACAAGGCAGGTGGACATAAATGCTGAAAATTCCCATTCCTACTACTGATAACCCTTTTCTATTGAAATGAATGTAGTTTTCTGTAAAATTATGTTTTGCATTGATTATTAACAAAAGCTAAAGCCAGTATGGAATTTTTAATTAATATATAAAAATCGTTTACAATCTATTACACATATGTATGTATTGTGACAGATGACACAATAGAGTCGCAAAAAGGTTTCAGCCAGCCACCTGTATAATTTTTCCTGGCTGTGAAAGAGTTAAATTGGGAGTACATTGTGTACAGATATGAGTCCAAAACAGAACTGACTTAAGGAGGCTAAGAAGACGGTTTTAAGGGAGAGCACAGGAAGTGAGGTCATCAGGGCCAGAACCGGAAATGAGATCATTGGCGCCCTGAAACTGGAAGCGACATCATTGGAAAGCTGCTGTGTCTGCTGTGGAAAGAAAGAAAGGGTCTACACTCTGCCACCCCCTGGTCTGTCATGAAATAACCATCATTCAGGCCCTTCAGCTGCTTGTGTGACAGTATATATGAAGCCATAACAGAATGAACTATTAAGCATAAGGAAACTGATTGAATGTAACTCAAGGGTTAACTAACCATAACTTAAAACTTTAATGCATGAAGTCTCTGCCTTATCTTAGAGAAATCACCAATGTACTTTTAATTTTACAAGGTTACAATGAGGTAAATGAGTAACAAACATTCCTCCAGAAAGCTGGGATAAACTGATGAGAAAAGCCAATACACTAGGAAAAGCAGAAATTGATGCATGGCAGGAATGCTTTACTCATTGGGAATTGTATGTAGCATGTTATAGACTAGGTTCAATAAACCACAATAATATTAGGCTCTAGTAAAAAGGAACTACAAATATTACATACAAAAAAGTATTCAGTTAGTTATTAATCACACGGTACTTCTGAAAAGTTTGATTAACTGGCGGTACTGTAACTGAGGTCCATTGCTTTTGGAAATTTCCCAGATGAAGCCAGGTAACAAAGCTAGTTTTTTAATAAATTTAAATTACATTTATTAAAGACAATTTGAAGGAAAACTCTGACCCTCATTATTTTACAACTTTATTTATTATTGAACTTGTTTAATTGATTATTTTAACATTTTATTTAATATTTAAAACTATTGTTAATTTAAATTGACTGATTTTGCCAGTGTATTTTGCCCTTTTTTGCTGATATTTCTGTTTTAAGCCTTACATTCTGTACTTCATAATGTATACTGTGATTTCTGGTGTACTGAGCCTATATGTTTTGCTGTATTTTTTATTGTTTTGCTTCTTATCTATACACAAGTTTTTGTTTAATAAAAGACAACCTGTATTTCCACATTTGTTACTTCTTTGACAGCTATGCTACCGTATTTACATATTGGCTCTTCATAATGGCCTTCTCTCACCTAGATTTATTATCTTTTCAGCATAATTTTGTGGTTTAGTGTGTGAATATAGTGTATCTGTCATGAAATAAATGAAAGGTTGCAAAAAATAAAAATTCAAATAACAAATGGGTTTTATTGCTTCAGTCTAGTATAGTCTAGTGCTTTTATATTTCTGGTAGTTATATTAAACTTCAGATTGTATATTTAAATTCTTGAATTTGTAAATTTAGCTTTTTCATTAACATAAAAATAATCACCACAGTCTACATTTAGAAAAGTGGAGAAGCACATGAGTTAAAACATCATTGCAGTTTTGCCATATACTGTAATATCTATGTGTAGTTAGGATTCATTATTAATCTATTCATTAATTACATATGTGAACATTGTTTTTTCCTTTACAGTGTTGTTTAGCTCAGCCTATCCTTTTGGTGCAGGGCAGGAAAAAAAAAAACTAAATAATACCACAGTCAACAGAAGGAAGCAAGTAAATAAAACAGGCCAATCTGTGGTCAGCTGCCTAAAATGCAGTTTCAGTGATATTTCGTCCATTCTGCAGTACTGCAGAGTGTTTTAAACACTGCAGTGACCTCAGTCCCAAAGATGGACCCAACCGTTAAAAAAAGATGAAATCATAGTTAAAATTAAACCCATCATCCCTTTAAACAAACTTTTCTAAATGCATTTCAATCTTTTAGTGAGGCATTACTTTTAATTAAAATGCTTTTTTCTAGAACACAGTCGTCTCCTAAATGTACATGTTCATTTAACATCATTGAAACAGTCACATATCCCCCGCATATTCCTGTTACACATTATCTTAGAAGCTTCTGTTCTACCACAGTTTTCATTGTCACAGTATAGAATAATTATGGTCTAACATGGTATGCACTTTTAAATAGTCTGATGCTTATTAAGTATGATAGAAAAGAGGCTAAGACACTTTGAAATATCATTTAAGATTATTCTTTAAAGAACTCATCTCCCGAAGGCAAATAAAGTGCATTTTCAGATTACTGTTTAAATTATAAATGTTTAAATTATGAGACCTTACCATGTACAACTCTTTTTTTCTAGCACAACTAGGATGACAGTTGAAATAAGTGCTGTTAATTAAAAGGTGTCAAACTCAGTTCATTGGGAGTCACAATGCCTGCAGCTCTTTACCCCAGCCTCCTTTTCAATAACAAGTCATTTCACACGTTCAATTTAAATCTCTGCGTAGCTAGTCCTCTTGTTTTCCTGTTGTTGCATGTTGATGGATGTTGCTAATTGATACTTGGTGATTAGAGGCAGCTGCTTTAATCCTAGTGCAAAAGTTCAGGAATGACATTAAATTTGTCATGTAAAGGTGACACCATTTTAGCCAATTTGTTATTCATCTCTAGTGATTGGCTACTTCCATAAGAAAGATTGGAATTTAAATTAGGGGTGCAGCTACTGTAGTTATTACACTGATAAAATAAAACAACTTTTAGTATAATAAAGTAATATTGAATATTTTTCAATACAAAAATCACTGACAAGGTAAGGAAGACAGAAGGTTCAAGATAAGGTAATAACACTAACTCATAGTGCTCGAGAATGGCAACATGTTGCATGTCCATTGGCACATGCAAGTAAGAATTTCACTGTACTCTGTACATTTGACAATTTTGACACTATGACATGTGACAATTTTGTTGACCTGAATGGAATACCTTCTTTCATTTGAAACACGTTTTAATAATTTTTTACAATATTGCATAGTATGGTTTTATGGTAAGCAGCACCATGTTGCCACATTTTTCTGCCTTTTTTCCAGCTATGGTCATATTTTTTGGGATAGTGATGCCCAATGCCATTCATGTTGTCATTTGGGCTCTCCCTGTAAAGTTACACATCATTATTTAAAAGAAACGGTGGGGCACAATACTCAGCTTTTAGATAATGAAAAAATAGTACCAAATTGCTGTTAATACTGTTTAGAGATTGTATGTTGTTATTGTCAGTAAAGACATTAACTATTGCTTTTGCCACACTAATATGCAGGAAAAATTAGCACAATGGCAAAAGTGAAAAGCTTGTGGGTCGCAATTTCTACCTCAGATAGTCACTGTGGAGGAAAGTTCAAATATTTTACTTAGTGGTCACTTAAAAACAACAAAAACATTCCCCCTAATTTTGCAATGTGAATGTCTTCATATTTTGTGTCTTGTGATGACATGCTTGCTGCCTTTAAAGAGGTTTTGGATACTGTCTCTTCAGAGCTAGAGGTGTCCAGTTATACTGGATCAAAATGTTCTTATGGTATGGTACAAAATACTGGAAAACAGATTTTAAAGTAAAACACATTATATCACAATTTGTGGTAAGCTGTGCATGCAAAAAGAAAAAGAAAATGTGATTTACTCAGTTTATAAGTGTCGAAAAGGTAATGTCTATGTGTATGAACTATGCTCAAGGCCATTTAAAGCACTTTTAAGAATGTTCATTTATATTATTTTTCCAGTAAATTAAATCTAAACTGAATTTTTAATAGCTGTACGCATTTATCACTGTATGCATCTTTTCTTCTGCTTATTTGACACTGCATTGTTTAATTGTGCAACCATTTTTTTTTTTGAGTTTTTTTCGTTTTATGCTTTGGTTGTTTGCCCAATTTGACCCTTTTGGCTTCAGATGTCGGCCTGTTTTTCTAACTGTTCTTTTGTTTTAACCCAACATTCTGGGCTGTTAATCTCTTTATCCAGTCAGTTTCTGTTTTTTGTCAACGATTCACCCATTATACATATTAAGTTGGCAGTACATTACATGACTTCCAGTCAAAAGGGACATCAAAATTGATGACAACAGTTGCTGGATCTTATCTCCTTGAAGATGTCAGATTACACAACTTAGATTGCAGGGGACGACAAACTGCACAACTCCATGACAACGTTTGTGAAATATTCTGACAAACTGACAGTCAATTAATGTGGTGCAATGCAGTGCTGCTGCCTGTATGAATGCTCTTCAGGTATGGTGAGTTTAACCACTATATAAGCCTATTATGTTATGTCATATTCCATTTTTGGTATGGCTAACACAAGACATTAGAGAGATGAGTGTCTCCTAAGATATGAAGGTTTGCTAGACTGGCAAAACTTTATTGACCCTAGTGTTTGAGTGTACATTTATTTTCACCATGTGAAAGATTGGAGCCCTGTCCAGGTACTGTTCTTGCCTTGCACCATATTCTTTCAGGGATAGACTCTGGCCCCCCATAACCCTGCACAGGATTATGCGGGCTTAGAAAATGGTATAGTATATTCAATGCATTGTACTTCTGTACTGTACTGGGTGAGTTGGTTCTCAGTTCTCATACACATAGTGTCTGCACTTACGAGTAAATACAAAATCAGACCTGTTTGATTTAATCAGGATGAGCCACAGATCACTCTACATTGCTGTGACTGCTCCCAACTTGGTAAGATTATGTAAATGAAGTTTGCACATGAAAGACACTGGAAAAAATGTGAGACAATTAGACATAACATAGCAGATCACACTTGATCTAACAATCAACTTTATAATTGTAGTAGTAATTCAGGGTACTCAGAGTTAAGACAGAGACCAGACCCCACTTCTATAACAAAAGAAATTGTAACAAACTAACAAATTGTGAATCAGAAGCAGAAATTTAAAATATATATATATATTCAGATGGTGTATTTGTCAAGTTTGCTATTAGTTATCCAGATAAGCCTAATGAAGAAAATCATTTTCACACATTTGTAAAATTTCTTACAGTACTGTATGCTCTTAAAATGCTGCCCCTTCATATATGCAAATTAGAATTATAATTACTGCCATTTCTGTGGTGTGCTCTTTTTAAATGACATCATCCATTTTTTAATTGCTGCTGCCACCTTCATAAGAATCTGAACAACAGATGAATGTCAGCCAACACACTTTATGAGTTATGATAGTACATATGCACCTTACTGTACACTGACCTAGTACTTAGATAATCTTCTGACATTAATATATGAAGTTAATTTTTTTCTTAGGGCAAACATAGGATGGTCCCTGCATAGAGTTTGCATGTTCTCTCTGTGTCTGCGATGGTTTCCTCTGGGTGCTCCGGTTTCCTCCCACAGTCCAAAGACATGCACGTTAGGTGCTTTGGCGATCCTAAATTGTCCCTAGTGTGTGCTTAGTGTGTATGTGTGTGTGTGTGCGTGTGCTCTGTGGTGGGCTGGCACCTTGCCTGGGATTTGTTCCTGCCTTGCACCCTGTGCTGGCTGGGATTGGCTCCTGCAGACCCCCGTGACCCTGTGTTAGGATATAGCGGGTTGGACAATGACTGACTGACTGAAACCTAGGATGGTTGTGTTTTAGAGTAACCACAAATAACTCAACAGGTTCAACATGTCCATATAATTAAATTTACATATTTCAGGATGGTTTTCAAAATTGCAAATAAATCCTAAATCCAATAAAACAAAAGCATCCAACAGAATTGACCACACCCCACATTTAGAACATTACATGGTTTACTAAACATTCTGAGAATACTGAGATTGTACTAATGTAATTGACAACACAGTGGCACTACTGTGAGCCAGGTAGTGGGTGAAATTAATGTTTTCATCTGAAGGTAAATGTCAAAAAACTCTAGCTCACCAAAGCAACCATTTCTTTAAACATGAGAAGGTGAAGACATTTCCTAATAAGATAAAAGAATGAGAAGCATTATTGTTGACAGTGAGCTGTCGGATATATTTCTGATGGTGACAGTTATCTTTCTTGCCTGCCATATGAGTCATTTACAGTAGCTTCTTATGATTAGAAGTCTAATATAATAGAAATGCCAAAATGATCACATACAAGTGCTTGTAGGTATTTTTCTGTATTTTTCACATTAGCTGAAATAGATCAAAATCTACTTTGGACAGAAAAATGCTCAATCCTACAGAAGTGCTTTACAAAATTATAATTTTTTATGCAAATATATGGATTATAAAATGTATATATATTTATTTATATATATATACACACATACATATATATTATGACAAACGGCCCGTGTGGGAAGGTGCCCTGGCTTGGACTGAACAGGAATTCTTACTCGGCTGGGAAGCCATTATTGTTAAACAGGGAAATGCAAGTTACTCATTCTGAAACACTGCATGTCACTTCCCTGAAACACTGCATGTCAGCCAACCCAGGCCAGAATCTCCACACAGATACCCACAGGGCATGCTGGGTATTGTAGTCCCAGGGGACAGCCCTGTTGGGTTCCATGGTGCCTGACAAGGGGAGATGCTGGGATTGGGAATCCCCACTCCACGGGGCTTTGGCTTCACCTGGAAGTGTTTCCGAACCACAGCTACAGTACATACTAGCGGAAACACTCCCGGTGGTACGATAAAAGGAGCAGCCTCACTTCAATTGGGGAGGCAGAGTTGGGAGGAGGTGGACACTTGCTGGAGGAGTGGTGGAAGCTGAGAGTGAGAAGACTCAGTGATTGTGCTTTGGAAGTGGAATCCTTATTGTGTGATGAGAAGCACTTGCTGTAAAGAGTTTCCCACAATAAAACACCTTGAGTTTGTGGATCTTGTATCCAAGCCTGTTTTTAATTGGGAGTTGGGAAGATGTGCACTCACACTGGGGAGTGGAGCAGGTGCAAGCAATCTGCAGAGAAGACAGCTCATCTCTGGGCTGGTGCGAGGTGGTCGGCTGCCTTGCCAGCATGTGCGGGCGGTGATTGTCTCATTATCAGCCCAGGATGGCAATCAGGCGATCGCACCTGTAACTGTTTCCCAGCATATTAAAAAGGGAGAACAAGAAAGGAAAAAAAAGGAAAGAACAGCATTGAACTAACCCTCACTATTCCAAAGGGTAACTTCCGCGATAAGAAAGAGGGTCAAGTGCAGCAGAAGTAAATCAAGGGGCCAGACGCTCAACGTTGTCATTGGGGAGCGAGATGGTCAGCTGATGGCAAGGGACCCACATAGGGGAAATGAACTGGTGAGTGATCGAACCACTTCCTTAGGGGAAAACAAAGAGTTGCAATTTGTGTATACATGTTGTGGCAGATGGCCAGGGACCTTACCCGGCCGGGATGCTCTGATTATGGAAGGACCGTGGGAGAGAGTATTTTTAAGACCGTTTCTCCCCCCGAATGACAGAGGGCAGTCCCCTTGGCTTCCAGAAGGGCCAGGGAGTGCATGGAAATTTGCACGGCCCTATTTGGCAGCACTTTCACCACACCCAGAAATGCTGCCCGAAGAAGTTCATTGGGCACCTGGAGTCCTTCTGGGTGCCCTATAAAAAAGGGTCATTCCTTAGAAGTCAACGGTCAGAGTCAGGGGGAAGAGGGCAGAGCTTGTCTGGAGGACTGGAGATGGTGGCAAAGGGACTGTGTTGGTGTTTTACTTTTGGTGCTGTAAAGTGCACTTGTAAATAAACTGTGTACCGTTTCAACTAAAACCTGTGTCCTAGCTGTCTGTGTCTGGGTTAGGGTGGCTGTACGCCCCCAGGCATCACAGTATCCTTATATATAATTTGATACTATCTGTATGTATGGTGTTCGCATCAATACCTCGACTTAATACAAGTTAAAACCATGCAATGGGACTCTGCCTCTGTAGTTAGAACATAATGTGGCAAACGCGGATGCAGTATTGCATGATTGGCTAAGAATGTTCGAATGCTTCAGTGATGCCGCTGGACGGCTGAGTATAGTAAGTCGGTGTTCGTTCGAGCAGATAACAGTAAGTTCGGTTGGTTTTTGGAACGTTGGTTTGGTGGGGCGTACTTTCCAGGACTAACATCGTCGACTGACTTAAACCCTTCAACAGCTCCGGAACCGTAAGTAATTTAGAGCGTATTGCCATTTGTTTGGTATGTCGAAATCAATCTTTGGGCAGTTTGGTTTTGGCATCCGTCCTTCTGACATCTATTGGCAAACTGAGTAATGACGGCTGGGTATTAACAACGATCACTGTTTAAATTTTAGTAGAACACAGATCTAAAATGACCACACCAACATAATTATTACTCCGACTCTGATTGGAGTTGTAAAATACGGTTTGTTTTGAAAATTTGTTTGTCTGAAAAAACCAATTGAGGTGCGCCAAAGAGCTGAGTTCACATCTCGCATCCCTGTTCAAACAGGAAGCTTTTCACTACATCGGCTGAAAGGTCTATTTTAAGCACAAACCAGTGCCTTGATAACAAAATCATTTTAAGGACTTAAAAAAACAAATAATTCTTTGCAGAGAAAGTATGGATTTCACAAACGCAGAATTTGTAGCCCAATTCGATCGGGCTCCCAGTCACTAGTATATACATAATTTGACTTTGTATTCAATAATTGTGTGTTCTATTCATTGACTGCTGTTTGTTTTAAACTACTGTACCTAGTCTGTGGGAGACAAACAAGTAAATGTCAGTGACTATACATAAAAATTAATTAGTATTTAAAATATTAATTATTGATAGCCTGTAAATGTAATACTTAACTGGGGCTCACCATTTTGTTCACAAGTCATCAGCAAGGAGAAGTTAATGAACCCTAATTTAAATGGATAGATCTTGTCCTCCTTTCTGTCCCATACTGTCACATTCCAGTGGGTCTAAAGTTCAGAGTTGCTGTAACCTCCATTAAAAATACCCGAGGCTGACACACATGCATGTACTTTGCCGTACCTGTAAAAATAAATACTCAAGCAGTACCTGTCTAAAATCAGATTAGTGTGATCAGAGTGTTCTAACAAGCCTGTTGAAAGAGGCAAGCAGCAATGGCTGAAGTGAATGAGATGGGACCATCAAACAAATGTAGTCATAGAGGGTAAGCGGGGGGGTCAAATACTGGATAGTCAATAGGTCTACCAATCAAACAAAATGTAAAGCAAATGTTAAAGTTGAAAAAACATAAAAAAAAACATCTGCACACAGATAAACTTTAGAAGACCATAATCGCATGTAGTGTAAAATTTTATCCATAAGTCTGGGTGGTAAATAATTAGATGTCTCCTTTTTAAACCAGCTCATCCACAATGCAACAATGTGCAGTATCCAAAGCCAGACCCAAGCATCGGATGATTGTGCCATGACTACTGTGCATCAAATTGAAGGCACCCACAAAAAAACAAAATGTCAACATAGTAAAATGATAATGAAATATGATAATGATAATGAAATATGACTTTACTGTATATAATACAGATCCTAGAAAGTAACTGACAACCAAGCAAAAATCTCCAGGATAAAAAATAGCATAATTAATAACAGAAGTGAAGAAAAGTACATTTTTAAAGTAAACAGTATCAAAACAATAAATCTACTTTTTAGTTCTACAAAATAGCAGGCAGAGTAGTTCTTGTCTGGGACAAGAAAACCAAACAAAACCATTGATCTTTTATTGGCACAAACCACTTGAAGATTCTTTAAAGTTTCTGACTAAATTTCTAACATTGACTGTTTTTGTGATTTACCAATTAAGAGAAAGGGGATTTGGTGTCTAACCAGGTCATTGTCCAATGTCTATATTTTACAATATGTAGTGTTTTGCACAGCTTTCTTTTAAGCCCTGCAGGCAGTACGCATATAAACATTATGGCAGAGAAATATCATTTTCAGCTACTAAGACTGTTTGAGTACATACAAATTTTAGAAATTTTAATTTTTAACACCCATCCCAATTAAAAAGCAATGGTAGTTAAAGGTAACCCTTAATAGCTCCAGTCACTGTTTACAAATGCATTCAATAAAAATTGTTGACAGATTCCATGATGTTAAAGAACCACTCAGCACTTTTTTCATCTGAATTGCATTTTCTGCTTGTACTTAATTTGAAATTTCCAATTCTTTACTGGCTACTTCATTACATGTAAGACAGTATGTATACAAGGTGCAATCCGTTGTTGTCAAGAGGTTCATGCTTTAATGATCATCACTTCATATGAAAGTAATTTATAGTCATGAAATATTCACTCCTATCACACTTCACACTTGTAATAGTTCACCGTTTACTTTAAACAGAAAAAGAACATTTTGCCTTAGTGTCATTTCCATTTGTCTTTGCTTTATTAAGAAAAAACCTTATTCAGCCTAATTTATGGGCATAGTCTTTACTTATTTAAAATACAAATAAAAATACTGACACTAATTTTTTATAGCTAAGGCACCTTGCAGTTGACAGGGAATGTGAAGGCTCATGAAAACTGCAGACAAATTTTAAATACATGCTCTTTGCTGCTTCTTTATTAAAGTCTTCAAAATTGTGGGAGAGTGGCTACCACTGCCACATCTTAAGTGAGGCATTCTGGGTTTGAATTCTATGCTCCATTGCTGTTTGTGTGGAGTTTGCACCCCCTCTTCATAGCTTGGTGGAGATTTCTCTGAGTACTCATGTGTGTTAGGTTAACTGGTAATTGTCTGTACAATGTCTTCAAAAGATGAGTTTGAACTGGTTACTCGAAAGAAAGAAGCAGCTTTCTAACAGTCAGCACAAGTGAATGTTGTGGTAAGAGAGCCCCCGTACACAGACAGACAGACACCAAATGTCCAAAATAAACATGTTTATTAACGTTCTTCTGAAACAAACAATGCTCAGACCAGCCAAACTCAGTCTCTTTTTCTCTTACTGCCGACTTCACACCACACACAAGCTCTGTCTTCTTCCTCCTGATTCCAGCTTGTCTAATGGAGTGAGGCGGCCCCTTTTATACTGCCCCGAATTTGCTCCAGGTGCTTCCTGGTGATCTTCTGACAGCACTTCCTGGTGTGGCGGAAGTGCCACATAAGCACCAGGAAGCACTCTGTGTGTGCCTGGAATCTCTTCAGGCAGCACTTCCTCAACAGTCTAGGGCTCCCAAATCCTCTGGGCGCACCTTGGCGGTGGCCACAGCCCCCAACAAGGATGAGCTTCTAAGCTCTGATCCCGTGGCCCCCATGCAGACCAGGACAGCTGTCTCGTGGCCCAGGGGAGGTATTGTCCCTCTCCCGGTCCTTCCAGGCGTCCCGGCTGGGTAGGATCCCCAGCCGTCCACCACAAAGTGTAAAAAGACTTTGAGGCTTTTTAAGCCCATTGTTTTCAGGGACAAGAACTCATGTGTTTTACAGTTTTACAAACCTCATCTCCATATAAGTGTGAAGTCTATTTCTGACTAGTTTCACAAGAGCACTTCCATTTAACCACCATCTCTTTCTGGTGCAAGGCTGTGCTGACATGTTTTTGACAGGATGCTTCTGAGTGTGATGCAACACAAGTATGCTTCAGAGACTACAGGATAAAAGGTGAAAACAGAGTTTTTCCAAAGACAAGGTCCATGAAGAAGCACTAAGGGATGGAAGGACAAGAATTAGATTTTTTTCTAGTTTCAAATCAAAGACAAGAGATTTTCTTTGGGGAGAGTAACACATTTAAGTAATCTTTTTAAAATCAGATAATTAGGTGACTGAAAAATAAAATGACCAGTCTAGAGAAGCCACCAAGGCAAAGCTCAAGCCATCAAACTGTTTTACAACTGAAACGTCAACTAGCAATATGGTAATTGCTGCCTGGAACTGACATGCTGAACTTCGTCTGCTTCAGAATTATAGGACAATTCAGGTTGAATGGTGTGAAATGCCACACTCTATTTGCTTTTCTTTGTGGCACTAATGATTAGATTAAAACATATTAAATGTCTTGTTTTGCTTTTTTTATCACCAGGGCCTGTGAATAGCAAGGTCATTTAAGGGTAAGAAAGAGAGAATGCTTCTAAGAAATAATCTAGACAGACAATCATATCGTGTTAGAGATAGTTACTGTCAGAACCTACTGTACTATCAGTCAGTCAGTCATTATCCAACCCACTACATCCTAACACAGGGTCATTGGGGTCTGCTGGAGCCAATCCCAGCCAACACAGGGCGCAAGGCAAGAACAAATTCCAGGCAGGGTGCCAGCCCACCACAGGGCACACACACACACACACCCCAAGCTCAAACTAGATACAATTTAGGATCGTCAATACACCTAACCTGCATGTCTTTGGACTGTGGGAGGAAACCGGAGCACCCGGAGGAAACCCACGCAGACACGGGGAGAACGAACCCAGGTCTCCTTACTGCAAGGCAGCAGCGCTACCACTGCGCCATTGTGCTACCTTAGTGTACTGTAGTCCTGGGTATAAATACACTGCAATTGCAAACCATATATCCTTAAAGGGTGGTATGTTTAAGAATAGGCAAACTGGAATTTTGACAGAGGTGTAAAGTATATCTGTGAGTATACACAAAAAGATTTGCATTTCATAAAATAGGATTTATGTTTCAAGGAGAGGTGTCCCAAAAAGTCATTCCCACAATAAAGCATTTGCCTCTGTGAAAGAGTGAGCAGGGTCATTTGATTTTATAGTGTGATAAAAGACATACACAATTAAAATGTCAAATCTGAACTATTTCCTTTCTGAACAATAATTAAGAAGCACTTAACAAAAAAATATGTTCTCTATTCTCTCCTTTATTTTTTTAGGCTTAGAAAGTGAAAATATATTTAAAAACAGTAAGAATGATTTTATTCTGGAAGTAAGGATTTTATAATTTTATTGAGGAAGTAAGGACAGCTATGAAGAGCATGAAAAATAGAAAGGCCGTTGGTCTAGATGACATACCTGTGGAAGCATGGAGGTGTTTAGGAGAGATGGCAGTGGCATTTTTAACCAGATTGTTTAATGGAATCTTGGAAAGTGAGAGGATGCCTGAGGAGTGGAGAAGAAGTGTGCTGGTACTGATATTTAAGGATAAGGGGGATGTGCAGGACTGTAGTAACTACAGGGGGATAAAATTGAAGAGCCACAGCATGAAGTTATGGGAAAGAGTAGTGGAAGCGAGGTTAAGAAGTGAGGTGATGATTAGTGAGCAGCAGTATGGTTTCATGCCAAGAAAGAGCACTCTGAGGATATTGATGGAAAAGTTTAGAGAAGGCCAGAAGGAGTTGCATTGCGTCTTTGTGGACCTGGAGAAAGCATATGACAGGGTGCCTTAGAGGAGCTGTGGTATTGTATGATGAAGTCAGGAGTGGCAGAGAAGTACATAAGAGTTGTACAGGATATGTACGAGGGAAGTGTGACAGTGGTAAGGTCTGCAGTAGGAGTGATAGATGCATTCAAGGTGGAGGTGGGATTACATCAGGGATCAGCTCTGAGCCCTTTCTTATTTGCAATGGTGATGGACAGACGAGATTAGACAGGAATCCCAGTGGACTATGATGTTTGCTGATGACATTGTGATCTGTAGCGATAGTATGGAGCAGGTTGAGGAGACCTTGGAGAGGTGGAGAGATGCTCTTGAGATGAGAGGAATGAAGGTAAGTATGAACAAGACAGAATACATGTGTGTAAATGAGAGGGCGGTTAGTGGAATGGTGAGGATGCAAGGACTAGAGTTGTCGAAGGTGGATGAGTTTAAATACTTGGGATCAACAGTACAGAGTAATGGGGATTGTGGAAGAGAGGTGAAAAAGAGAGTGCAGGCAGTGTGGAATGGGTGGAGAAGAGTGTCAGGAGTGATTTGTGACAGACGGATATCACCAAGAGTGAAAGGGATGGTCTACAGGACGTTAGTGAGACCAGCTATGTTATATGGGTTGGAGACAGTGGCACTGACCAGAAAGCAGGAGACAGAGCTGGAGGTGGCAGAGTTAAAGATGCTAAGATTTGCACTGGGTGTGACGAGGATGAACAGGATTAGAAATGAATACATTAGAGGGTCAGCTCAAGTTGGACAGTTGGGAGACAAAGTCAGAGTGGCGTTGGTTTGGACATGTGGAGAGGAGAGAGGCTGAGTATATTGGGAGAAGGATGCTAAGGATAGAGCTGTTAGGGAAGAGAAAAAAAGGAAGGCCTAAGAGGTTTATGGATGTGGTGATAGAGGACATGCAAGTGATGGGTGTAACAGAAAAAGACACAGAGAACAGAAAGATATGGAAGAAAATGATCTGCTGTGGCAACCCCTAACGGGAGTAGCCAAAAAAAGAAGAAGAAGAATGATTTTATTCAATTATTCATCTAAGGTAGGTAAGAGTGAGGTTACAGAAGTTAGATATTTTCTAAGTGTAGGTCTTATTATTGGAAAATGCTTTCATTTATGAGTAAAATGCTTTTCATTTGAAACACTAGTGATCTTAACATTATTTCCTTCTCTTTTTTAGCCCACTTATTGCAGTGCAGGGCTCTGGTAATATGGATAAATCACCAGTCTATTGCTTGTCCACACAATTCTTATTATAGCCAATTTAGGGTCATAAAACTATCTTGAATATTTTTGGAAACAAGAGTAGTTGGAGAAAACCAAGGAAAGACACCATGAAAATGAACAACTTTCATAGCATTAGTGACAAAGCCTACAGCTAATACAACATTACAATATAATTGGAAACAGGATGTCTTTTTTAACAGATGGAACCACCTTGAGTCAAATTCGAGTAGGATAGAGAGTTTTTTAAAGCATTTGAAAACCTGCTCTTTTCCATGTGGAAGCAACATTCAGATTTCTATACTATTAAAATATTCTCCTTTCTTGTAAGTCTTTTAAGTAGACATTGGCATCATTCCCCCATTCCAAGACTGTTGTACTTTTACTATGCTGCTCAAGGCCTATATTTTATTGTATTCCCTTGCTCTTGACAAGTTTTGGTGTTCAAGCAGGCTGCTTAAGTGTTTCTAAACCATGGTGTTGCCAAATATCTATGCTAACAGTCTGCACAATTTTGTTATTCTAACATTTAAGAGAAATACTTAGTCTGACTGCAGGATGTCTTCTATACCAACAAAAACTTAACACTTAGGCTGATGTATTGTAAATTGTCAGTGTCAGATTATCTGGCAATACAAGTATTTTGAAAAGAAAAAATGCTCAAAAATGTATATAGGTAATAATTCTAGACCAGAAGACATCAAATCATGCAGTGCACATGGAGTAATTGACACCGAGGTTAAACATAAAATATAGGAATGCATTGTTCTGACAGCATGATCATTAGTGGCTCACTCAAAAAGTCGGTGTATCACTTGGAAGAAGGCTTATATTTATAAAATTACAGTGGTTGTAAATTGTTTTGCAATGATTTTGGAAATGAATTATACTTCATATACAGTAGAGTGACTGACAGATTTCAGCTTCTTTTTCTCTTTGTATTTGCTTTAGCCATCACTTCCCACGTTGTCTGCTTTGAATGTGCACCTACAAATACAAGTGATGGTCTCTATGAGGTTATGTGGCACGTTGACTGTGAGGATGATAACACTTTTTCTAGAAGCACTCCATGCTTTTCAGCCTTTCATCTGAACCCTCAATGATAATTATTTATTTAATTTATTGGAAGACTGTACTGACTTGACAACAGTAACAAAATGTCAACTCAACTTTATTTATATAGCACATTTAAAACAACATAGGAATGCTGTGGCAAAAGTGCATTGCAATAATAGAATAAAAGAAAAACATACAATTAACATAAATTACATAAATAGAAATAAAATATATGAACATAAATAAAATAAATAATAAATAGAAGTAATATTACATAATCACAATGAGGAAACCATCAGTATTACTGAAGGTCACGGAATGCAAGTGAATAGAAATTGAGTCTTTAATCTTGTTTTGAACAGGTCAATTGTAGATGACTCCTTTATGTAAAGAGGTAAAGAGTTCCACAGGCAAGGAGCAGCAGCTGCTAAAGCCCTGTCCCCCTTAGTTTTACACTTGGTACGAGGGACAACAAGAGACAACTGACCAGAAGATCTTAGCACTCTGGATGGCTGGTGTAAAACACACAATTCTGATAAATAGGCAGGAGTAAGCCCATGTAAAGATTTAAAAACTAGCAACAAGATTTCAAAATCAATTCGAAAACTGACAGACAGCCAGTGTAAAGAAGCTAATATTAGAGAAACAGAATCAGACTTTCTTGTCCCAACCAGAAAGAGAGTGGCAGCATTCTGGACCAACTGTAACCTGTATATCAGGGATTTACTAATCCCAGAATACAGCGAGTTGCAGTAATCAAGGCGAGAAAAGATAAAAGCATGAGTAGCTTTCTCAAGATCCTTAAAAGATAAAAAAGGCTTGATCTTACCTAATAGACAAAGCTGGAAAAAGCAACTCTTGACTACAGAATTAACTTGTTTCTCAAAAGAGAGGTTACTGTCAAAGATAAAACCTAGATTGCGGACTTGAGGTTTGCAAAAGACAGAGAAAGAGCCGAGAAGTCCAAGACCAATTTGGATTTAAATTCATATATTTTCCCCCGTGCTTTTCCCATTTTCTTTTCACAGAAGGCTGAGCTTAAGGGCTATTTATATTGATTTGCATATTCAAAGAGGCGTAATTCTGGAGGAGTTGGGGCGGGACAGCACGTGTGTTACTTTTCACATTGACCGGGATTTATGTAGCAGAAGAACGCAGAAGTTGGTGAACACACAGATTCCTGCATCTGGATTTTTCTGTGCGTAAGCACATTTCGGCTTTTGTGCTTACGTCATGTTATAGTGTAAATTCTACGCACGCCGTTATGCATGAGGCCCCAGGACTTAAAATTATGTCTCCTGCGCTATGCTGGTAATAAAGATCCAGAGATATGATATTCATGTTTATCCCAGGTATTACAATATTCATTACAAATGGGTTTCCTTACTACAGGTAATAACCCTCTACTAATTAAGGATATTTTTTTTTTTTGAGTTGCATTCTAAAATTTACCCGAAAACTCTAATATTCTCCACATTGAGCTAAATTCCTTTGTAGGAAAACAAACTTTTTCCTAGATTAATGACGGAAGATGCTGCTATGCTCTAATACCCAATATAACTGTCAGCTGAAAGAAGCTCATGATTCAAGCTGTCCAAAAAACCTCTCATGTATGGAAGTTTTGGCCCTGGATCTATTCTTTCCCTGCGGTGGGCTAGCACCCTGCCTGGGGTTTGTTTCCTGCCTTCTGCTCTGTGTTGGCTGGGATTGGCTCCAGCAGACCCCCGTGACCCTTTAGTTAGGATAAAGCGGGTTGGATAATGGATGGATCTATTCTTTCCTTTTTGGATGCACCTAGCACCATCATATGCAAATGGTGAATTCCACTATTATCTCATCCTGACCCTGCAATAAGCTCTGCCTTGACCACACTTCTTTTAAAACAAGGTAAAGGATCCATAAATTGATTTAATTAATACTGTATTTCATTGCGGGTTGGATAATGAACGGATGGATGCATTTCATTGATAAATTTTGATGTAAAATTGCTAGTAAATCTTACTGCTAGACGTGATATTTTTTAATTAATCTGTCAAAATCAACCTCATATTGCTCATTCACACTCTAGAGCAGATAATATTGGGTATCTGCTGTATATTTTAGATGTAGTGCCTACTCTGTCTCAAACAACAGCTATTCCCTCACTTGATCCAGAGAAACCTTTTGATCATATGAACTGGAGATTTCTCTTGCAGGTTGTGAATTTGATTGGTTTTGTTGAACACTTTATTAACCTGAACACTTTATTAACTATCTTACAGCTATAATCTTTACATATTTAAGTATATCTTGACCCTTTAAGATTTTCATGGGTAGGAGGCAAGGATGTCCACTCATTCCATAACTTTTTAATCTGGCTCATGAACCATTAGTTGTTGTCTTTTACACTGAATACTTGATTTCTCCTATTATCACCTATAACTCTTAACATAAAATTTCCCCCTATGCTAAATGATGTCTTGCTCTTTCTTAGAAACCCCCCTGCTGATATATTACATATGCTTAACTTATTAGGTCAATTTGGTTAAAAACATTATTTATTTAATTTTAATCTTCATACCTTGAACATCCCTCTGCTTTCATCCTATTGGTCAATGCAATTTATAGGGTCATTTTTTGTCATATTTACCAAGCACAGTGAAATTTTTACTTGCATGAGCTAATAAACATGCATGATGTCACCACTAAATAACTTCATATTGATATCCATTACCTATTATAGACCACCATAATGAGTGGGGGTGTTCATATTTTAATTTTAAATTTTAGTTTTACTAAATAGAATAGGACAGTGACAGCAGTCTGTCGCTGAAGCTGCTCCTCTGTCTGGAGATGACACTATTCAGTGAATGCGGTGGATTCTCCATGATTGACAGAAGCCTGCTCAGCGTACGTCGCTCTGCCACGGATGTCAAACTGTCCAGCTCCGTGCCTACAATAGAGCCAGCCTTCCTCACCAGTTTGTCCAGGCGTGAGACGTCCCTCTTCTTTATGCTGCCTCCCCAGCACAACACAGTGTAGAAGAGGGTGCTCACCACAACCGTCTGATAGAACATCTGCAGCATCTTATTGCAGATGTTGAAAGACGCTAGCCTTCTAAGGAAGTATAGTCGGCTCTGTCCTCTCTTGCACAGAGCATCAGTATTGGCAGTCCAGTCCAATTTATCATCCAGCTGCACTCCCAGATATTTATAGGTCTGTATCCTCTGCATACAGTCACCTCTGATCATCACGGGGTCCATGAGGAGCCTGGGCCTCCGAAAATCCACCACCAGCTCCTTGGTTTTGCTGATGTTCAGCTGTAGGTGGTTTGAGTTGCACCTTTTAACAAAGTCCTTGATTAGGTTCCTATACTCCTCCTCCTGCCCACTCCTGATGCAGTCTACGATAGCATTAATGTTGTGCTTGATCTAGTATTGTATTTGATTGAAAATAAAAGTTGATCACTCTCTTCTCAGAGAATAATCATCTAATTCAGTAATACACAATACAAAATTATTCATATTATGTTTATAACTTCTCACCATAATTAATATGGCTGACTATACTGACCACACCAGAGATGAGACCATGTACCAGATTAGTGGAAACTAATACATTAATTGATTCATTCAATTCAATTCATCTCAATAGCCTAGTTTGTTAGTGTTGTCTCTAGCTCTAGTGTTGTTGCTGGCCTCTTGGGTTGTTTAAAATTTATGCTAGGTCTCATTCTGCTTAGTGTGTATTAGTTTATGACTCTTGTTCCATAGATTTATTTTTAAAACCATCAGACCACAAAAATCTAATTGTGGTGGTGCAGGTCATCTCCTTGCTCCCTCTTCCATTTTGGGAGCCTCTTGAACCCAACACTGTCACAAATGGTGGCAGCAGTGGGATGAGCTGGTGTTTGTGCTGGGAGGAGCTGACACACTGGCAGCAGTATGAATGGAGCAGGGTTTGGTGTCTCCCTGTGTAACACAGAGGAAGTGGCAACAGGAACATGAGCCAGGGTATAAGGTTGTCTGAGTCTGCTTCTCCTTGGTCTGCAAGATCCAGGGAGGGATTAGACAAGGAGGAGTCGGTTTTAAAGGGGCACCAAGGCTAGGGTTTTCAAAGAAGCTTCCTGCCTGTGTTTTAACCTCTGATTTTAATGGATTTATTCATTTGAATTTTAACCTCCACCTCATCTTTGTTTTTATGGATTATTTATTTATGGAACATTTCAAGCACTGCACTTTTTGAACACTTGTTTTTGTTGAGTTTTTAATAAAAGCACTTGTACTTTTCTCCATGCCCTTGCTTGGTGTGTTTTGTTCTCATCTGCCACACTCATCTCGGTTATGGTACTGATGGTGTCGGGTTCCAGAGGGAGCAAGGAGCTGAACCGCACCGTCACACAGGCCTTCAGTATCTTTGTGCAAGTTTCCCAGCTTGACTTTTGTCTAGTAATTGGGAGCATGATAATTTCAACCAGAAATGTAGAGTGAGAACTGTGAAAGGCATTCTTCTGTGCTTTGATTTAATGATGGTAGTAATAAAATGAACTAAGAATACATAGTTTGATTTGAAAAAAATCAAAAAAGGACAAGCAGAATATCAAATGAAGCAAAAGAAAACATAGTTGGGTGAAGCACTCGTCATCATGATACTGTAAATTTAAAAACCTGAGAAAAAAAAACATACTTGAAAGACTAAATAAAACTAGTAAACCTGTGAATACCTAGACCACAATTGCAGAAAAGAATAACAATGCTCAGGGAGTGATTAATATGTAGCCTGCAGCTTATTTGCTTTCAGACAACCAATAACAAGAAAACAGTTTTGGGTGATGGGGAAATCATTGCTGAGCCTCTGTTGTAAAAAAACATGGGATGCCAAAGAGAAGAAACAAAAGACGTTTGTAACTGAAAGCCTAGTTAAAAAAAGTAATCCACCATCTATATCTCAGTAGGAAAGTGATGTTGTATATTATTTCAAATCAGAAAAAAAAATCTACATTTACTATGAGGATCTATTCAGAATTCGGCAAGAACTCATTAATGTAATTGTAAAGTAAGCATGCTAGGCATTTGCTGAACCTTTTCGTTGTAATTGTGGTTTGATTCCATATGAAGAACCACTTTAGATAGGGCTGTCTAGTCGCATAGCTCTCTGAGTTGGGTAGGGGTTAAGTGCTGAGGATCAAAGAATGTGTTTGGAACATATTGTTGTAATTGCTTTTTTTGGTGGAATTGTGCTTTGTTAATATGTTTTATTCTTTAGATATTACAGAAAATTAAATAAAAATACGCTGCTTCTTTTTGTAATAATTATGCATGCCTGTTTTTAGAAATTACACTTGGTTTATTAATGCATGGAAACAACAGATGCTCGTTTTATTATATGACTTTATTTTATGCAATGTGTATACGTGATGGAATGTGATTTGTACTGTGTAACTACTGTGTTATACACTCACTATATTTAATTGTAAATTAAATATATATATACTGTATGTATTGTGGTCTATGGCCGGCCAGTCATCACCGGCCAATACCCCCAGGCCACCAGGTGGAGCCCTCCTTGTAGCATGGAGGTGCCCCGAATGCCAACAGGGAATTATGGACAATGGAGTTTTCATCCACAGCCCTGCTGGATACCACAGGAGCCACTAGAAGGTGCTGCAGGGAGGAGCAATGAGTATTTTGCATTCAACCCGGAAGTTCGTCCTAGTCACATGGACAAAGGGAATGATGTGCTTCCGGGTTGAAGAAGAAGAGTTTTCATCTGACCCAGAAGTGCTAGGAAGTCACATGGACTGCGGGTTCAGAAGCCGGGTCACGGACTATAAAAGGACTATGGGAGACCTCAGACGTTGAGCTGAGCTGGGTGGCAGGGTGGCAACACGTCTGGGAGTGGAGGATTATTGAGAATTGTGTTGTGGTTGATTTATTTTATGAGTATTGTGGAGAAGAGGGTGCTTTGTGCACTGTACAGTTCGAATAAAAATTATATTTGCACTTTTATCTGGTGTCTGGCGTCTGATCTGAGGGTTCAAGGGGACGATGCGTCTGGGAGTCACAGTATATCTGTCACAGTATATATATATATATATATATATAGTACAAAAAATAATATCTTCAGTGCCACTGCCGGAATGCTTGTAAACCATGTCAGCTATTCCATAATCCATCAGTACAGCCTTTCACCAAAACATGCATGTGCCATTAACTTGCAAACAAAGCCAAAATTAAGTTATAGTAGTCATGTTTGCTTTCTATGCTCCACTCTTCACTGCGACAATACTGCAATTTTACAACAAATTTCTTAAACAGCAGAGTCTATGTTTAATTACTTTGACAACACCATCATCTTGAATTTTTAAATCACAGTGCAGACTTATAGTTTACAATGCTCCCCTCTCTTTTAGGGCGGATGTCGACTTTTGTTGACACAAGGGGCTGAGGATGCATATCAGGGGATGAGGGCAAAAGAAAGCTGTAAATGCTGATAAAACTCACTGTTACATTATAGGTAGACCCTCTTTGCTCAGAGGACTGTTAGACTCGTTGACTTGATGTTTAAATCCTGCGTGTGCGTAAGTAGCGTAGAGTAAGCAACGTCTAGAATGGCATCAACATCAAACAAGTGAGTGAAGCAGATGCACAAAGCAAAAATACTCTGTGCATATTATTTCTTTCTTTCTTTTTTTGTGTATTATTGCTGAAATGGACTCTGACTTATCGAACTCCGATTTTGATACAAGTGATCTGGAGATCGAAAACGAAAGTCAGGTGCCTGCATCAGCTGACCGGTCACCAGCTGATCATAGTGCTGGACACGCTCGTGCAGCTGACATGCCAACGAAAACATTTGCCCTAGGACGGACTACAAAGACATTAATCTATGGGAGATCAGCTGGCAACTGGAATTCACCAAACGATGTGGCCTGCTGGTGGACACTGTGGATTAGCAGCCCCTTGACTACTTCCGGCTGTCATTTACCAGAAAGTGCCTTTCAGCTTATGACTGATTGGACAAACACGTATGTAATAAATTTGTGAATACGCCTATTGTAGCGGCTCCTGGAACATAAAACAGAGTGACATTTGCCACAAATAAGTATTTTATGTTGATTTATGTGTGAAAGCATTGCTTTGTGTGCTTTTTAGAAAAGTGAGTTTTCGGGAAAAATAATCAGCCCTGGAACTAAAGGAAGAAAAAATAATTAGCCCTAAAAGAGTTAAAATACAGCACCAACCATCCCTGTAGATGTTATATTTAACTATGTATAGGTATAATATATACACCTTTGGGACATTATGCTTTGGTCCATCCGACGCCACCAGGTTGCACTTCAGACTGTCCAGGAGCTCAGTGATGCCCTGTTCCAGATCTGGGAGGAGATCACCCAGGACACCAACTGTCGTCTCATTAGGAGCATGCCCCCTCGAAGTTGTCAGGTATGCATACAAGCACGTCGGGGCCAAAGAAACTACTGAGTACAATTCTGTGTTGCAGTTTATATATAAATACATATATGTATATGCATATTGTGGGGGATGGCCCGGACCTTTGCCCGGCTGGTACGCCTCCATGCTGGGAGGATCAGGGGAGACAGCCTCTCCAGAACAGTATCTCCCCCAGGTATCCCCACCATGGGTTGCAGTGGTGCTTCAGACTCCCACAGGGCTTCATGGAAGATGGAGTTCTCTACAGCCCTGTTGGGATCGGGGGGGGGGGGGATCCTGAGCCTGTGTGGGCAGCAGCCGGAAGTGGGGCAATGAGCACCAGCGGACAGTACTCGGTGAGCCAGAGTCGGGAGGAGGGAGATGAAGCTTGCTGGAGGAGTAAATAAAAAACATAAGTGTGTTAAGTTGTGATGTTTGTGCATTGGGACTGTGTTGTGTGCGTGTGGGAAACGGGGAAGACATTGCCCACTAGTGAAGAAAAAAAAAATAAAAACATTTGTGTTTTTATAATTGTGCCTCCTGCATCTGTCTGTGTCGGGTTGGATGGCTGCTAAGGCCCCTAGTGGTACTGTCACAATATATATATATATATATATATATATATACAGTAATCCCTCCTTGATCGCGGGGGTTGCGTTCCAGAACCCCCTGCGATAGATGAAAATCCGCAAAGTAGAAACCATATATTTGTATGGTTATTTTTATATATTTTAAGCCCTTATAAACTCTCCCACACTGTTAACATTATTAGAGCCCTCTAGACATGAAATAACACCCTTTAGTCAAAAGTTTAAACTGTGCTCCATGACAAGACAGAGATGACAGTTCTTTTTCACAATTAAAAGAATGCAAATATATCTTCTCTTCAAAGGAGTGCGCGCATCAGGAGCAGAGAATTTCAGAGAGAGAGAGAGAGAGCGCTCGCTAAGAAAAGCAAACAATCAAAAAATCAATACGTACTTTTGTGCTTTTAAGTATGCCAAGCACCGCGATAAAGCGACATTTTTTAGAGGAGCGTCTGTATCTTCTAAGCAAACAGCCTCTGTGCAAACAGCCCCTCTGCTCACAACCCCTCCGTCAGGCAGAGAGAGTGAGAGAGACATAGAAAAGCAAATGATCAAGCACCGCACGGGAAGCATATCGTATATCATTGAGGAGTTTTAGTTAATACGTAATACATGCTCTGATTGGGTAGCTTCTAAGCCATCCGCCAATAGCGTCCCTTGTATGAAATCAACTGGGCAAACAAACTGAGGAAGCATGTAACATAAATTAAAAGACCCATTGTCCGCAGAAATCCGCGAACCAGCAAAAAATCCGTGATATATATTTAGATATGCTTACATTTAAAATCCGCGATAGAGTGAATCCGCGAAAGTCGAAGCACAATATAGCAAGGGATTACTGTATATATATATATATATATATATATATATATATATATATATATATATTTGTATATATACGCACACAGGAGTGGTCAAAAATAGTAGGTTTACAGTTGTGAGTATGCGAAACACAGTTTATTCTTGTATTATTATTCATTTATTAATTATTGTATTATTTGTATTATTTGTTGTCTTATTTGTCTTCTTCTTGTTCTTCTTCTTTTCATTGTTATTAGCAAATAGACTACAAGAATCTAATCTGTGTATTATATATATATACAAAATTTAAGTCTGTCTTTGTATTTCTTACATAATTCTAATTGTATCACTTTGTGGTATAGCGGGTCCACAGCTCACGTCAAGAGGCCAGTTAAAAAATAATCGTTGCGCTTGCAGCTTAGCGAGGGAGCATGGTGGTTGAGTGGCTGAAGCAGTTCCAGGGGAATTCGTGGTGTGGGCATTTCTCACCTAAGTGCACAGGTCTGAAACTGTCCATATCTGTAATTGTTCCTGGGCTGCTAATTGCTACAGCTACCACGTCCTCTTCATAAATAGAAGCGCAAGGTGGCTAAGGGAGGAAGAAGAAAGAAGAAAAAAGGAGAGGAGTAAAAGAAATGGAGGTTGCAGAAAGCAGTGAGGAGAGAGAGCCGGTGTGAGCGAGTGAGCGAAGGCTCGCAGGCAGGCAGCTGGACAGTGAGCCCAAGCAGGGATGTTTGGCCAACACCTAGGACTGTTGGAAGTGGTCGCTCCCGCTGAGCATTGTATGAAGGAACGGGAGTGACCGGCAGAAGGACGTAAGGCCGAGAAGGCAGCGGGAGTTGGGAGGCTTGGGCGGTGAATTCCCTGATGTGAGAGTCCTGGTCATCAAAGAAGCCAAGTCTCAAACTTGGTGAGCTGAACCAGAGCCAGGGATCGGAAGGCCACCAGATCAGATAGGTAGAAAGAAGGTCAGATGCAGGTATGGCAACTCTCCCGATGAGAGAAGCAGGGGAGCCGCCTGGTAAAAAAACACCGGGCTTTGTGTTGTTAAGGATTGCTTCCAGCATTGTTTTAACCTTGTTGTTTTTAAAAGACTTTTTTTTATTGGATTTTTAACCTCCACAATAACACCTGTTTTTATGGATTATTTATTTATTGAAGACTTATGGATGCACTGCACTTTATTTATTTGGACTTTGATTTGTCGTTGTTGATTTTAAATAAAAGCACTTGCCATTTTTTTTACACCATCCCCTTGCTCCATTTGTTGTGCCTCACTGCCGAGCTCATCAGTGACATTATCGGCGGTGTTGGGTTCAAGGGTTCCCGGACAGACAATGGGAGTATGCAGCGAACCCGCATCGTCACACACTTCCTTTATAAATCAATTTAAACATCGGAATAAGTATCATGGCATTATAAAAATAGTGGCTGACAATGAAAGCAAAACCAGCTAACAGCACATAAACACTTTAATCAAAATAAAAACTAATGCAGTTTTATTTGCTGCACAGTTCATTTGGATGTAGAGGAGCTAACAAGTACACATATTCAACTCATTCTGCCACACTTTACACCATGGTTTTTATTTTAAATATGTCTGCTGCATTAAGCAGTATATGGCATGTGTAACAATGAAAATGGAAATTAAGCATCAGCAAATCTCAGTCAGTTGTGACAAAGTGCAAAGACAAATGTAAAGAAATAATTCTCATGGTCATCTCTTGCTCCACACTGCAAGAAATACTTAGTAAATTCTGTGTGAACAGAAGTACAGTTTCTTTGGGAAATACACAGTATATATATATACAGTATAAATATATAGGAAAGAATAAAAGAATGTAGTGGCTTACAGTACTTTAAGATCCCAGCTATAATTATTTTTAACTTTATCTCAAACACTTTTCTTTTCTCTGTTAGAAACCATAAATCAGATTAGACTTTACATTTCAACAAGACCAAATGAAACATGTCAGAACAAGCAAGACAAATGCCTAAATGGCACCAAGACAAGATGTGACATTTGTTTTCAAAGCCCCAATTAAATAAGGTCAATACGGCCATGGTGTGTAACATTCTCCCTCGAGAGGCTAGTATCCTTCTTCCATGACTGATGTCTGACAGCACTCTACTGAATTTCACCCACTATCATCTCCCAAACACTTATCCACTGTATAATTTTGCCATAAGCAAAGATTTATTTGACCTACATTTAATTTCTATCATTATCCATAGTGTGCAACAAAGTAATAGTTCTTTTAAAATAAATTGATTCTAGTCCAAGGGTTATTTTAGTAAATACATGAGAAAATGACATAAAAGAAGGTCAACATTGACTTTTTTCATTCTTGTCTGAATTTCACAATAATCCTATCAATGTTAAAAGTGTTGGTTCAATCTTTTATAATGCACTAATGCAAGAGCTTTCAAAGCACAAAAATTACCAAAAAGTCTCTAAAAGAGTGTAGCTTTTCTATGTAAACATACCAGATTTTCATCTTTTCCCTTAATCCTACAAACTCATTCCCTTTATTGTCAGTTTTATTCTACTTTGATTTCAGAGACCAAAACTCCATTAACTCAATATAATGTACTGTACATGTTCAACATTTATTATATAGGTAAAGGACAGATATTCTTCTTTCACAATATAGAGCATAAGTACAAGAGAATTTAAGGGGATAATACCTTCCTTTTGATGTTTTGGTCAAATGTCACCAGACAATACTGTTACTCATGTCGGTCTGAAACATTTTACATTTTTCTTTAGAAGATGTGTCTTACATTTTGTTAAGGATGTTTAAGGAAACTGGCAATCTTGATAGTATGTTTAAGATTCATATTTAGGTTGGTAATGTTTTTCACTTAATGGCACTGCATTATTTTTCCTTAGTCAGCAAGGTTTGTGTTATTGATTCTCAAGCTCCAAACAGATTTTTTTGGCCTGACATAATTTCCCCTAGGATAAAATTACTTCAGAGCTATTTAACTAGAAGCCTAAAACAGTTATATACTGTATAAGCTTATGTAAGGTAGCTGTGAAAATAAATGTAAAATGAATAAATACTTAAACCTACAGTATGAAGACTAACCACTTTATTATGTCAAGAAATGTAAAGCAAGAAGACCTACATGAATGGTTTGTGCAATTAAGGAAGAGAATGGGTAACCATAAAGATTTGTGGCATGGTAGTAGATGGTGGATACGCTGCCATGACTGCACTGGAAACAAAAATCCCAGTGGGATTTTCAAATAAGACCATGTTATTGGGTGTAGCAACTACCCAAAAAACATTCAGCACACTTCAATCCCAAAGTCAGAAGTAGACTGTTGTTAAGAGGAGTCAATAGTTGCTGACATAGCGTTTGCAGAAAAAAGTATGAACTATAAAGCCAGATTGTAATTCAAAGTCAAAGTCAAAAGAATGAGTAACAGTCTAGATACCAAAGAGTTTACCAGAGACACACCTAAAGATTTCTTTCTTGAAAAGATATTTGTAAACTCAGATGTTGTTATGTCCAAAGCACCTGCTTATAAAGTGTCATTGGTATGACTTTTAGGCAGTGTGACCTCTGAAAGACCAGCAATGCGTCTAGGAAACAGTTATTCCAAAATGGCAATGCATATAAGAAAACAAATGGTGTCGCTGTACTTTTCAAAGTAAGATGTTAAATAAGATAAACTTCTTCAAAGCAAAATCTATAAATAAATGAACTAACCCAAAATATTGATTAGTAATTCAAACAAAAAATAAAGCAATAATAAACCTCAGTCAAATAATTATCAAAATTGAATGAACCCTATCCATTGCAATAATAGTGTAAAGTATGTTCCTTTAGCTGACACTGTCTTAATTTGAGTTTTGAAATGTTTTAATGGCACACAACATCTGAAAATATTTTCTGAAACGATGTATCCCTCCTAGGTGGCACAGTGCACACCTCAAAATGGAGTACTGAAACAGGGAAATATTAAAATGGGTTAGATAAAAATGGGAAACAACTACCTGCCCTGGCAAGCTGGACATAAGTGCGTGGAATTGCTGCTGCATGAATAGGTGGCACTCATGCATTTCCTTCTTCTTGCCCAAGATACATCACAATGTTTGGCACCTGACTACTGGAGCTGTTATTCAGCTTCTGTCAGTTTCTAGTTTCCCACCGCAAAGGTTAAGGAGCAGACTGATAAGTCTAAGAAGTACCTTCTGAGGTTAAAGGATGCACAGACATCACACTTCTGGACACACTACACCTAAGCATACTACAGATGTGGGAGCTCTTCTGAAACTGGCAGAATCCTAGTATTGGTTTCTTGGGCACCATTACTTTTAGCCCCTTGCTATGTAATTCTGATTTAACACGGGAAAAGGTGTGAGAACACTCTCACCCACAGCATAACCAGGTAGCACACGTATGCATGTTTTCCATTAAGGAAAGAAACATTAAAACTTACACAACCAACCTATGGCATACAAGCTTATTTCTGGCAAAGGACTCTGTGACAAATTGTTTTATTATTCAGTACTAAAATAGATGACAGCAACCACATATGATTTTTCTGTGTGTTTGTGCGCAATATAAAAAAGTCTAAGTTAAAGCATAGTCTTAAAGAGACTGCAAGCACAAAACTACTGGAATAAAACGATATAAGATAACTACTGCTCGTGGCTGTCTTTTACTGTCACATCACAGCATTTTTGACATTACACATTTTTCTTTCCAAAATTGTCAAACATATCAGAAGCTATCATAAAGAAGTACTCTGAAACAAGAAGAACACAGAAACGATTACTTGAAGTTTGTCAAACCTCTTAAACATACTCAAACAAAATTCACCAAAAGCAATAACCACTCCTGCACATCATTCCACAAGCTTCCTTTTTTTTAAAAGCCTCACTTAATATCGATCTGCGTTGCTGAAGCTTAAATTGTATGGCCATACTGAATTAAAAATCACCAAGAAGAATAATGGTGTTGCACATGCCATAAAAAAAGATTGCAATAGAACAAATGTTTGAGTACTGCAGTTTTAAAGGAACATAATAGTATTTTAATTCAGGATAGGGTAAAATGCAGCACTTCTTTGTAAAGCATTTCATGTAATCTGTAAATGTATCAGTAATTCAGTTAAAGTCCATATTAGGTAAAAATGTAAACTACATGCGTATACATATGTTTGTAAGTTAAAAATATGTAATGCAAGCCATATATACTGTATACCTATAAATTAATCTTTTATTTTTATGTTTTTGGACATACAATTTCCAGTATCCACCATGTTTCAAATAAACACATAGAATTCTATACATTTTCACTAAGATTCAGATCTATGAGATTGTATATCATAAGACTACATGGTCCATTAGTAATTGATTATAACCTACATTCTACGATTTAGTCCTAAACCACACAAGTCTAATATTACATTTGCCTGATCTGCATAAATTATTCAATGATCTTCCACCCATCTAGTTTCTACTTTGCTGGAGCCTGTCCACCATCAGTTGCTACAGTATGTCTGAGTAGAATCCAAGTTCAGTCACAGTATACACACAAACATACAGCCATACTCATCTATACTCACTGTTACCAAGAAAGTTTGCATCACCACTTAAGTTAAATCAAATTTCTTTAGGAGAAGACCATAGTCCCAGAGTGCAACAGCATGTAGAGTGCGTTAAACAGTGAATCAAACCCAGGTCAATGGAGCTATGAGGCTGTAGTTTTAACCAGTGTGTTATGGTCTAGCTGGAACTCTACCCACATTCCACCTCTTTTTTCTTCTTTATATTTTTTCTGAAGTTTTGTTGCATTAATGAGCACATTTTGTTTTTTTCCCTTTTGAGAACTGAACCAAAGAGAACAGGGCCTCCGGTTAACACTAATTATCACCAACTATTCAGGTGTGCTGCTAATTAAGGCATCCGTCTGAGGCCTAAGCCTAATAAAGGGAGAACTGATAGCCTTGGTTGCTTGCTGAAGCAAGGTGTGTGCTCCACCACGTCAGAAGTGCTCTTTTTTTCTAGTTTTCTATTCTGACTTAACTTTCTAATGGCTTCTTGGTCTTGTTTATGGCTTGTGTTTTCTTTTATGGTAACCTATGGAATGAGATTCTTTATGGCATTTTAATTGTTTGACATTTAGGATTTGACACTTAAAAAGCACAGATAAATGGATTCTGATTAAATGAATACTCAAAAATTATATACTGTATATTGTCACACACGTGCGAGTAGGAGGCAGCTAAAGGGATCGAGTAATTGTAATAAAACATTCGACCAGGGGGCGGCGGAGTGCACTGACTGTCTTTCTCAGTTCCTTACAGACCTTTCCCGGGAAATCCTGCAAGGTTCTGGCGCCTCTGAAGACGTCACTTCCGAAGCTGGCCCCTTTGATGACGTCACTTCCGAAGCCGGCCCCTTTGATGATGTCACTTCCGAAGCCGGGCCCTTTGATGACGTCACTTCTGGTTCCGGTCCCTTTGACGTCACTTCCTCTCAAGACCTTTAAAGCCTCCATCTTGGGCTACTATAGTCAGTTCTGTTTTGGACTCTGTGAGATGCACATCGTTTCTTTGATAAGAAAACCCATTTGCAGCTGGGAAAAAACAATATACAGGTGGCTGCCCCAAACCTTTATAATGTCTTGGACTCGTTTATATGACAGTGGCGTAGTCGGCAGGATGAAGTCCCAGAAGAAACCGGGACTCGGACAGGTGATGAACCAGGTAGGAAAGTACCGGGGCCGAGTTTCTGGGGGGGGAGTGCGTTTGGGGGTCAGGAAGGACTCAGTTCAGGCTCCGCTTCTCAAATACAACCCCGGGCGTATAACTTACCAAATGGAGACTGTGAGGGGGACATACAGGCGTAGGCTGGTTTCTGGGGATGAAACAAAAAGGGCTTATTATGTTCTCTCGGAGGAGAGAGCTGAGCCGCCCATTGGGACTGAGGTCCCAGATAAATATGGGCTATCCCCAGTCCAGCAGGTGAAAACAATAAAAAACTGGACACTTGATCCAGAGAGATCAGTCCAGGAGCAGGCTATGGGCCTCTGGGAGCAGGTGGCTGCGTGGCTAAGGCCATTTGAATTAACCACCTGCCAGATAGTACAACAGGTAGCCTGCCTCCTCTTTTTAAAAGGCCTACCTAAAAACTTTGCCCAGTCGGACTGGGGTGAATTCCATTCAATGGAAGAGCTTAAAAAGCTCTTGAAAACACCCAAGCCAGTCAAACTCTGGGAGACCAGAACTGCCCTCTAGTGGATTTCCTAGAGATCACGTCCTACTGAAGAAGTCTCTTATACATCGGAGCCTGTTTCTGAGTTCCCGGGCCACCGGGCGTACGACCTACCCGGGAGCGAGGCGGGATGTAGGTGGAAGGGGAGAGATGGTTTGTGTGCTCTTGCCAACCCCCTGACGTGTTCAAATACAGGATTTGTAGTCATTAATGGTTATAAACTCGTTGCCCTGTTTGATTCCGGCAGCAACATTTCCATTGTTGATTGCCGATATGTTTTACCGCGACAGAAAATTAAAAAAAAGACCAGTATTAAATGTATTCACGGAGACCTCCGGATGTATGACACCGCCCTGTGTTTCGTGAGTCAGGGAGGAACGCTAAAAACACATCCCATGGCGATCCATCCTAATCCTCCCTTCTCAGCCATTCTAGGACGGGACTGGTCAGAAAATAAATGCGGTAAACTATTGACTACTCCTGATAAAAACTTAGGCCTCGTTGTAGATGGGGATAGCTCGTCCCAAGCTGTCTCCACGCCGTGTACACAGCCAGCGGAGAGAGATACGGAAGCCCACAAGGAGGACGGGGAGATTCCTGGTCCGTCACAGGCGAATACGTCATCCACCAGCGCCTCGACGATTCGGGTAGAATCCCCTCCCCTTGAGGTCAGACCGGACCCCCTCTCCGACATTTACTTTCAGTTTAAACAAACACCGGCTTCTTTTAAAAGGGAGCAGTGGAACGATGACTCCCTAAAATTTGCAAAAAATGCAGTAGTCCTTGTCAACGGCCAACGCACACATCAGCCCATGCCACAAGGACCCCACTTTGTAATAGAAAATTATCTATTATATCGGGTTGCGGAACATGGGGCGGAGGTTAGGAAACTGTTGTTAATTCCACGAACTTACCGGCGGCAGGTTTGTGAATTAGCTCACGCCCACCTCCTTGGAGGCCATTTAGGCTCCAAAAAAACTTTAGAGCAGATTAAGCTCAGATTTTATTGGCCGGGAATTAACGAGGAGGTTCGCTGTTTTTGTATTTCTTGTCCAGAATGTCAATTGCGGCAAATTCCTAAGAAGGACCGTGCTACTCTCGTTCCCCTTCCCTTAATTGATATACCCTTTGAACGAATCGGGGTCGATATTGTAGGACCCTTGGAGCCCTCAGCCCGAGGACATAAATATATATTAGTCCTCGTGGATTATGCGACCCGATATCCAGAAGCTGTTCCCTTGCGCTCAGCTACATCTAAAGCAATCGCACGTGAACTAGTAGGAGTATTTGCGCGTGTTGGTATTCCTAAAGAAGTCCTAACGGACCAAGGAACACCTTTTACCTCGGAGACGTTAAGGGAAGCAGCCAAATTAGTTCAGTTCAGTTCAGTACTGAAAATAAAGCACTTAAAGACCGCGGTGTATCATCCTCAAACCGACGGTCTAGTGGAGAGGTTTAATCAGACTCTCAAACAGATGCTTCGCAAGGTGGTCAGCGGGGATGGGAGGAATTGGGATCAACTCCTCCCCCTCGTTCTCTTTGCCTATCGGGAAGTCCCACAAGCCTCTACGGGGTTCTCTCCTTTTGAATTGTTATACGGACGACAACCAGGAGGTATATTGGATATTTTGAAAGAAGGTTGGGAAGGAGAGGCTCTTCCCTGTACAAATATTTTGGAATATATCGCTCAGTTACGCGATAGATTTGAAAAAATTCAACCTATTTTAAAAAGTCATATGGAAGAGGCACAAACAGCACAGGCCTGTTATTACGATCATGGCACAACACTCCGAGAATTCCAGCCGGGGGATCGTGTCATGGTATTAATTCCCACCGCTCATTCTAAATTACTCGCCCATTGGCAAGGCCCTTATGAAATTAAGGAGAGAAAAGGGTTGGTCGACTATTTGGTGAAACAACCCAATCGTAGACCAACTGAGCGGGTTTATCATGTGAACTTGCTGAAGCCGTGGAAGGAGAGGGAGCCAGATCCCACCTCCGCTCTGCCCTGCTCATTCTTTGCTCACATAGACACCCTTAATTTCGGCGAGGAATTAACCTATAGACAAAGACGGGAGCTGGAATCAGCCATCCTGTCCTTCTCAGAGGTGGTGAGTGAAAAACCCGGACGGACCTCTCTGATTGCGCACGACATAGTGACTGAACCAGGGGTTATAGTCCGAGAGCGCCCCTATAGACTTCCTGAGGCAAAGCAGAAGTGGAGCTGGAAATCAAGCGGATGCTGGAACTAGGAGTGATTGAGGAAAGTTTTAGTCCTTGGTCCAGCCCAATTGTCTTGGTTAGTAAGCCTGACGGCAGTTGGAGGTTTTGCAATGACTTCCGTCGACTTAACCAGGTCTCCCTTTTTGATGCTTATCCCATGCCTCGCGTGGATGACCTCCTCGAGAGACTTGGACAAGCTGAATTTTTGACCACGCTTGACATTACAAAGGGGTACTGGCAGATTCCTTTAACGGACTCCGCGAAGGTCAAGACCGCGTTCAGCACTCCTAGCAGACACTGGCAGTATCGTGTTCTTCCATTCGGGTTACACGGGGCTCCTGCGACTTTCCAGCGTCTGGTGGACAAAGTGCTTCAACCCCATAATGCGTATAGTGCTGCCTATCTGGATGACGTAGTCATCTATTCCAGCACATGGAAAGAACACGTACAGCAGGTCACTGCGGTATTGCGGACACCAGGAGAAGCTAAATATTTGGGCTACCTTGTGGGTCGGGGTACTGTGAAACCACAGTGTTCAAAAATAGATGCCATTGTTAAATGGTCCCGTCCGAAAACCAAGAGGCAGGTCCAAGCCTTTCTCGGGTTGCCCGGGTACTACCGCCGGTTTGTACCTCGGTTTTCAGAGAGAGCGGCGTCCTTGACTGATCTTACAAAGAAGAGGGCTCCTAATCATGTGGTATGGACTGACAAGGCAGACGCTGCATTTAGTGACTTAAAACAGACTCTTACGTCAGCACCAATATTAAAAGCTCCTAATTTTTCTCTCCCTTTTATTCTCCAGATGGACACTTCGGACACAGGCCTGGGTGCAGTGCTGAGCCAAAGCGTCGATGGTGTTGAACACCCCATCATGTACCTGAGCCGGAAACTGTTGGATCGAGAGACCAGGTATGCAGCGGTGGAGAGAGAAGCCCTTGCGATCAAATGGCCGATTACGCAGTTGAGGTACTACCTTTTGGGCCGGGAGTTCACTCTAGTGACGGATCATGCTCCTTTACAGTGGATGGCCCTTCACAAGGAGTCAAATCCACGGGTCACTAGGTGGTTTCTTGACCTTCAACCTTACCAGTTTTCGCTTATTCATCGTAGGGGTTCTCTCCATGCCAACGCTGATGCTCTCTCTCGTGCATACGACCTCTCGGTGCAGGACGCCCGACCCGATGGGTCTGGGCTGAGGGGGGGCCTTGTCACACACGTGTGAGTAGGAGGCAGCTAAAGGGCTCGAGTAATTGTAATAAAACATCCGACAAGGGGGCGGCGGAGTGCACTGACTGTCTTTCTCAGTTCCCTACAGACCTTTCCCGGGAAATCCTGCAAGGTTCCGGCGCCTCTGAAGACGTCACTTCCGAAGCCGGCCCCTTTGATGACGTCACTTCCGAAGCCGGCCTCTTTGATTACGTCACTTCTGGTTCTGGTCCCTTTGATGTCACTTCCTCTCAAGACCTTTAAAGCCTCCATCTTGGGCTACTATAGTCAGTTCTGTTTTGGACTCTGTGAGATGCACATCGTTTCTTTGATAAGAAAACCCATTTGCAGCTGGGATAAAACAATATACGGGTGGCTGCCCCAAACCTTTATAATGTCTTGGACTCGTTTATATGACAATATATATATACATTTTTTATATGTAACTTACCCCATGGCGTTCCGCCACTCCCCCTCATTAATAGGTCAAGAATCCTGTCTTCAATTCAGAAGTAAGGTATCATTGAGAAAGTGACTTTCCTATTTGTCTTGCACTTCTGAGTTCTCCGGAAGCATCAATAATATTATAGCAAGAAATGTATGCACTTTGCACATTTAGAGTATGCAAATGCATAATTGGCAGTTGGAGTATGTTACTGTACACGAGAATCTTTTTTTCTTCTTTTGCATGAACATTTTTCACATCATTTGCCATTGTCGAGTATTGCTCACTATTGTGTTCCATTCAGTTTGACTGTTTGTGTTTTCTCCAATGAAACATGAGATTAGAATTTTTTCTTGGCCACAACTACAAAATATATGGGGTAAGTAACAAATAAAAAATATAATGTTTGTCTGGAGTACTGCTTTAACCGTTTGTCACTTTATAATGTTTCCTTTTGAAATTATTTTACTAATTTGTTTGAATATAGATGCCTTTTTTAATTATTCCTTAATTTTCTATATTTCTAATGTTTTTATTTATGAAGCTGTTTTTAGAATCTGGATTTTTAATATTTCTTTATTTTAAAGGTAAGTATTCATTTGTTTGTTGACAAGGCTTATTTCGGGATTTGTGGGTGGCCCATAGGAGGCAGTTCTAACAAAATGCCTCTGATGAAAAGCAAAATACCTAATTCATAAAGCAGAGCAGGGCCTGGACAGCTGATCTACTAGTTTTGGGGGGATGCAAATGGATTATAAAGTGAGAAAAATATATTAGTGATATATTTTTGCATTGTATTAAATGATTGTAGACGATCCAAGTGGGTTGAATTCTGTGTGAATGATTCTGGATAGTATTAGTCACTCTAAACATCATGGTACAATTCAAGAGTTGAGTCTGACCAGTGTGCAGATTAGATTATGGATAATATGTGATACTTTCACACTTATAGCCATGGCTCAACACCTATTTGAATCCAGTCCTGTAGTTGGAACCATAACTAAAAAACTACTGGGTCTGTTTTTGGTTTATTGGTAGCTTCTAAGGTTCAAATGATTGTTCTAAAAATAACTTTGGGCAATCTCTTCTCAATTGTATTTATTTTGCTGACCTGACAGTTTTAGTTGCCCCTGCCATATGAAGGCTTTCCTTGAGTTTTATTTACCTCCTGTGCACAGATGCATCCCAGAAGTCTGAGTTTACATTATTTTGACATCTAGATGCTATATGACAGGTGTATATAGCATGTACAGCCAAAGCAATTAGGTCCAAAAGACTCAAGTGAGCATTACAGAGGTTCAATACTGTGTCCCCAAGATTAATTTGCATAGGTCACCAGGATGGAATGGTTAAATAAGAGTTTTAATTTTTGGACCATCCTAAAACATATGACCGAACGATGCTGGAGCTACCTAGTATCGTTCACAATTGTAGTCCATCCATCCATTATCCAACCCGCTATATCCTAACTACAGGGTGACAGGGTGACGGGGGTCCAACCCAATATATTTTAGATAATTTCAATTTGGGGAGGTTTGTCAGGTGGACAGCTGAATCACAGCATGATTTACACAAATTAACAAAACATGAATGATGTGAATTATCAAATTCCATTTGTTGCTTGAAATATTGATACAGACGTCTCTGTACAGCATTACCAAAAGTGACCTAGCGGAGAGGAATGTGATAAAAATTTGTAAACTATGAAAATGCTCCCAATATTCTTTTTAGTGCTAGTTAAAATATTTTGAGTATGAGTGTTTGATTAAGGATTATGGCAGTTAGCCAAAAATTTACAAAGCTCCTAATCTATAAATAGAAAAATATGTGTGTTGAAATAATTCCATATTTGCAGTTAATCAAAGGGGGCAAAAATGAACAATATAAATATCTCTAAATGTTGCCTCCAAGTTAAATACTATATAGTTACAAAGTTATCATGTAAAAAAGTAGCAAAGAGGCAAGGAGTCAGCTATCCTTCAACAAGATCATTGATAACAAGTAGTGTGACATTACGACTCCTGTCTGTCATTGTTTCCACTGGAAGCACTGTGTACGCAATAGTGAGTGTCAGGAAAAGTGTGTGCAAGTGGCTGTACACTAGTGAGTCGGCAATCTTAGGTACAAAAGTGCACATATAGAGGAGTGTCTCATACAGGATTAGCCTGTAGGGCGGCATCCAAGTGGTAGACTGTCAGGGAACAACTACCAGTGTGGTTAAGATATACTCAAACATAATAAAAGAACTTTAATCTGAGGCCCCACAGGTAGCATGATAATACCCAGCCATTGGGGAGGGAGTTTCATGGCCTATCTGTAACTCCAACCCTAACTGTATTTATATTTTTCCTTTTTTTTTAATTTTCTGTAAATTAGACTGACTTTCATTATTACATAATGGGACACAACTTGTTAATCCAAAGAGTGTGCCAGATGTGATATACATTCAAGGAGTGGTTATATGGGGGAGGAGTATTAAAACAGGACAACTGGGACATTATTTTAAATTACGAAATCCGATGGACTAAACAGAACATGATTCTTGAAAATGGACATTTGGTCAGCCTACTCTGAATCAAAAACTGTATCCTATTTTTCCATTTAAAACAGAGCCCAAGAAGGACTGTTGCATACATTTATTTCTGATTAAAATCAGTTACTTGGGTGTGCTGCTAATTATGGAAATCATATAATGTCTAATGAAAGGGCCATCAATAAACACCGTTCTTTGCTTAGGCACTGTGTGTGTGCCACTTTGCCAGCAACCAATTCTGTTGAGTATTGCTTAAGTTTTACAACTTTCCATTTTATTAATTACTGATTTAGATTCTTTCTTGAATTATTGTATTTGAAGATTCGGTTTTGGCCCTTGAAAGTTCTGATCAGAAAATGTTTTGTTTTTGATCAGGTATTTTTTCTGTGTAGTTTCCTCTTTTAAATGATTTCACTAATTAGAACTAGTTTAGTTCTTTTGTTGTTATTTTTTCCTTAATTCTTTGTATATTTTTTTTTGCTTACTTTTCTAAAGTGTTTAGACTTTTGATTCTTTCCTCTAATTTTTAATGTAATAATTATTTGCATGCTTACAGAGAAGGTTTAAATGGGGATTGCCTCTTTGTGGGTGGCTCATAACCATAATGTTGCATTCCAGTAATGTAAAGCAAAAATTAATCACAAATCTATAACAGATGAAGACATGCTTGAGATTTCACAATCTTGGATAGTTTAGTTTTCAAATCCATTTTTGTAAAAATTAAGGAGCTTTATGTATTGTTAATGATCTGGCTTGCTAAAGACTTGATCAGGGTTTAGCTTTGCATTTACTCATTTTCAAACAAACAAAATCTTCATGTACTAAGAGATTTTACCCTTTTATTGCACTAACATGTATTCCCAAATATGTCAGAACTGTAGAAGAGAACTTTGAGGAAAGTCGTAAAAGAAGAAGAGTCATCTTTACATTAACCTTCACATGATTTTTAAAATGTATTTTTTAAATGATTCACTACTAAAATGAATTATTTAAATTCTTTTTGAGAAAGATAAATTACGAGGTATAGAGTGGAATCAATTGTTTTGATTAATTTACTATAGGTATGGTTCACCTTTCAAGGGATCATAAACCAAAAATGGGAGGGAGCGTCTTCAGTACTGTGGTCATACTGTGATTTGCCCTTATTTTCAACTAACTCACAGTAATAAAGAGAGAAATATGTGAAGCAATAATTGCTTCTTTGAAAAATAAGAAAAGAAGAATAATATATTCTGTTTCTACACATTGATATACAGTAGTTATATTTAAAAGAATGTGGATAAAACAGCAAGGAGTTTGCAAAATGACTTGCACGACTTTGCATGATAACATCACACTGGGATATAAATGTGGAATGAGGGCATCTCATTGTGGATACCACATTTATGAAGAGACTTTCTATGAAAGTAAAAAGTATTTGGGACATTTCCTTATGTCTTCTTTACCCATGCTTTAGAAAATCACATTGAGTATTTCTTTTTTATGTCTTGATATCTAATATACCAAGGAAACAAAGATGTTAATGAAAAATTACACTTTTTATAAAACTCTTCAAGAAGCTGTACACAAAAACAGGCTTTTAACTACATCCGAGGGTCACTCCTGTCTTGGCCTAAAATTACTTTTGGGTTTAGAAGCAGTTTAACCTTTGCTCCATTAACACTACTCTAGAAATGTCTCTGTCATCTCCCCATGTCCATACACTCCTTTGCCTTGCATTGCCTTTAACAGGCCAGGTCTCTAAGGAGACACTCAGGAGCTTTGGACTGCCATCTCAAAAATTGGGATATGATGACTTGGCTCCTGCTCATCCACACCTCTAAAGCTATGTCCTGCTTCCCATTGTTTGGGGCCAAGCCATCTCCCTAGTTGTCAGGACGAGTTCAATTTCCTGCTATTGTTCTGTGACTCACAATGGTTGGCATCCCAGTCAGCTGCTGAGACATCTGCCCTCATGCATCTTGAGGAAACTCTGTATGCCTCCACCCAGACAACCACATTCTCATTCTTATTTTGGGTAGTGTTCCCATTACCATCTCTAGGCATCATGCCCTCACACACATGGCCCATCTGCGTAGTGCCTGTGCTCCAGCACTAACCTCATAGAAAGTCCCATTAGTGCCAATGCCTACTTTTGATTACCTTCTGTGGCACTGTCCCAATCATGTGGCATCTTTATCTGTCAGCAGTTCCTTTTCTTACCAGGCCCTCATCATAAAAAGATATTTAAGAATCTAATCTTGCTTTACTTATGCACTTACATTATAAAACAAAAAACAAAAATAAATCATATTGTAGACTTAAGGCATTGCAAAGCTAGGATATCTAAGTGCAGTATTTCCTGTGGTCTGCAGGTGGCTGATATGCTTTTGCAAAATGTGTTTGTGTGCGTGTATATGAATGTTACACAGTTTAAAGATAGACCTTCTATCCTCTGTATTACTTTTTGGGTTACTTTGATTTTCTGTATTGCTTTGTTCTGCATTCCATCTCTAAACCAAGAATGGGTATGAGAATGGCATGTTATGTGTGAAGCCACCAGACTACAGAAGACAGCTGAGCTTCCAGCAGCTGGCAGAAAGAGGTTTGCCAATTAGGAAGGGGAAAGACAAAAGTTGATGCCACATCTTACTACTGGTCATACTTTTCATCATGTTCATGAAAGCCCAACTGGATACATGTGTAGTGCTTATTATACAGTATATACAGTACATTATAAACATTATTTTATGGGTCATCAAATGTTATTAATAAATTGTTCATTTACAGAATTTTAATACTGTGTCTATAAAGAAGTAAACATTCAAATTTAAGGAAATAAGTACTAAGCAATAGCTCAAAGAAACTGTCATAATTATTCTTTCTTGGTTACAAATTTAATTCTACATAATCTAGCTAAAGGCACTTTCTTATTTTTCAAAACAGACTTAAAAAAGCCCTGTCTTTTATGCTTCTCTGCAGTGTATATAGCACACATGACACAGTTTATTAAGAATAATTATCTTGATCCTTAGTGTTAGCTGAAGCTGTCTCTGAAAAAGAAGAGTCAGCAGGAGGTATTGCTGTAGCTTCGTTCTTTTATTGTGCTAGACTTGAGAATGACTTGAGGTTGCTGTTTATGTAAGGTTTTATTTCAGAAATTACCAAATTATAAAATAAAAAACCAAACCAAATCCAAATTAATTGGAGGCAATTGAGAGATCTGTACCACCAGTCAGCTACCATGTAGTATGTACGATAATTGCACACGGTTATTACCTTAATGACTTCCACAACAAAAATTAGAATATCTACAGGACAAAATTAGCTAGCAATAGACTGGAGAAAGTACAGAAAATGACCCTCATGATGTTAACTAAAGAGGAATATTTAAAAAGAGACCTTTTATCCTGTGAAGCGTTGAAAGCCCAGAAACAGTTTAACTGTTGTGTTTAACAATGTGGAAATGGCACTGCAGGTCTTGAAGTAATATCATGTGGCAAAAAATTATATATATTTGAATAGAAACACATTGAAAAATAGACTTGAAGTGAAAAAAGGCTTTTGTAGCCATCATTATTACTGTAACAATTAAAATGTTCTTAAATGATTATTTGATAAAATCAGTCCAATTGGAAAAAATGTAAAATAAACTATCAAGAAGTTGTAGATCCATCCATCCATTGTTAGTCTGCTTGGTAGCTTGAAGAACTGTAGAACTGTCTACGCAGTACTGAACTTAAGGCAGAGACCACCTTTAAATAGCCCAGAAGCCAACCTAAAAAATTTAATTAACCAAGCAAGTATATTTCTGAAATATTAGTGGAAAAAAAAGAATAACCTTACAAAAACCATGCAAATGCACGGAAAGCATATATATACCACAAAGACTGTGGCTAAGTCAAAATTTGAGGCTGTGTCTCCATGTATAAAAGGCACCAGTACTAACCACCTCACCCCTGTGATGAACATAATTATAACATTGATTTATTTGTCCATTTATTATACTTCTTTTCTCTTATGCAGGGTCTCGATGGCCAACACCTCTTTCTGGAAACGTTGTATGCAAATCAGGAACCAACCATGAAGGGACTGCTATTCACTGTGCCAGCATGTTGCCCATAAGCAAAACATTCATTCACTAACAAAGCCATTTAAATCATGTTCAAGGTTACAGGAGGCTGGAGTCTATTCTGTAAAAATCAAATACAACAATGAGACCAACAATGGATGAGGTGCCAGCACAATGCAGGGCACACACACTCATAAAGGACAGTAATAGGGATGGCATCCAACCTAACCTGCACGTGTTTAGGACATGGAAAGGAATGAGAAAAACAGAAATAAACTCCATATAGAGAGTGCCTAGTTTGGGATTTTAACTCAGACCCCTGGAACTGTAAGACAGAAGCATTAACCATTGTGCTAACCTCTTTACAAAAACATAATTAAAATGAGCATCTTAAGTAAAGCCATTCTTCTGCTAGACATTTAGAACTGCCATCTCTGCTGTGGGTTGTGTGCACACATTTTTTGCAAGCTCTTTACATGTATAATATATAAAGAGAATGCAAAAATAAAAGAAATCTAATTCTATGCAGCCCTGGGCATTGTGAAATTGACTATCACAAAGGAAATAGAAAATTGTATTTTGAATCTATAACAGCAGTACTCTAGTTGATTAATGCTATGCACAATCATTATTCTGCTTACTGTAATTATTAATCTATATTTTGCCCAAATCCTGCTGTATGATTCATTCAGTGTTTTATTTTCAATTTTAAATAGTACCTTCGGATTTTTGGCAGGTATGCTTTACTGAAGTTGACAGACTTGCTGAGAGTCTGAGGAACCAGAGACATTAAACACCGAAAAATAAAAACTTGAAGACTTGTGCCAAAGGCAGAATGCAGAGGATCTGATGTAAGCATGGAGAGAAACTTCTGTATTGATTGTTCCCTAAATTCTCCTCAAGATTAAGTAAGAATGCATCTTTGTTCTGTGATCAAATAAAAAGGAAACAAGAAAAGATTTAACTTTCTAACAATTTGCTCTACTGATGTGATTCCTTTAGAATACTCTTTAGCTGCAGTGCCTAGTGCCAAGGGTTTTCAACCTGTGAGACGCAGTTTGAGTATCTGTCAAAGGGGTGTGAGATTATGAGATATGTAGGCACAATCATACAAGTAAAATTAAAATGAATAAAGCATCTACAATGAACATATTATTTCAGACGACAATAGCCACATATTATTTATCCACTATGGGGGTAGCAGTCTGGTTAAGCAGATCACCTGCCATCTATTATGTCTGTGAAAGACAATTGCGGAGTTAAAACATTATACCATGATTACCTGTTTAAGGACTGATCGCATATTGCTAAAGTTAAGGGTAGTTGTGTTAAAGTAATTTACAAAATAACAGAAGACAGGAATATTTTTGAGAAGGAATCCACAACCAACCCCAATCTTTTCATTGAACCATCCATATCACATGCAACACTCAGAACAAAGGAACTTTGGTTAAACAAAATGACCGTGCTGGAACAAAATAACAAAAATGCACCATGTTAGATGATGAAACATGTCTACAGCTGAAGCCTGTGAGATTAATGATGCACTTGAACATAAAAAAATAAATACAACAATGATTAACATTTTCCACCATAAAGATTCACAGTTGGTGAGCCAAAAACGAATGAGGACAAAACAAACCCCTGAGATAGCCAAAGTCTTGACTATCTCATTTGATGGGGCATATTTAATTGGCAAAAATAAAAATCCTCATACTATTGGCAAAATCCACAGAGAGGAGATACTGAAATTGTCAGCTTGGAGCTCAACAAATAACCTGATATTGAACACCTTTATCCCCTCTACATCAATGATGATTGTATGGAAAAGGCCACAGCATTCAATTTCTTGGGTACCTTCATCTCTGCTAACCTGTCTTGTTCTGCAGATATCAGAGTAGTAGTTAAATAGGCACAACAGCATCTTCATTTCCTTAGCCTGCTTAGGAAGAATAACCTGGATCAAAAGCTGCTAATGAACTTTTACCACTCCTCCATAGAGAGCGTCCTGACATACTGCATCACAGGATGGTACAAAACCTGCACTGCAATAGACAGGAGGGGGCTTCAGCATGTCATCAATACAGCTCAGAAGATTGTTGACTGCTCTCTGCCCTCCCTACAAGACTTGTATACTTCCAGCTGCTTTGACAGAGCAAAAAACACTTTGAAGGACCCCTCATATTCTGGTTTTCACCTGTTTGACCTGTTGCCCTTTGGTAGGTGGTACAGGTCAATTTAATCAAGGGAAAATGGAATCAGGGATAGTTTCTTTCCCAGAGCCATAAGTACATTGAAACTCAACATGCACTAACCATCTTTCTTTGTATCTCTGTCTATCTCTTTTCTCTTTCCTTCTCTCTCTCCCACCTCCCCTGCTCATCTTTTCTTGGACGTGCAATAATCTTCTGTGAAATAATCACAGTCCAGTACAATATTTGCCGTATCTATACTTTGTGCAATGTCTACATTATTAGTATTCTTTGTGTAATATTCATATATTTTTTCTATTTGTCCTATGTCCAATATCTTATGTTACTAGTATTCTTTGTTTAATATTCATATCATTGGTAATTCAATTGTTGTACCTGCATGATCAGTAATATTCTTGTTTTGGTAATACCACTTTTGTTGCCTAGCATTTAGCACCTATTAATTAGTATACTTTACATTCTTTTCATCCAGCAGTTTTCATATGTAATACTTTACTTTTACTCATTTAAATGTTCGATTGTTTTTTTGTTTGAATCTGAAAGATGTAGCTGCTCTGTAATTTTATTATATGAGATGTAATGACAATAAAGGCTTCCAATCTGAAAAAAATATTTCCCCACTGCCATTAGTTATTTTTCAAACTAAGCAAAGAGCAAAGTTCTCCAGCAATATTGTGCAGATTCCATGATTAATACAATCAGCAGCCATATCAGTGATATGACACACAACATTCAGTTTAAACGGACCAATAGAATTAAGAGCAGAAAGGACTTTTCTTTGCTTTTAAATGAGACAACAGACATCATGAAGGCTGCACAACTACATGTATTTGTTGGTTACTGCCAAGATGGTGTATTTGTTAATTTGTTGTTCACTTAAAAAAATGTTCAAAAGAATAGATATGCTATTGTAGATAAACTCAGTTGATAAAGAGGGTTTGTGCTAGAACAAACATCCAAGTCTGTGCTATTGGGAATCTCATTTTGAGGTTTTACATTTCCAAGTATTATTTTGAGTTATTATTTACTTTTCATGTTTATTTATTTTTATCGTTACGGCAGGTATAATTACTATAAACTTTTTTACCATTCGCGTTAGAATTTTCCTGTGTTTAAGATCTTATGTTGTGTAGTGATTGCTAGGCTGTTTGCTATCACATGCTCAACATCGAGTGACATATGATCTCATCATATATCAGCTGTTAAAAATGGTGCCGTGGCTTTGGGATTCCAAAAGCAAATCTTCAATGAATTAAATCAAGTTTCTTTTGGTTAATGGTCTTATTTTGGTTAGATTGTCTAATGAGTTAAGTTCAGTTTTTTGACCATTCTTTCTCTCATTCACTGGTTTTGTTAGGCACTTTCTGGTTAGTTACCGATGCTAGTTTTGTTAAAGCAAATTTTGCTGCTTCATAAGAAGCCTTTTTTGTAATTCTCATATTCTCTATGTTATGATTGGGGTTCATATTTATTTATTTGTTTATTTATTTATTATGTCTGTTTTTTTAATGTTCCTATTGGGGGTTGAATACCTCAACGTTAATTTCACGTGGGATTAGCATTTGACAATGTTAAAATTATTTTGTGTCTTTTCCAGTGCCATTTTGCTTTTTCAAGGGAGCCACCATTTCTAGAAACGTTTCATACAGATGCTAGGGTGATTGTTTCCATGGGATGACCAGAGATTGTAACCTAAAATGTCTTTGAGTCAACAGTATAAAGGTCAATGATAGTCAATTCCTGGTATCTAAGTTTGGATAAAAACAATAAACTTTTTCATTGGTGTGGTTTACAGTTTCTGGTATGTGGAATTCTTGCTTTGATTTCTTTGACTTTTGATTACGATTGTTGGCTTTGTTGGAAGATAGGATTTACTTCTGGTTATCTAATTTCGGCTTGGCTCACATTTACTGCTTTCATCTTCTAATTGCTATTTTCCTCTGTGTCCATATCACCACAGACATAACAGAAATATGAGCAACCCAAAAATATGACATATTTATAGGAACATAAGAGATTTAATTGGGAAGGGCAAAGATCACAAATAACAAAATGGCATTGAAATTGACACAAATCAAAATCAACATGGCCAAATATTGTTCCTATGTGCAATTCAAGTGCAGAAATTAATTCAGCAGTGTTCAAATATCCTAATGTAATCAGAAAATTTAAAAAAGAGACATAACAAAGACAGGAAAAATTAATTATGGAAGTTCAGCCATGACACACTACTGCTTAAAATAATTTTGGTGCTGGCAAAAATGTTTCCTTCATTGCTGAACAATGTGCTGTATGCAGCAGACAAATTAGAAATCTCATGAAAACCTGTCCAATGAAGTTGGGATCTTCACCTTTCAATATGACCTATCAATTAATTTAATGTCAGAAATTGATGGTGGACAGGGATAAGGTAGGGAGAAGGGGGTGCAATATGTGGCAAGGGTTATCCCTTATCTTTCGTATTTATTTCTTAAAAAACAGACATGGGGAAGTGGTATATATCTGTTAACCTGTATCAAGTTTACTTTAAATGAATAATGAGAAATAAATGACAGCATGCCAGATTGGTTTGATGTGTGCTTAGAAAAACAAAATATAATTAAATGTATACAAATTTTTCTAGACTTAGTGGCTTCACCTAGTTTTGACACTTAATATTTACAAAATTTTGTGCCTTTTGCTCTTATTTTCGCACACATTCTTATAATACAATCACTTTAACTTTTCAAACTGGTTCTTTTACTACACAAGAAAAGCAAATCATATATTTGTCAATTTTGCAAACACCATAGAAATTAATATTATAACCATTCCACATTGCACCATATGCATGCCTTGTAAAAATGACAAACTTTTCAGTGTGCACCTGTAATTGCTAAAATCCTCCAAATTCAAAATTAAGGTGTTAAAATATACAGCAATGCCATCTCATTTACTGGTTCAGAAGCATAAAAAATGTGTACAATTTTTCATAAAGAATTAATAATACTAAGAAAGTTAATAATAAGTTCAGTCATGTTAAACCACAAGAGGTCTTGATAAATGCAGCTAATGAAGTAGACTATGTTGTTATTGACTTCAACGGCAAAGATTTATAGCATCCTTAGATTTTTCATTTAGAAGAAAATATAAAAGTTAGCGTATGTTTTTCATTGTTTACTTTTTCTTGTTTTTGATTAAAGTTTTCCTGTTGGCAGCTCTGGCCTTCCATTTGACTTGTTCTGTTTTCAGTTCTTTGCCAGGAGAATTTTCTTCAGTAGCAGCTGTTCAGTGTAACATGTAAAGGAACTGTATTGATATATTTTTTTCAGAAAATCCATAGAATAGCATGGATCCCTGGGGAAATCAATCATCATTAAGGTATTTTTTTTCCACTGACAGATTTCTTTTTCCCCAAACACTTGCAACCAAAGATACACTCAAACAGTATGTAAACTGTACAGTACATGTCACAGTATATTTCAGTTTCATGAATTTTAAATTAGGTATTACAGCAATGAGTACCAGGAAAGGAGGAAGAGGTTCCAGGGGCTGACAAAGAAGTCAACTTTAAATAGGAAAATGAAGTTATGCTTTCTAAAAAGTCAGAAATTAATATATCAGTTCTGATAACAGACAGGACCTGTACTTGTACAGAAAATAGATGGAAAAGCATACAATTAAAACTATTGACAGACACAGCCAGATGGTATAGGGGAAAAGGGGAAGAACAATAAAAGGAATTTTCTAAATCACCAGCCTCATTACTTTCTACAAAGAATAATGTGATTCAGTTTTCAAAGTAGTGTATTTATTATTCCTTTTTTAATTCTTCTTTTTGTGTGCCCTAAGTTTCGGTAGTTGGAACTGATAAATATTCTTTTTGGCATTATTTTTTGAGGGCTTTAGTTTCAAAACTAGTTTGCAAAGACAACTGGAAAGTGAAAGTCTTTTCTCAGCTGAACTTAAAGCAGGACATGAACTGATTCTGGACAAGACATCATGAGACACTGTGGTCACTGAGACAATTCAGAGGTTTATCGGGGTGCAGAAGCCTATTCCAGCAGAATTATGTAAAAGGCACGGAAACATGGCACCAGTATATCACCAGCAACACTCTGCAGCAGAAATAGATGAAAATGTACCTGAGTGTGTCGTTCCTGTGAAACCAAGATATTCTGTTCCCATCATGTTCAGCACAAGTAATAAAGGACACAATGAGATAAAGACTATTAAATATATTGTAATAATTTATAAATAAATTTATTTTAGAGTGAAACGTGTATCCAAGACCTTTACCATGTTAACTGTTTTGGGACCTTTAGATTATATCAAATTAGCATAGCAAAGCACCCAATTATTAAAACAGTCTTAAATGTACAATGGTAAGTCCCTCTGTTTCAATTGTATCATGCATTTGTGAACCTTGGTTGGATATGCCTTATGTCCCTCTTTTTTGTGCTTCTTGTTCCCTTGCTTTGTTGGAAATTCCAGCCCTGTTCTGGACACCAGATGACATGATGCACAGGCGTATTCTGCATGGTTTACTGTCTTATGCCAGACACTTGCCTTTGTTCCTCTGATATTCCTGCCCTCTTATGGATGCTGGACAACATGACACCTGGGTAGGGCATGGATTCCAGACAGATGGACGTCTTATTGCTTTACATACATAGAGATATGTAAGGATGAGATTAGGATATACCACTCATATGTGTATTGATTGGTTAATATTTAGATAAATCAAATTAATTTTATTTAAGATTTTTATTAAGTCATTATAGTCAGTGGGCTGAAGTGAAGTGGTAGAGTGCACTGAGGCCAATCTGTTAAAGCTTGTTGTAATAAAGATATGCTTTATGAATTTTATTTGAGAAGATGACTCAAGATTTTAATTTATATAATAAGCATTTTTCACAACACACATCCATACTTGCACTTGTCAATTTAGAATCACCAAGCAGATAGATACATATGTCTTTAGGGATGAGATACATATGTCTTTAGGGATGTGGGAGGAAAACTCGAGTACCTAAAGGAAAAGCATGTAAGCAGGGGGAGTATGATACAAACTCTGCACAGAAAATGACTGGGCCTCAGATTTGAACTCAAGACACTGTCTTTGTGGCAGCAGCACTAACCACTGTAACATTGCCTGTCTTTTTTAATTTTTTTATTTCTAACTTGGGGGGTTGATGTTGCTATTATTAATACTGCTGATCCTCAGCTCCAGTAAAACAGGTTTAAATCCCATTCAAATCAATTTCTGTGTGTCTGTGTAGCTATGTTTGTCCAAAATTTCTAAGGTTCAACAGCTTTAGTTTACTTTATAGAACAATTCAAGCAATAGTGTGATGTTTGTTCAGATAATTCAACAATCTAAATATGTTCGTTTTAAAAAAAGAATTGGTAAAATTCAAAGCAAAGAGTTCACTAAAAATAGATTGATATTACAATTACAATTAATTGATATTACAAAGAATAAAAAGCTCTTGCTTAAAGAAAGTTTTGTTTAAGGTTTCTTATCTTGTTTCATTTCTCTCTATATTTGGTCATACAATCATAATTTCAAATATTCATATGTTCTTTAAATGTTGTAGAAAGATCAGGAGATGGTCAGAAAACTCTGTGCCAATGTTTTATTTGTAAGCTAACGGTCCATGCTTCTAGAAGTGTGACTGTTTTCTAACTGGCTTAGTTAACACTCTGTGTATTTACAGGAATAACTAAGAAAGTTCTATTTCATGTTAACTTACAGGGGGTAAAAGATTACACCATAATCTAAGTAACTATGAGAAACTAATATTCTATTGAAATTAAGCAGACACCTACAGGTATGTGACTTTAATATTAACATTCTAAGATTGGTTCTTACAGTCTATTTGAGTTTTCTCTATCAGCTCTGATTTTTTTTCTCTCACAGATTTCATAGACTTGCAAGTGGAAGACTCCAAATACACACCTCCAGAAAAAAATATTTGAGCAGCATAGTTTGAAGAATAGAAAAATCACATTTTCCTTCATTTTTGTAACACAAATTAACAATAAAAAACCTATTCACATTCTTTAAGGATTTATGCACTTTTAACAGGGGTAAGTAAAAATTTCCCTGACTAAACCCACCATGAGGAGCAACTTTGCATATCTGTACCAAGTCCAAAAATGCCCCCAGGGCACTTCCCTAATAAAGCACAGGTGCAGGCACTAAATAAAGCTACCCAGAGAAAAATGTCATAATGAAACATAACCTATGATCTTCTTCTGTAAAAATGGGCAATCTTTGTACAATTTGCATACCGTACAAACACATATTCAGCTTCATATATTAAAAGAAAAGGCAATCTCATGCAAAAATGCATATGTGAAACTTATTACCACAAATGTGTCTCAAATAGGTTTACCTTCTACAGCAGAGGTTACGTTTCTTTTAGCTAATATTTTAAACTACTTTCATTATAAACTCCTCCTCAAAAATGTGCATCTCTATGGTCCTTGATCATTGAATGGCAGTTTTTGAAGTCAAAGTTTAAGAAACTATCTTTTGCAGCCTCAGAGTTACAGTACTTCTGAGAAATCAATAGTTGCCTCTACTGGCCACCACAGGAACTAACTCTTTAAATGTTTTTTATTTATTTATGTGATGTGCAAAATCTGTTATGAATATTACTCCATATCTGTCAAATCAATATTTTTAAGAGTTCATTGTTGTCCAACATTTTCAAAACATTTCATCTTCCCCATAATGTGTGTGCTGATCTCTACCTGAACACCATGTTCTGGCAGCTCACAAGCTCTCCTAAATCATGGTGAAGATAGGAGTAGTTTCCTAAATTAGGAAAACTGATAAAACAATATTACTGCTTAAAGCAGGACCAAATTTACTTCAAACTGAGGTTTTTGAGCCAATTAGGACAGTTTTCCTGTTCTGAGATGCTTAATAAATACAAGCACAGATCTTTAGTCATGGCTACTGAGCCATTGAGACATTTGGCTATCTGAAAAGATAGTTTGATTTGATATTGTCTCATATAAATCACAGCCATTGCAGCCAGAAAAGTTGTAAAGAATTTCTGCTGTGTGCTGCATGTTGCTCAAAACAATGAGTTGCTCAAGCAATGAGTTAGGATTAAAAGTAAGAAAGAAGAAGCATGGAAGATGCATAGAATGGAATTGCTCCACTACTGTGTCAAGCAGGATGAGAAAACATTTTACTGACAACTGTTTATGCTGCAGTAAAGTTTTTGTTGAACATCTGGCACAGGAATATTGGCTAATGTTGACTGCATAGTTGTTGCAAGTTGACTGGTAGTTAATTTTCTGTCAACCTATAGATGTTTCATTAGAATGAGACTTGGTGACTGGGAATGTGATTCAATTAAAATAGTTTCACTCTCACATTACTGGAAGCATTGTTATTAATGTTGTTATATGGAGCACGATAATGCTAAAAAAGTCAAAAAGGACTTATCTGACAAAAATTGTCATTTGGATACATTTCAGCAAACTACTGATGCACTAATTGAATCAAAGTATCCATTTTGTGTCACAAAATCCGTATCCATTACCATTCCACCAGTAGCGTGAATTGTTGACACCAAATAGAACTGATCTATGGACTCATGCAGTTTTGCGATGTGCTGGCCCTTTCATCAGGGCAAATTAATAAGAACTTTGGTTTGTTAAACCAGGGATTATTTTTGAATCTTTCTGTTTGTCTGTGCCATTTTGCTACTCACAGATTTGAATCCTGGTTAAGGCCTCAGCTTTGATACCCCATTTATGACATAGTAGTAGTTGTGCATTCTTACATGCATCTTTTGGGACCATTGCTTTACTCATCTAGTAGATAACTGACTATATATCCTGTTGCGTACTTTATACGAATCATGTCAATCCATTTAACCAACAATCTTTTTTGCCTGACCACAAATCTCCATTAGCTGGATATTTTTTGGTGAAGGCGTATTCTTGGTGCAGGATCCTAAAACTGTTTAATCAAACCGGAGGCTGTTTAACAATCAAAAACTAATGAAAATGAATACATAGGAAACAGTAAACCAACTCAAAAATATTTTTGAACCATTGTATGAAACCACTCAAAAATATTTTTGAACCAATTGTATGAAGATGAAGGCAGAAAATGACTAAATGACTAATAACATTTCAGACAGATCATACATTAATGAGAAAACAATTATCATCATGAATTATATAAATAAGACAAAAATTGTAATAAAATGACGATGTATCATGTGCCTAGATGAACAAATAAAACAATAAATAGAGAACACCAATTATACGTATTATTTCCTAATTTTTAAAACTGCTGTAATTCTCTGGACATTTTTCTTGAAGCGTCACCCAGATAGTGTATTTTCTTCTGTTTAGCTTTTTTGGTTTAGTTTATTGGACTGCTTTCTGTGTTCATTCTGTATTTTCATAATATCACCTGAAAGATTTTCTGTACTATATGTACTTTTGCACACTTTATTAGAAACATTTTTTATAGTAGAATATACTTCTTATTTTTAATTAAATTTATATAATGCTCAATTTGATAACTGTTTTGGTCCTTTATAAATTTACACTATGTTGGGTATATTTTAAGTCTTTATTGCCATGCAAAATGTGATGCATCATGGATAAATGTACAGGGAATTAAAAAAAAAATACACTCAATGTATTAATTTGGACCAAAATAATTGCTATAGTAAAATTAACTGCAATACCTCTATTGTTTACATCATATCTAAGTAAATCATGTACTTGACAACAAGTAGACCTCCAGGCCTAGATGCACATATTCACACAATGGGTCATGAGAATTTGAAGCAAACTTCAATGTCATTTTTTAAGAAAGCTTTTAAGAAATAGATAGATTCAATATTGGAGCAAATTAGCAATTGTAGGGGCAAAGTAAATGCAATGAATGGACAGAAATGTCTGCCATTTGTACAATTGCTAATTTTTATGTTTTTACAATGCCTATACAAAGTATTCACCCCATTTAGAAGTTCTCATACTTTATTATTATACAACATTGAAACACAATGGATTTACAGTAATTTGGCTTTTTTGCATTGATCAACAGGAAAAGACTTTAATGTCAAAGTGAAAACAGATGCCCACAAACTGGTCTAAATTGCAAAACACAAAATAATTGATTGTTGTATTGTATTCACCCCCTTAATATGACACACCTAAATCATCACTGGTGCAGGCAGTTGGCTTTAAAAGTCACTTAATTAGTTAAAACTGTCTGGTGTCAAAGGGCCTTTGATTGATTATAGTATAACTGAATCGGTACATCAACTGAAAGGAATTTCCATGATCTGATGAGACCAAAATAAAGTTTTTGGCCATCAAAATAAACACAAATCATTGCACATTATCTAAAACACACCATTCTCACTGTGAGAAAGGTGTCGGCAGTGTAATACTTGGGGGATGCTTTTCTGCAGCAGGCTATGGGAGGCTTGTGAGTGTAGAGGGTAAAATTAATTGAGCAAAATAAAGCAAACTCCTGGAGTATATCCAAAAGAAAACCTGATGTAGTCTGCAGAAAATCTGTACCTGGAGAGAAGATGCATTTTCAGGCAAGACAACAACCCCAAGCATAAAGTCAAAGCTACAAGGGAAAGGTTTAAAAAAACAACAATGTTAATGCCCTGGAATGGCAGAGTCAGAGTCCAGATCCCAATCCATAAAAATTGTTAGTTTTGCAAAGAAGGACATTGAAAATTCCAGTGTCCAGATGTGTGAAGCTAAAAGAGACCTGTCCACACAGACTCAAGGCTGTCATGGATGCTAAAGGTGTGTCTACTGAACTGAAGGGGTTGAATACTTATGTGATTAATTATTCTCCGATTTATACTTGTAAATTTAGATCTGTTTTCACTATGATATTAAAGAGTATTTTTCTGTTGATCAATGTCAAAAAAGCAAAATTAAATCCATAGCTATTTAATGTTGTCTAATAATAAAATGTGAAAACCTCCAAGATGAGTGAGTACTTTTTATAGGAACTGTAGATACTGTATAAGCAACTGTTTATTTATAAAGTTTCTTTGCATTTAAAAGGGTCAGAGAAATTTTTCTTTGTTGAATGCCTGGATAGCCAGTCGTATGGCATATGGCCTCCAGACTATTGTTGAGCTTTTGGAAAACCAAGGCAGATGTTGGCAAGGTGCTCTGCCTTAGAACACCATGGATTGGGCAGGACTGCAGTAGATGTCCAGTTGTCTGGCTACCACTCCTAAAAGGGCACTATTACATCTGGCCGATGCAGACTTTTGTCTAGAGGTGATGATACAGGCGGTTGTGGCCTGTGCACAGCATGAATAATGAAACCTGCTCCCTTTTGGTCAGCAGTCTTTGGTAAATATGCATTATTTTCCATGTGCAGTATCTTCTGCAGCCCCCTATTTTGTTAACTGATGCATCCTTTATACATTAATCTTGTTACCAAAAAGCTGCATAAACCAATATATGGGTATTTCTTAAGTGGTATGTTACATTTCTGTATATTTCTACCCAAAATAAAAAACATTTGGCCAAAACAGTTGTCATGTACCCCTGTGGGCACTGGTGAAGAGTGTATTGTTTAATTCTGTGAGAAATGCAGTGACAGATTTTTGGGTCATTAATCAAAAGAGGCTAACCTATTATCTACTTTCATTTTTCTGTTTCATCTTAATATACTTGATTGTTTAGGTTCTGCCCCCTAACTGCTTCTAAGTAGCAATGAATTAACCATGAGACGACACAGGTGGAACTGGTAATGTCTCTTACAGACAAGTGCCTAATTCTCTGTCATTAGTAGCTCTGTGTGTGTCTGTGTGTGTGCAAGTGTACATTGTCAAATCAGTTTTAAAGAACTAATTAAAAAAAGAAAAATAGAGGACATGCACCTGTTCTTTGTAGAGAAATCCCTGCTATGCGGCAATGTTACATGCTACCTTCCATGCTTAATAGATCACATAATCATTTAAAATGTACTTTCAAATAAGCTTAAAATGAAAAATAACACAATGAAAACAATGTAAATGTTCAACAGACATTTATTATTACTATATTTAATGCCCAGGTGGTGTAGTTGTCAATGCTGTTATCTATTGAGTTCAGAAGACTACATGGGTTGATTCTGGGCCTGGTCATTGTATCAGAGGAATTACTCCTGTGTATGTGTTTGTTTGTTATACTCACATTCCAGTGTTTTTCAAAAATAAATTATATTGTACTAATTAATAATTTCACACTTGTCATATGTCAGAGTGTGGGTAAGTAGCTCCTAGCACTGCAGCCCAGGATTGATATTATCCTTATAACTGATGCTACTAAGATAGGCACAGGCCTGAGGACATTCTTTAGGAAGTAAATAAGTGAACTGATAGAATGGTTTGATGTTTGCTATTAATTAATGCTAAAATATATTAAAATATCATGTTTTGCTACTGTGTTGGCTGATAGCAAATGGATTATGCGAGAGCTATATGTGGAATTTAGAAATAGGAATATATAATGATTCTCATTCATTAGTATGGTGATCTCTGACTGTTAAAAGATTCATCCTTATATGTAATATAATACTAAGTGAGGTAGCATTGTATTAAATTAAAAGAGTGAAATGTTGCCTTATAGTCTTTGACAGAAAAACTAAAGAACAAACCGAAAATAATACAAACATGAAAGCTAGTTTTAACTTCTAATTTTCAAATCTATAATCATTATATAGGCTTAAGAATGAAAAACTAATAGACACACAGTACAATATTTGTACATCTTAAGACTGTGAGAACAATAAGGAATAAAAGAAAGGCACTCACAACATCATCCACAGAGCTTATCAAAGAAAGCAGTATGATATGCAAAGATCAAAATGTAGCAGTCCCTTTCCGCAGTAACACTCCTAGACTTACTCAGGCTTGCTTACAGTGGCCATCTGGCTCTTGTCCCAGCTTATTCTTTTTCCAGTTTATTAACTCACCACACAACTGACTGATTAATTTGCTAATTTCCACATTTGCACCACAGGCTACAATGATGTCCGGATATTTTCTCATTTCCTATTAGTGGAATGCCCTCATTAGCCAGAATATTTAACAACACTTATGCTCCAACCAGTTACATAAACAGCATGTCATTCTTAAATTTAATTTATCTCATTGTTTAATTAGTGGGCCTTTATTCTGTTCTTATTATGCATTCAAAAAGGTGCAGTAGGATGCGGTATGGAGGTATTATATAAAAATTTTGAATTATTTGTATTTTTCAAAAGTATTAAATATTCTCTTTTTACTTTACTTTGTTAATTGTATCAAAATACAGTACTTTCAAATAAAGTTTGATGCAGCAACTGTTTTAAATAACACTGAATACTAATGCAGAGGAGGACTTATAGTCACCTTAATACTCATTAGAAAGTTATGTTTAAAAAACATGAGAAAAAAATCTTACAAAGGCAATGAAATAAAAACTAATTCATCCCCATGCATCAAACAAATTCTTGCTCTGTTTATATACAAATATAAGAAACAAAGTTTGTTATTCTAGATCAACAAAACATAAGTAGAAACTGGGAAACAACAGCATGCTTAATTAAGTTAAAAGTAGACGTTGATTGGGGATCTCCCAAGACTGATCTTGAGAACCACTGACTTTGTATGCTGTAAGCCATCCCAATGAGCATGTAAGGTGCATTTAACTTTTTGAATGTTATGCTTAGACGGTCTCTGCCTATCATTAGGGAATCAGAAAATATTCACATCATTTAAGTGAAGTCAACCAGATGAAGCAAACTCTAATAAATTAGTGAGGTGTTTAATGAGGAAAATACAGTAGAGTATTTGGTCCAGCAAAACTGGCACTAGAGAATAAAATTATGCTTGATGTTGTAACCTGATGAGCGTTATAATGGTAGGAATGTGATGCTTGAAACTGTCACACAAAAGGAAGCTTTGCTGGAATTTAACAAAGGCAATAATGGGAACATGGGTCAGATACAATAATAAACTAAGCCAAAGTGGAGTCTGCATTTCCAGAGACAAAACTATTTAAAAAAAAGGACAAGAATCCATTTTGTATGTACAGTAATTATCTGTGCCACTGTTAAACTCTTCTTTCACATTTAATGAAACAATGAAAATGACTTTAATCTGCTCTTCTTCAAGTTCAACACTGAACCATATCTCTCTTTCTCTCTCTCTGTTAGTTTAATAGGCATTTTCTGGGTTTACCCAAACTGGCCAGTTCTCTCCAAATTTAGCAGGTATTTTAGCAGAAATTTTAATGGACAGATACCCGTCCTGATGCTAACCTTCTTTAATCACCCTTTTACAACATACAAGAAGAACAGTGTCATTGAAGTTAACATTTTATTTGTACCCTACAGTATATGGTCGAAAATATGTGGATACTCCTCCAGATCACTTAGTTCAGGGCTTTCAGTGACTTTAAACATGGCACTGTTATAAGATTTTTTTTTACCAAATCAGTACGTGAAATTTCTGCTCCACTAGATCTGCACAGGTCAATTATAAGTACTATTATTGTGAATCGGAAGTGCCTAGGAGCAAGAACAGCTGGGCCACAAGATGGTAGACCGTGTAATCTCACAGTCCTAAAGTGCACAGTATGTAAAAATTGCCTATTCTCTGTTGTATCACTTATTAAAGAGTTCCATACTGCCTCTGGAAGCAACAACAACACAAGAACTGTGTGTCGGGAGCCTCAAGAAATGTGTTTCTATGGCTGAGCAACTGTACACAAGCCTATGATATTTATATACAATGCCAAGCATCTGATGGAGTGGTTTGAAGCACGCCGCCAATGGACTCTGGAGCAGTGTAAACATGTTCTCTGAAGTGATGAATCACGCTTCACTATATCTGGCAGTCTGATGGGAGAAAAAAACTTTGGCTGATGCCAGGAGAAAGCTACCTTCCAGACTGCAAAGTGCTTACAATAAAGTTTGGTGGAGGTGGGATATTTGTCTGGGACTGTTTTACAGAGAGTCAGCTAGATCCCTTACTTTTAGTAAAGGATGCTATTAATGCTACAGCGCACAGACATTTTAGTCAATTCTGTTCTTCCATCTATGTGGCAATTGATTAGGGAATTTTCTGTTCCAGCACAACTGTGCCCCTGTGCACAAAGCCAGGTCCATAAAGAGATGGAAGAAATTGAGTAGTGTGCACAGAGACCTGACCTCAACCTTATTGGACACTGTTGTAATGAATTGCAATACTGATTACGAGTCAGGTGTTCTCATCCAACATCAGCACCTGACCTCACAAATGCCTGTTTGGCTGAATACGCACTAATTCCCACAGACGCAGTACAAAATCTTGTGGAATGCCTTCCCGGGAGAATGGAGACTTCTACAGCTGCCATTGGGGGGGATGGGATTTGATTTAGGACTCTTTAATGAGCATGGTTTTGGAATTGGATGTCCAACAAGCCCATAAAGGTGTGATGGTCAGGTCTCCTACAAGTTTTGGCCATATACTGTACTTCTCATCTTGCTTTCCTCTTACCCACTGAAATATCTTGTTTTTTGTGAAATTTTATACTTAACATTATCTCCAATCCTACATCCCAAGTACTAGGAACTGGAAAACAACAGAAAGAGAGTCACTAAAATGGATTTGACTGAACTTCACAAATTGGGCCTAAATTGGACATTCTCTATCTAAATGATTGAATAGAGATTATTATGTTAATATTTATAGATTGCACAGAAACTTACAAAAAATAACTAGTAATTGTTTTCTTAATTGCTCAGCAAATACACATTTGAAATTAAAGTTAGTATCAATCACTCAAAATTATTTGATGGTAACAGCCAGAGCTTTATTACTCTGTATAGAAGGCTATAGTATAATGGAGGCAAACAGAAATTTCATTTCTGCAAAGACTGCTACTATAAATCACATGAATCAACCCAAGGATAAAACAAAATTTGAAATAGTGCAATGCATGGCAGGCAGCTGGTGAAAGTTTAAACCACGCCTCTCTAAAGTATAGTAAACTATACTCTTCTCTAAACTCTTCTGCATCCACTACTTAAAAGTTCAATGTGATTCATCACAGATGTCCCATTACATAACATTTAAAAATATCAAAAACCTTATTACAAGAGAATAATTATAACAATAATAATACTTTTTTACATTATATAGTCATATGATAGCCTATATTATTCCAGGTATTAGATGCTGGCCCATTTTCAAGAGGATAACGCTAACAGCCAAAATATTGCACATCAGAATCACAATTAAGTCAACTAGCTTCAGTATTAGAAGGACCCTTGTACTGGTACAAGAATTTTCATCAGTATGTTTTTAGATGCCAACTAGCCTGCACAGAATAATCTTTCATTTTTAAAGTTACTATAACATGATCATCTGCAAAACAGCCAAAAGACATATTGTGTAGCAAACATATTGTTCAGATGTTATTATCAAACCAAGACAACACCCTCAGCTTAGCTTAAACATGTAGGCCCATACAACATGTAATACAAGGCTAAAAATATTCCTAAAAGAAGTTCAGCATAGCACACAGCTCACAAAATTCAGAGAAGCCATGCAAAAAGAATGGTCAGTGGCAATGACAGCAGAATTTAAGATATTAAAGGTGCACAGGTAAGAGAATTAATTTTTCCACAACATTCAGAGTATATATGCTGTCAGACATTTATGTGATTTATTTTGGTTGGAAAAATTGTAAGCACGGATTAGGGTGGACAGTGACATTAAAATTTGGTCAGGAATGCTTAATCAAACAAAGTATATGGTTAGAAACCAGATATCACGTATTAGATGATAAAGAGCTCATGAAGAGACACAGGTCCGTTCAGAACAAAGGATATGTTAACATGGAATATACTGTAGAACACAATATACTGTATATAATCCATCACTTTAATTTATGTTTTATTTGACTATAATGACGTGCATTTTTTGTTATAATTACTTACACAAAGATTTACCTTGCATTTTAGACATATACAATATAAAAGTGCTTTAACTTGTACCAGTAATACTACACACAAGTATGACAGGCTCTTTTCAAATGTAAACATTCAGAAACCAGAAAAAAAATAACAAAAAAATGATAGAACTGAAGGTCAACTACACAATCTTATACATAATCAGACTTGGCTGAATATTCCAGCTACAGAAATAAAGAAATGAAAGAAGGTATAGCTAAGATTCTGATTCTCTGTCTATCAGAATAGTTAGCACTGGAGTGCTGCCCCCCTTAGAAATGAGCATCCACCCTTTAGACCATTTCTCCAAACCAAGAGACCTCAACACAACTGAGGGGCCAGAATGCTCGTCAATACTGTAATTCTGTGTTCGTCTTGTTTGCTGTCTTTATGTGACATGACAGCTGGTGTGTTAACAAGCTAATACAGCAGTTAAAGTCAGGGTAAGTACAACTTTTTAGGTATTTTGTTTTTCATTGCTTATTCTGTGAAGTGTGTTTGTGCATATTTTTGGGTTAACAATAGACTGTGACAAAAAATGTATATATTTATGTGTCTCTCACCAAATACTGTACACGCCACAGAGTGTCATTGTATAGTACAACAGCCAAAAATTTCAAAATCAAAACACTTTTCAGCACTTCAAATGGAGCTGTGATCTACTGTTCAAGCTGGGTAAAAACATTTAGCAGGCATCATATAATAAATTAGATAAAGTTAGAGTCATTATACAGTTACAACATAATGCAGTTTAGAATCTAACCAGAAAATGCAAATAGCAGACTAAGGTGCAACAGACAGTGGGTGCAAATGGTATATTAAAGTGCAATAAACAGTAAGGTGCAATAACTGAGAATAAATGAGAATATATATCTATATGATATTTGAATTTACAGACAGTAGTATATAAAAGGAAGAGTATATATATATGAATACTGTTCAGTTGTACAGATACATCATATGAATAAATATTATGACATGTGAGTCGGTGTCTCAAATTTTTTTCAAAACCAGCTTAATTCAACCCATAACAGGAACAGCAAGGTTATTTATTGTAGCGCGGTCAACCATTCTACTATACGCAGACACAACAAACAGGCAAGGTTGGGACCTGGTCAGTGGCAGAAGTTATAATGTTCCATGCATCACCCATCGCGCAACTGGCACTTTGCATGTGGCAGCGGGCAGCTTGTAGTTGTTTCTGTGGTGCTGAAAATCTGCGGTTGCCTCGGCAATAGACAAGCAACCATCAACAGACGTGGCAGTCGTGCTTCTGCGTGTCATCCCGTTGGGGAAGGTCTCAAAAGAGTCTCACAATATAGATATCTCTCTATTATAATAAAAAAATCTTGGATCGATACGTGATCTTCTCGGAAGACACTGTGACATCCCACGAGAGACACTTTAACGTCACACGAGAGACACTTTAACGTCACACGAGACAAGGCAGTGAGTCAAAAGGACAGCTGCTGTACAGGCTTTTAAATGATCAATGCATAGTGCCACAAGCAGAACACACAGCTTGGCAGGAGCAGCAGAAAGGCAACAGCTGATCCGTCTGCATCTCCTTAGCATGCGTTCAGCCCCGGTGGGGTGGAAAAGCGAAGCGAGCAGGGGGGCAAAGCCCCCTGGTGTTGAATATTTTTATATACAGAATAGATATATGTACAGTAAACAAATGAAATATACAGAGTACAGTAGAAGTTATTGATATCTAGAAGGGTCAACTATTGAGTGGTAAGGGTTGAGAGTTCAGAATGGTGATGGTATTATGAAAGAAATTGTTCTTGAGCCTGCTGGTGTGGGACAGAAGGCTATTGTAGCACCTCTCTGATGGGAGGTGGGTAAACAGTCCTTGGCTGGGATGTGAGGTACCCTTGATAATGCTCTGAGCCCGTCACAGACACAGTGTATGCTACAGGTCAACAACAGTTGGCAGCACGATGCTCATGATGTGTTGGCCAATTTTCACCACCTGTTGTGGGGGCTTCCTCTCGGCTATGGAGCAGTTGCCATACCACACTGTAATACAGTTAGTTAATATGCTCTCAGCAGTGCAGTGGTGAACGTTCAACAGAATCTGAGGGGACAGGCAGGCTTTCTTTAGCCTTCTCAGAAAGAAATGTCATTGTTGCACTTTTTAAACCAGACCAGAAGTGATTATTGCCCAAGAAAGATCCTTGGAGATGTGGAGGCCCAGGAATTTAAAGCTGGAAACACACTCCACCTCAGCCCCATTTAAATGGATCAGAGCGTGCCTGCTGCCTTTAGTTTTCTGGTAATCTACAATGAGCTCTTTAGTCTTATTAAACCAGACCAGATGGTATTGAGGGCAAGGTTGTTGTCAGCACACTATGGTGCCAGGTGCTGAACCTCCTCTGTATAGGCTGATTCATCATTAACATTGATACACCTGACCCTCAATATTGCATAAATACTAATATGAAACTGAGAAAGCAACTCTCAAAGAAATACTGAGCAGATTGATTAAGTCACTTTTACAGTTAAACAATAAGATTTAATAGGATTGCCTCTAGAGAAAACTAGTGTTTGATTGCCTAGCCATGTGACACTGTATGAATTTAATAGGTAGACATGGTAGACTGTTCTGCAGTCATCAGGTGAGTAGTGTGAACACTAGACATCGCTGTTGCCCCTTTAACCCCAACAGACAGACATTCAGGACATAAAGTAAAAGCAACAAGAAGATATTTAATTATTTTCTTCGTAAAAATAGTGCTCAAAGCACCACTGCCACAATATCACAGTTAATTGAAATATCAAGCACCAAATTAACACAAATCTCTCTCTAGTCTTCTCCACACCTCCCAGCAAGCTTTGTCCATCTCCACCCAACTCTGGCTCACTTGCTGGGTCTTCTGCAGTCCTTTATATAGTTCTTGACCTGGAAGTGCTTCTGTTCTTCATCCCACATGATGTACCAGCACTTCCGGGTCAGACGGAGAATTCAAGTTTCTTCTGGATTTCCATCCTCAACACTCGACAGTACTTCAGGGCTATAATGGAAGCACAACTCCCCCGGTCCTTCCATAACACCCCCTGGCGGCACCCATGGCACCCAACTGGGCTGAGGTTGCAAACTCCAACTCCCAGGATGCCCTGTGGGAATCCGGGGCATCACTATACTTCAGGGGAGCTGCTATCTAGCATCTTGGGAGAGGCAGTGTCTAAAAGTAGCTGCCCCCCCCCCCCCCCCATTCTTTCATTCTTGGGTTGTCCTGGCTGGGTAGAGATGCTGGCTGTCCATCACAATAGGCACCTGCCTACTTTGTAAGTGGAACAATACGGGATTTTTTTCCACAGTAATAGCACTTTTAGGAACCTAAATGACAGACAACAGGTGATGGAGAACACCACAAAGTTGGTCAGCACATGCCTCGAGTCCTCAAGAACTGACTCCATCTGGCCCTGCGGCTTTTTCAGTGTGTTGCCTCCTCTGTTGTTCTTTCACTTGATCGTCAGTTATGGAATCGTCACTGACCATAACAGTTGAAGTGGGAGGAGTAAGCATTCATAAACATATAACATAAAACTGTTAAAAAACATAAAATGATTTACGTAGACATTTCAAAGCTTTGTATCCCCATTATACAATAGTGACATGAATTTGTTTGAATGATACTTAAATAGATTTATCATTTTGCATATGAGCAAATTGTCTAAATGATGAGATGCCTCAGTGATATTTTTAAAAATAATTACTCCATTGTGTTACTATATATAGTTTATTATACTGTGGCGAGTGGCTGGGGGTGGTACCATGAGGGGGCGACCGCCAAGGTGGCGTTGGGGACCACGGGAAAGAAGCATGGAAGCTCAACGCTATAGAGGCCTGTGGTCACCGCCAGGGGGTGCCCAGATGCTTGAGGAGTGTCGGCAGGAGCTCACTGGGAGGCACCTAGTGGATGTAAAAGGTGCCGCCTCCCTCCATTCGATGGCTGGAGTCGGGTGGAAGAAGGACAGAGCTCGAAGTAGAGGAGTGGAGGCAGACCTGAAGAGAGAGGCATTGGAAAGAGGCCTGGACTTTCAGATTTTTTCTACTGTATATATTCTTAACTTGCTAAACATGACTACTGTCATAAACAAATAACATAAAGATATACAGAACACCAATAATAAAGTAGACAAGTAAATGTTTGTCTTTAGGGCCCGAGAACTCAATAGACTCAAGCTGCAGACCTCCAGAGCTCTACTCCATTGAGGAGGTTGTCACTTTATATTATAAATCTGTGATAACACCTGGTTATACTGTGATTAAAGTTAGTGTTGGGGGTTTGGGTATCTAACTTGTGTCAAATAAACCATGTGACAAAATCTTGCAATCCAATTGGCTGTCCATTGGAGGTACTGAATCCCAGAAGTCTGTAGCTGGACCCGTCTCCTAGTATTTCTCTGCTGCCTTAATGGTCTGTTTTTTGAATCACCATTTCCTGCAGTTTGCTATAATTTCTGCTGCTATACCATATACATATCATTTAGTTTTTCTTTCCATAGATGCATTTAATGCAACTTTTGTAAGACCTAGCAATCTGTTTACTTGTACACCTGGTTTTCTTATTGAATCCCTTTCTTCCTCCTTCTTACTGTCATCTGAGAACAATAAGACTTCATACCATCACTGCTAAGGCTGTCATAACAGTGGCTTTACTATTAAAATGTTAATTACTCCATATGTGTTAAATCTTTATGACAGCTTGTTCACGACTTTCTGTAAATATAATAGGTAACTTCAGCATGAATAGCAGGCAGACTCTAACAGTCTGGCACTACAAAAGATGGTAAAAAATGAAGACTTCTTTTATTTCACACATATATTTGTAGGACACAGTACAATACAGTACAATACTTCAAAATATCACATATAATTATTTATAGCTGAGTTTATTTGTCCATGGCCAAGTATATATTCTAAAACCCTGAGTTGTAAAGAGACATGCCTAGCCTGCTTGGAAAATGCAATTATTCACTTTTATTGTTATTTTTAGTCTACTGGCAAATTACTCTACCAAGGAGCCTTTGACTCAACCTAAATCTGGACTTTTGACTTCTTTAGCTCCCCTTCACTTGTGGTCATACCAGCTTGATCAGATATCTTTTTATCAGTTATTTGATTTTATTTTGCATATTAATCTGAACTGAAATGATGTGTAACTGAGAATATTCTGGCACAAGGATTTTGGACTGTCAGAGCTTCACAAACCTGTTAAAATAAAGTTTATGAACTAAAAGTTTAACCTTCTGTAAATATAGTTGCAAGAAAGGTTATATTTTAAAATAAAATAAGTTAGTGGCCTTCAATTACTGTTAGATTTTTTAATAAATTGTCTTGACATGAGTTGCTTTGTGTAAGGCAAATCCAGAAAAACAATTTGTAAATAATGGCAGCCTCGCTATCACCTACATACATACATATATATATACAGTATATATATGTATATATGTTGTGAGATTTTTTAACTCTTTTGAGACTTTCCCCAACAGGGCGACATGCCGAAACGCGATTGATGCGTCTGTCGAGGCTCGTTGTCTGTCGCTGAGGCAACGGCAGGTTTGCAGCACCCCACAAGTTTGCAGTGCCATAGCAAGTTCACCGCTTTGTTGCGCAACACGTCTGTCACCCGATGGGTGATGCGGGGATCACTATAACTTGGCCACTGAGCTGACCCCAGCCCTGCCTGTTTGCTGTGTCTTTATGTGGTAGCTCTCACTGTAATAAGTAACCCAATAAACTCATGTGTCACTCTGTGTGTGTTTGTGTATATATATATATATATATATATATATATATATATATATATATATAT
>JANRMT010062819.1:17289504-17332612 GCA_026402145.1 Polypterus bichir lapradei | reverse complement strand
ATATATATATATATATATATATATATATATATATATATATATATATAGTGAAATAGAGCGGCCCGGACACACACAGGCGGACACCGTTTCAGTCATCACCACACGTTTATTTACAAATGTCAAGTGCACCGCCACCAAAACCCCGAGTTCCCCAAAGTCAATAGTTACTGTCTTCACACACAAATCACTCGGGCCTCTCCTCGCCTCCTCTGCCACGACCTCATCTTCCTCCTCACCCGACTCCAGCCTTGATTGCAGGCTCCTTAAATAGGTGGCTGATTGGTGACCGCACCCAGCCACCTGTGACAATATATATATATATATATATATATTTATTAGTGACAGATAGGGAGTGCAACCAAACCTCAATCGCTGGTCACAAATGACACCAATACAGTCAGTCAAAATAGGTTTTTATTATAAAAACACCCCATCAAATGTTTCTCCACAGTTGCACCAGTACAAATATACACAATATTCTTCTTCCTTCTCTCTCCATCCGCTGTTATGTAGTGTTATGTATTAATCATTAAGAAAAATGTCAAGGGGTATCGTCTTATTAAATATAGGGTGAAGAGTATGGTTATGTATACATGTGTAATAGATAAATTGGTTGTGGAGTTCAGACCAAACAGTGTATATGGAACAAGTGATAAGGAGATAAGTGTGTGAGAAAGAGATATAAGTTTCAGATTGGCTCACTGCTGGATGCTGGATGGCTTCCTTTCAGTGCCAGGGTATAGACCGATGGAAGCACTACCAGATCAGGCAGATGTCCCAAAAATTAGGGCGCGTGAATTCCTGCAGTACCCCCTGGTGGCACCTTTTCAAATCCAGCAGAGCTCACTCTTGACATTACAACTCCCATCATCTAAATCATCTATCCTTCCATTATCCAACCCGTTATATCCTAACTACAGGATCACGGGGGTCTGCTGGAGCCAATCCCAGCCAACACAGGGCGCAAAGCAGGAAACAAACCCCAGGTAGGGCACCAGCCCACCGCAGGGCACACACACACCAAGCACAATTTAGGATCGCCAATGCACCCAACCTGCATTTCTTTGGACTGTGGGAGGAAACCAGAGCACCCGGAGGAAACCCACGCAGACACAGGGAGAACATGCAAACTCCACGCAGGGAGGACCTGGGAAGCGAACCCGGGTCTCCTAACTGCGAGGCAGCAGTGCTACCCACTGCACCATCGTGCCACCCCGTCTAAATCAACATCTGTTCAAACTTTGGAATTTGCCAGACATTTCTAAGTTAAACTTACATTTAACATTTACATGTAGAAAAGAAAACTTTCACATGTGTTGAACATATAGGCTCCTGTCTTTGTGAGTCTTAACTAATTTAGCAGGTTTGGGAATGGAAGTGCAGTGGGAGACTGCTTGCCAGAGCAATATTTCCCCCCTATAGTGTGGGTGTAAATCCCTGGTAGTGCTCTGATTTTGGCATCTGCAGGGCTGCATGGAATATTTACAGTAGTTTGAACAGACAGCTCTTCTCAGGTCCTTCAGAGCCACTGAAGGGAGCTACAGAGAAACAGCGTTCCTGTTCTCTGAGAACACCATCTGACCTAAATGCGCATCCAATATACACATGTGGCATAACAGAAGTGCTCTCTGGCTTTAAAATGAGTCTCTTCTCTTCATTTGGATGAGACATAGTTAAGACTAGAGTAGGACACCACTCCCCTGGAGTGGTGTGAAGGAGGAGGACATGATTGCAGGGAAAATAACTATAAAGAAGTGAAGCCTGTGTTGTGCAACTAATTAAGAAAATAAAAGAGTCTTTTGTGGAACAAAGACTTGTGTTTAATTGCTGTGAACTGTGTTTGGGGTGCAAGACCACTCTATCTGTCACAACTATCTGAAAAAGATTTGAGAATCATAGCTGACTCAGTGCTGTCTAAACCAGACATTGTATAGAAGAAATTACAAAGGTAAGTAAGCAGTCTTGACTGCATATCACTCACAGACGTGAAGGTTTACCTATTGTACCTCAAGTATTTTTTTGAAAGTTTAAATTGAATACTTTATGCCATCTTCATCATTGATTAATCACATATTTAAGTTCACATATTCATTTTTACTGAATAAAAATATGTAATCATAATATTCAATGCTCATATTTGCACATAAAGAAATAGGAAAACCCTATTTTATTATCATAATGCTCCTTAATAATAAAGCATCTATGCTACTTTATTGGATTTCTATGGAAATGACAACATCTCTTAATAAAGGGTTGGGTTAATGGCTTTCAGGAATCTGCACTTGACATTAAACAGGGACCTGCTTTAGGTGAGCAAAGCAATTATTCAAATTGTATAATAATTATACCAGGTCTGCAATTTTCCACATTTCTATTTTAATTTCTGTTAAAATATCTACTCTTAAAAGTGTTTGGGATGTTAATGATTAATTCCTTCATCCATTTTAAAACACTCCACAATTAATCCAGTGGTTCAGGCTATAGAGGAAAAGAGTCTATCTGAGCAGGACTAAGCATGACCAAGTAGCTACCCCTGATGTGATGTCATCCCATTATCTTTAATATGTAATATTCAAGTACATTTATCAATTCACAATGGTATATAAATTAGATTAAAAATTGAAGTGTAAAAATTATTTATAATGTGTGTGTTTATTTATGCATTTAATTAACCAAAAGAAAGTACCAATGATGGATACAGACTACCAACAAATGTGTAACTTGATATTGATATTTTCTATCTGCCTTTATTATTTCGATCAGTTTGTCATGCTCTGGAAAAAAAAACTTTCTAATTCAGTGATTCAGAAGAAGCAAATCTAGCGCACTGTAGTTTTCTTATGTTTCACATGAATCGTTCAAAGGAAAGAAGTAAAATGTCCATACAACAGTCACAGATGATGTGCTTCATCATAGACAGCATCAGTGAATATAGAGATAAAAATGGTACTCTTTAGTATTATGATGTAAAAGAAAAATGTAAGATTTCTTTTACATATCTGTCATCAGGATACCAAAAATCCTTTTCATGAAGAAATATTTCACCTAGAAATTATGGTGAAATTTTCCTTTTATGCTTAATACTATGTTTGAATTTGAATATTACAGTGGTCACTTGATTTTACTCGTTTTATCCCTTTTATAATTTTAACAAATACAACTGTAGCCCTACCTTAAAGTTTTAATGTCTGGATTTAGTTTTGACACATAAGAAGTGGAAGTAACTGTTGCAGTATATTATTTGCTTGTGTTTGTTTAAAAATTACCAAGTGTAATAATAGAACAGCACTGAAAAATTACAGTTGTATAGGTTCTAATGTTTCTAAGAATTAATAAAGGTTAATAAAGAAATAATTAATTGGAAAAACAAATAATACATTTTAAATATTTCATAGCAATATGTCTTCATTTTTATACAATGTAAAATACTGAACATCTAAAACTATCAGGTTGTATGGTATAAAATGCCATACTCTATTTGTTTTTGTTAATGACACTAGTCATTTTATTACATTTTATTATGCCTATTTTCCAGCTTACACGTTTTTTAAAACCAGGGCTTGGATAGCTAGGTCAATCAAGTGTAATAGAAAAAAAATTATCCTAAGAAATAGGCCACAGTAACTGCTATACTGTACCTGAATGAAGTCTGAGACGAGGTCTGACAGAAGCTAGTGAACTTTAGCTCTGGATATGAGTGCACTGCCACTGTGAATTGCATTTTAAGGTTTGTAATTGTAAGAACAGGCAAACAGGAGTAGTGACAGAGATATAACATATAATTGTGAGTCTACAGGAAAAGAATCTGTGCATTTGATGAAAGAGAGAGTTGTCCCCAGAAGCATTTTCCACAACAAAACACCAGGTTTACTTTACATAATTAATGGAAAAATGTTTAATGTTGAAACTAACAGAAGCAAAATTAATGCATTAATGTGAAAATTAATATAAATGTGTTCTGGGACAATGGAAGCACACTTTTCAAATTGCTGTTCAGTAATTATGGGAAGGAACGTTAATGGTATTGATAGCTAAATAGACAGTACAAGCAAAGAAATGAGATCCATCCATCCAATCATTATCCAACCCGCTGAATCCGAACACAGGGTCACGGGGGTCTGCTGGAGCCAATAGAAATGGGATTTGACACGTTTTTTTTTTTCAATTTAACTTACAAGCAAGTGGATTCTAGTCAAATGAAGCAACTTATTTAGTTTCAGACTTTGAGTTAATGCTAGAGAAATGATTAGGCACCTCAAAGTTTATAGCCTAAGCCTTTATCCACTAGACCACTCTTTCATCAGTGACAAATTCCAAAACAGTACACTGCTAGAAACTGCATTTGGTTGAAATATCTAACCATTTTATCCTTTAAAAGGTCACATTGGTGAAGGAAATGCAATATTGTCGGATTGTTCAAATCACTCGATTTTCACTTTAGAGTTAAATCAGAATCAAGTAGCATGGATCATAAGTACAAGTAGGTAATTCAACCGTGTAACTCCAGTTCTTAAATCATTATATTGGCTTTCAGTTAAATTTACAGCCAATTTTATATTCAACCTTTCTGACACATAAAGCAATAAATGTCTTTGTTCTTCTTTTCCTTATAGAAGCTGGTAATGCATATTAATGTTCAGGCACCTTTCCTTGGAGATATTGTACTGCTGTGTACAGTCACTTTGTAGTTTCTAAGCAGTGGTTGACTTGAATGGGGTTTGGTTCCTCCTTTCACAGCTTACCAAACTAAGACATGTATTTCTTTTTTTCTCAGTAGACCTGGCTCAGAGTACAGTACTTAGAAAGCTTACACAAACTGCATGAATGATAGCCTTATAATGGAAACACATGCAATAAAATATATAAAATGAGTAAAAATACTATTATAATAATAGATATCAGCAGTAACTATGCAACATTTGCACATCAAAAGCTCCTGCTTTGCTAAGAGTATCCTGCACAGAGTTCAGATTGCTGTATTACCATGTGAATCTAAAGGCTTATTAATCTGTACCTCTGTAAAGGTTTTAAAATTTTCATAATATACATTTCTTTTTTCCCCCATTAAGGATAACTACAAGGTTTGCCTTTAGTTTTTCTTTACAAGATTCTTTTGCTGCTTTCTAACCTCCAAAGGAATACAGCTTGTATATATTTCAAATATGTTATTATGATCGGTACATACAGACCCACGGGGAGTTTGTAAATATTTTGCAAGATCAATTCACAATAGATAATTGGTCAAAGTTGGCTAGATCTCACAGGTTAGCACAACCCTCAGAACATGCAGATACTGTAGTGGTGTATAGCAAGTCATACTTTGAAATGTGTGAGCTATAGGCTAGTACAACTTTAAAATATTAGGTGTGAAAGTTTAATTAGATAAAGATATATGTGCAAAGCAAAGGGCAAATAACATTATTTTCATGCTTCTTTAAATTCTTATTAAGAATAACAAAATGTAGCATTCAACTTAGGTAAAAAAGCTTGGAACAGCACATCTGTCTAATGCCAGGGTGTCTGCCAAGAAGATATGAGGGGAGTTAAATCAATGGATATCAATATATATTTCATCTCCTGTTTCCTAGCTGTGACTACAGTCAATTAGAAATTGAAGATGAAAGAGCTGTGTCTTTTGAATTGATTAACCAAAACAGTATTGCAATTTACCTCTCAGGGAAAACTCAAAAGAAAAAAAAACGTTTCTACAATAGGAATATCCCAACTTAAACTAGAATATAAAAGAAATCACAAACTGATACTAATTTAACAGTGTAATAATAATAAATACACTGGAAGGAAGATAATACTGTTTAAAGGGCCGGGAGATTAAATATTAACTCAATGGGTCATTACATTAGAGTTCAGTATACACAACATTTTGCTAAGTCTTTTGAGTTTATCCCAATTAATTAAAACATGAACGATGCTGACCTTTATACCAAGTTTGCGACCTCATGTACCACACCCTCCTGGACATCCCTGCATAACAACGCTATGGCAACTGTAAACAAAAGAGGCTCCCATAAGTGGTTTCCATAAGTGACAAAAATGGCTTCACAGTAACATATTAAATAATTTTAACATTAAGAAAAACATGCTTAAGGTAAGATTTGTTAGGTTAACTTTTTTTAGTTGATTTTGAGCTGAAATTAAATTTTTTTATGCAGTCCACATTTTTTATTTTACTACTTTTATTTTCAATGAATAACTTATGTTTAGAAGTATTGTTTTATTATAGCATTGTGTTTAGTAATTTGTCCATGAGTGCAGATAAATCTACACTTGACTGTGCTTTCTAAAGAAACTCGTTTAAAAATATCATATCTTGTTTTCTGACTTTAGCTCTGGTTTAGTGATGTGGCTTAGATGCATGTCAGAACTGATTTCCTGGTTCTGACACTTTGTTTGTTGCTTGACTACATCTTTGTCTCTCCATTTATCTCTCCGTCATCTCACTGTTAGCTGAGTATTTAACTACCCCAAGTAGTTCCAAAACCCCCCATAAAATGTTGCAGAAAACGTTGAAAAAAGTTTTACAAAAGGACCCAGATCATAACATAACAGAATTATGTAAACAAATAGCACAATCAAAAAGCAAAAAAAATAAATAAAAATCAAGCAGACAGACCTCCAAAAGAAACAAATTAAATGATTTAAGAAAAAACTCAATAACAGTTTAACAAAAAATGATATAATTAAGATAGAAAATTTTAAAAAACCAAAAAAAAAAACCCTCTAAACTCCATTTCCACAAGTAAAAATTTTAATACTAATAATTTAGAAACTAAACACACCAAATCAAAATAATTACTCCATCTTCCATAGCAAACTGGTCTTACAAATGGGTCCAAAAGATATGAAGAAACAAAAAAGATAAACCATAAATGAGCACTACAGTACTCTTATAACATTCAAAGTTAGAAAAAAAATGATAATATTCTAAACGAGAAAAACTTATCAAACATTCTATTTTGTAGATGAGAAACAAAAACACCATGAGAAAGACACCTGCCAACAAACAATAGAGATGGATATTGCAACCAATGGCAAAAGCAGGCCCTGTCCCCTTTGGTTTAGTCATCAGGGGGGGAAACAAACCACTAAATGGAGCTCCAGAAACACATTAACAAATAGTTTGGCATCATCTAGCAGCTTAGAATAAAAATAAAAATAAATTTTTGAGCAAAATTGCTATTAATCATTTTAAGGGACAGAGTTTAGGTAGTATGTTTGCTAATAAGCTAGAAATACAATATCCAAAACTATGTAGAAAGAAAAAAAAATCAAATATCAACTATGGGATGCTTTCCATTCACTCCATTTCTTTATTTTGCACTTTTAGGACAGAGAAGGGCATGTCCTGCTAATAGGACTTGTTTTGTCATTAATTTATCTCCTCAGTAGCTTAAGAGATGAGGGAAGATTGAATCGGTTGATTTTCATAAGTTGGGATACTTAAACTTGATGTGGAAAACTAGAAGATATAAGGAGGAAGGCTGGCTCATTGAAGCAGCTGAAAAAACTGTTCTCTTTTCAAGGAAAATTTGTATTGGCTTTTTTCCCCTTGTTTTTAACACTATATTTTTTATTTATCTGTTTTTAAAAATTTTAAACTTTTTTGTCTTTTCTATTTCTGTAGTAATAATTCAGGCACAAACATGCATTTGGATTTACGTGTTCGGGTGACGTATGGACTAGTAAGTATTCAGTATACAGAGATGATTCCCATGTTTCATACCTATGATGTGTTGGAGAAACTGAGCACCAGGAATTCTCAGTTGTGCTAAACATATGTTGCACTGCATGAGGTATGTTGCAGAATGAAAGTTGCATCCTGTGGAAAAATAAGTAATGCTACCCAGTTGGGAGGGGGTTGAATGTCATTCTTGTTGGCAGTCAACATGTTAAAATTATTAGAGGCCTAGATTCCCAGGGAAGCAGTGGTGTGCAGATCCATCCATCCATTATCCAACCCACTATATCCTAACTACAGGGTCACGGGGGTCTGCTGGAGCCAATCCCAGGCAACACAGGGCACAAGGCACAAAACAAATCCCAGGCAGGGCACCAGCCCACCGCAGGGCGTACACACACACACACACACCAAGCACACACTAGGGACAATTTAGGATCACCAATGCACCTAACCTGCATGTCTTTGGACTGTAGGAGGAAACCGGAGTACCCGGACAAAACCCACGCAGACACGGGGAGAACATGCAAACTCCACGCAGGGAGGACCCGGAAAGTGAACCCTGGTGTGCAGGTAGGTGCAGAAATATAGAAAACAAACAGATATGGTATAAGTGATAATTTTATGAATTTTAACAGCTAAACGTGAGGCTCACCAAGGGCACAGTGGTGGGCCTGTTGATCATTCTGACTTGGGTGAAGTGGGGGAAGTAGGGTAATGATTACCCAGGGCCCAGTGGAGCGGAGCCATGAAGCCTAGAATGACAAGTTTGTTTTCGAGTTTAAGGGGCCCACAGGGACTGCTTATATAGGGCCCAGAGTTCTGTGCTACTGATACTTTATGAAAATGTAAATGTTCCAAACTCAGCAGCTGACACAAGCAAATTGTTTTCAAGCAGCTTATCTGTACATAAACTTCAGATGTTTGAACTTTTTCTTTCATTGAAAAAATGTCAAAATGTATGTAAATATGGCTTGCATATTTTTTTATAAAGTTGCAGTATATATTTCACATTTCACAGATGTGATTAAAATAACAGGCTGCTTCACAGGTCTGAAGTAGGGAAGTTCAAATTATTACCCAGAATTCTCTCCATGTGTTTGTTCTTGAGTTACTCCATTTTTGTCCCACATCCCCACTGATACAATGTTTTAAGTTGTACATGAGTGTAAATGCGTACACTGCAGTAGACTGATGTCCTGTATGCGATAACGTACAGCCACACCAAAGGCTCCTTGATGATGGAAGATAGATTTTGACTCTCCAGAAGTTTGAGATGGGTTTACATAATGGATGGAAACATAGATAACAAATTACAGCTACCACACAGATCTGTTTAAAATTAATGTGACAAATGACCGCCAAAGTTGTGAGCTCAATTCTACATCTTCTCCTCTAACAATAATTGAAACCTGTGCAAGATCCATTAGCTAGCTTCTTAAGTTATATTAAATGTTTGCCTAAATATTAGTGTACAGTGTATATACTTCTTGCCCCTTGTAACTATAGAATTGTCTCAGTTAGTGACCTGCCTTGTCGTGTGTAAGGCATGGAGGGCACACGATTTTAAACCGTGCCTTACGTGCTCAATAGTATGAAAGTTAACATGCTCTATTAAATGTGCAGTGCTGTACGTTAAAATGTACTGAATATGAAATATATCATCCTTAAGTATAGAAAAACTGAATTTTGACAAGAAAAAATAAGTTTGCAGAAGAAACCTTTTTTTTTACATATTATTTTTGCCTTTTATTCTGCATGTGTAACAACTTTTTTTTCTTTATTTTTATGTGGATTATTTGCTTTGAATTTTCACTAAATTTTTTACAACAAACTTTTGCACTAAGAGATTACTTTCGGCACGTGTTTTACCCGTGCTTGATCCTGCCTTACACATCCATAGCTACACCCTGTGTACTGTAAAAATAAAGCTAACAAGACAGGATGGTTTCATTACTGTACCAGTCAAAATCATCTATGGTAATAGATATTTAGATACTGGGCCCTGCAACTTTTTTAATCACATACATGCAATACCATTTCATGCAGTATTAAAATTAATATTGTGAGACAAGGAAGACATTACTTGTAATCACAGTGGAAATAATATAGGCACATTTTGATTCCTAGAGAGTGATTTACCTGAAATGCATGACCCATTTTTAATAATATAAAGGGATCAACATTTGCGTTTTATTTGCAATTTTAAAATAAATAATAATGCTATTAGCAGCTTCCCCTATTCTTCACACTGTGCCTGTTAAGGTAGCAGAGAATGGTCAGTGTCATTTGGCATCATCATTTGAAAAGCGAGCTGCAGTGTCTGCCCAGGTGTTCTTAACTAATTGCTTTTATTGGTTTCAAGTCAAGACAAGCATCAAATCAAGTAACATTGCACTTCAGCTGTTAATTTAGCACAACGAATTACTTTAATTGAATGGACTGAGTGGAGTTCGTGTTGTGACTTGTTGCACGCGCCTTACATCACACTGACTATTTGAAGCTGTCCTCAAGGGGCTGGAAGTATTTCTCCCTCTCCTTCAGTGGCTGTCCATATACTAGATTTCAGTCAAGTTGTGTAACTGGTGTCTCTTAGATATGGGGACTTGCTAATCTTATTGGTCAATTGAATGATTATGTATACTAACAGGCTGGACCTATCTAGAGGCAGCAATTATTATATTGAGTCCTTTACTAAAGGGTCAGGTTCTATAATGACTCCTGATTATGAATACTGAATATACTTATGAACAGTATTGCTGAAAAAATTGCAAAAAATAATCTGATTTGATCACGTTAGTCAATGGTAAATTCATACTTTGTTTGCTGATGTGCATTCATTTACAAGGTCAATAAGGTGTAATTTCTTACTTTGATCTGATTGACCGCTTTAGAATTTTCCATGTACTGATCAAACATTTTGTGTCTATACAGACTTGTTAGCATTGCCTGGCATGTGATGCAAAAGACATATACTCCCCAAAATAAAAATTGGACTTGTGCAAAATTTTGTAGGAGACTCTAAAAAGTGGTATGAAAGAACAAGCAATGACTTATAAGTACATGTAGGCAGGTGGACCTCATCTGAACAGAAGTGTAGCGGAACCTTTAGATGTCATTTGTAGTGTATTTTACACTAGGCCAATGGGTCAGTCCTGGGAGACTCCTATAGCTGCACGTTTTGAATCCAACTAACCTCTGCTATTAAATGGATTCTTATCTTAATTAAGCATGAAGTTATTTTCCAGTTGCTGTGGTTCTAATGTGTTCTGCCACATTGAAAACAGAAAGGCAGGCCAAAAGGTGAAGTGACGGTACTAACTTTTTTTTTTTTTTTTAAGGAAAGGAACACAATTAAATATTGTTTTCTGGAACCTCACACCTTTCCCTGTTTTACAACTTTACTCTTACAAACCATAATGTAAGAGCATAAATGTTGACACCATAACTGAGTAGCAATCTTCTGGAAAAGAGTTAATGTGAAGTGTTTGTTTAGAAAAACAAGCAAGATGTCCTCATCGTTCCCAAGTTTGAGGAAGGCCAGTAGTTGGCAAATGTATAAATATTTTGACTTTTCGTCTGTTTTATTTGTTGTTACTGTATGGAGTTTTTGCCAACTCCAACAGGTGACCCAGAACTGATACTGTATTTTACAGAAAGAATGATCTGCTTGCAAGACTGATAAAGCTCTATCTTTAGCAATCTGATCTACTGTATGTAATCAAGGCTTATCTGTTAATAGCATTCCTACACAACCTTAAGAAATCTTTTGCCTTGCCGTGTTATAATTAAAGATCTCTTGTTCACAGTCATGTCCTTTTTGCTTAGAGTGGTGTTTCTCCTAAATTATTGTATTTAAGTGATTATTTTTCCTTTACTGTAAATCAGTTTTAACAGTGCAAGTAACCTACAAACGAATATATAACAAGTTAATATGGTGTTTTTGTATTAAAGAATCTTTGGAGTTTATTAACTACATCCGCATACGCAGCATTTACATACAGGGGTGGGCAAAAGTAAACTTACAATTGTTTGTATTGAAAAAGACATGCAGATTATGATTGCTACACTCAAACACTCAAATAATAATAAGACAAATAATACAAATAAATAATGCAATAATTAATTAATATATTATAATATAAGAATAAACTCTGTTTCACGTACTCACAACTGTAAATCTACAGTACTTTTGCCCACCCCTGCATATTCAAAATTGTAAATTATTGCTATTATAAATAACAAGCCAAATACCTGATAGTTTATTTTGAATACATTTCCAAGACTGCTTGTGAGTAATGAAATTCAAAGAGCATCAGCAAAATGCCTGTTTGCAAAGGGCACTTGAGTAACCAAGGAAACTGAAACCTATTGCTGAGCTTAGAGAGGTGCAAACATGGCATATGATTTGTGTTTTCTTAGGGTTACAGAATGATTTGTGCTGGCTATTTGATGAATTTTATCTAAGATCGCATTTGATGTTTTAAACATGTCAAAGTATTGGAAACATTGTCATCGTTACCACAATTGTGCAAGAAATACAGTTTGTTCCAGTTATCATAAGCAAAAATGTCTGGTTTCTTATATACCATTTTGGTTTTCCAGATAGACATTGTAGCGCATGCATGAATCACAAGATTTATGCATTCCTAAATTCCTCAAAATAAACAAAATTACAAGACATGGTAGAGCCTTCAGCTGCAGAGCTGCTAGACTTTGAAATGAGTCAGGATATCTTCTGCAGTGGTGGGACATTTTAAGGCTGATACGATATGTGCCAAGGAAATCCATGTAACTGGCTGGTTCACTCCTTCTGCACCTTAGAGTTGACATCATTAGGGCCTACAGCATGCTCTGTGGAAGGGAGGAAGAAGTTCCAGGAGTGATGAGGAAGATGTGTTGAGATCAGGCATTGCTGGGGCAGCAGTGTGGATTGATTAGATTACAAAAGAGATTGAAGGTAAACAGCAATGAAACAGCAATGATGATTGACTGGTAATAATGTTAGATGTTGATCTAAATAAAGTTGAAAGAATATTTACCGGTAATTAGTAGTATTAATTAAATAACCAAAGAATGCATCCTAGAGTGGATGCAAGTAACCTATTTTCTCTTTTTTATTTCTATTTACATGCTAATATTTATCAAAGGACTGGAGACTCACTGCACTGTACTGGATGTTACCAGGAGAAGTTCTGCTCCCAGGCCCCTGAACCATATAACCCCCAACCTTGTGTTGGATTAAACAAGCTTTTGAATGTTGTGACATTCATTATTCTGCTTGAACAGAATTTGTGGTCTCATTAAACTGTATTGAGCCTCTTTAACTTTAATTAGCTTTGTTTGCTGCTTCATCTAAAGTATGTTTCATAAACACGTTAAACTTACTTGTCAGCTTTATTAGGCAATTTCAGTCTCAATAATTAAGTATGAGATTCTCAGAATATCAATAAATCTTCTACAGTACTGCTCTTATATAGTGTCGGAGATGGCTGGGGTGGCGACCTGGCCGGGACGCCCAGGAGGACCGGAGGGGGGCTTGTGCCTTCCCCAGACCATGTGGGGGCGACCGCCCTAGTATCTTTGGAGCTTTGAACCTCAACCCTGTAGGGGCCAGTGGTCACCGCCAGGGGGCGCCCCTATGCCTTTAGGGCCCTGGACCTCAATACTTCCGCCACACTGGGGCGTGTCGGTGGAAGATTGCCGGGACACACCTGGAGCACATCCAAGGGAGCATAAAAGGGGCCGCCTCCCTTCATACAATGGCTAGAGTCGGGTGGAAGACGGAAGAGATTTCTGGAGGAGGCAAGGAGGCGGCCTGAAGAAGTGACAGAGGCATAGCATTGGTTGGCCAGGACTTTGGGGTTTGTGGCACTTTTGTACATAATAGAATGAAGAATAAACATGTGTTGGGTGACATTGACGTGTCCGCCTGTCTGTGTCCGGGCCGTCTACCACAATAAGTATGTCATAATTCTGTGTTTTAACTGAGCATTTATCACCATAGGCAGGAGAAAATCAGAAGTAATGAAATAATGATTTGAATCAGTTATTTTAAAAGGAAAGATAATTATATTATCCAACAAAAAGGAGTATCAACAACAAGGCAGTGACCAACCCTGAACAGAATTCCAGTATGTCAAAATTTTATTACTTGTACATAACCACAAAAGCACCAAAGTTAAAGGTTAAAAAATAAATATGTAAAAGGAAACTGCACTCATATACGTTTATTAACAAACGGAATGCTGAAAAGCAAACAGAAAGGTAATACAAAATACAGAAATTTATAAATAGGTAGTGTAATGTTGTTATTTGACCAATCATTATTGACCAGCAGCAGCTGACATATTGGGGGCACTGGCATATACACATTCTCCCTCACTTCTGCCAGGTCTAGTTAAATTTACCAGAGAAAACAAAGTTTACGATTTAGGTTTCTTCTTCCATTTTATTTTCAGCTCTGCATTTTAATTCAAAATACATTGAGGGAAACCCTCATGTGTAGCACCTTCAAACAAAAATTCAAAAAGTAATAGTAAATATAGAAGTTTTCTTCTCCCTGTTCATCTTTTCCTACTTCTATGTAGAGTTGATGGAAAGTAAATACAGAAATAACTAAAATTAATAAAGACAATTAAAATGTTAAAACAATCAGCTAAAACAATTAAAGACAAAAGAATATTGATTTGGAGTTACAAATCAAGCTCTATACACGAGTACACCAGCCAGCAGAACTCTGCAGTAGTCCAGATGTGACAAGACCAAATCCTGGACCAAAAGTTGTTCTGCATACTTAGTTAAATATGATATGATCTTGCAGATTTTGAATTATTTGTATCTGCAACATGGTCTGTGGAATGTAGCAGGTCATCAATCACCTCTCCAAGGTTGCGTACTGACTTGGTAGGTATTAGCAATAATTGACCAAGCTGTACTGAGATGGGGTGTTGAATAAACTGATGAGCTGCAATTACAAAGAGATCCTTCTTTGCCAGGTTGAGCTGGAGATGGTGCTGTTTCATCATGGCTGCAGTAGTAAAATATGCAAATATTATAGCTTATACCATATGGTCCTCTGGACAGAACAAGTACAGTTGCATATCATCAGCATAGCACTGATATGAGAAATTATGGGATTGGATGATAGGGTCTAGTGAGGTGGTTTTTAAAAAAAAGATGAGAGAACCCAGAATCAATCCCTTGGCATACCCCAGCACTTGCCTGATGAACTTTTTACAAATTTCCTCACCAGTACACTGTAGGATCTGCCCAAGAGGTAGGACTGAAATCACCTGAAGTCAGCCCGAGTAATGCCAAGGTCAGAGAGGGTGGCAAGAAGGATCTGATAGTTGACTGTCACAAATTTAGGGGAGTGATCTAATGAAAACAAAATCAAGAAGGATGTACTCACTTATACAATGTGTTTAAAGGAGCTGAACTTTAAATTTTCTTGTAGATTATTCCAAGTTACCAGTAAACAATAACTGAATGGCAAACTTTCCAAATTTAGTAAGAACTTGAGGGACCTCAAACATAATACTGTCACTGGAATGAGGTTCGCAAGGTTCACTTAGCATGGCCAGCACAGTAGTGTTCATTATTAGATATTATAGAAAAAAAAATTAGGTGGAAGAAATGTACTGGAAAATGCCAAAATGTTCCTAAGCTGAGTTAAAACTTTTCTGTAAGCTCTGCCACCTTTATTTTAAAAGAACAGACATTTTTCTTGATTTCAGCAATGGGGAACTGTTAAAATAGGGTGTTTAGTACAGGCTGCTACCTACAAAATAACAAAGTCAGCAGTGCAGTCAATAATTCCTGTCAGAGTGACTTCAAATCTGTGTTTTTATAATGTGCTAATGCTGTATAAAAGTAAGAATGGCAAACACATATTGTATAGAAAATTGTGGGGAAATTGCAAAAATTGGACTAAATTGGCATGTGATTCATTGTTTCAGATGAACCAGTTCACCACTACAAAACAATTTCTAGAATGGTTTTATGTGTATAGTAAAGGTTCTGAATTATTATTTGGCACTGAACCTCGTGTTTGGAATGCCACGGGGATATCTGGCATTTGTATGAAGCAATATATTTCACACACTTGATTTTATGTGATAAATCTTAAACTTTGGTCTTCCATTTGCTATTTATCATTCCTATGTGTATTATTACTTTAATGAATGACCACAAAATTTAGATAACAGGCATTAAGCTGATAAATAATTGCTGGGATAAGTGAGCTTGGAGGGTAAGAAACAAAACAGAACTGAACAGAAGACATTAGGTAAGGCAGTAATGCAAATTTTTAATACGTTTATTGAATGCTGTTGACTAAACGTTAAGACACTGTACATCTTTTCATGTATTGTAAATGATTCAATAATATTCAAGCTAGTGCGGCTTTGAATATTAGCTGGCGACCTAACAAAAATTTGAATCAGATGCAACATTTTTCCATAACCACTCCATCCCCAATTTTTTCTTAATGTGTTATAACTTATTTATAGATTTCCTGATTAGACATATGTGGCTACATATCCTATAGGCTGTTGCACATTGCCTCATCTGAGTACATGAAAGAGTTTAGTTGTCAGAAGAAACCAGCTAATAATCAAAACATAAGACAGATTTTACCCAGTGGATGATCATGAAATACTTTCACGCATGAAAAGTGAATGCTTATGCTACTGGCATATAGTATTGAGACTCCACTCAAAAACAGAGCATGAGACCCTGACTTTGTCTCCATTAACACTCTTTTACCTGTCCAGAGTTGACCAGAAAATGGAAAAGAACATTCAAGATGTTAATGCAAGAAGCATTAACAAAGTAAAAAAAAAAACAAAAAAAAAACTTTCCCTCAAAGTAAAAAGCCAAGAATTACAATTATGAACCAAAGTATGAATGATCACAAAAAGCAGCAACGCCACCCATATAATTAGATGATTAAAACAAAGATTGAATTTTTTTTCAGTCTGAAAAATGTAAGTTTTCTTTTACAGACCAAACTGGTGAATGCAATATGATGCTGATTAATAAGTGAAAGCTGTCCAAATGCAAAGATTTTTTTTACATTTCTTAAAAATGACAGGCAAAAAAAGAGTTGAGAGAAGACACACACTTCTCATAGCAACTGGTAGTCAGCCTCATATCCTTGATGTGACTATAAAAGATGAAGTGACATTTAGTAGAAAAAGGCATTTAGTAGGATGATGTGCAGGTTTCCATGAATATAAGTATCAAAATTTTTGTAAATATTTAAATGATTGACAGATTCTGCTGATCCCTCCGAAATATACATTTAGTGCAATCAGGGATGAAGCTTCTATCCAATATGGGCAAAGCAGGAAAACAATCTGTAGCATAATTAAAGACACATTTTAGACATTTTTTCTGCCCTGTCTAATACGTGTAGCTCAATGGTTAGCTCAAGATGGGCGTTACAAACATAAGTAATAAGAATTAGATAATCTTTACAATATTATTAGGTAAGCACAATGGCAACTTGCTATAAACAGATTATTTAGTTGTTTATTTTTTTATATTAAATTTGACATATCATAAAGGTCATAGGTGAAAAGCCTTGAATGAAATAAACATTGACAAATAGTTAAAAGAGAAGATATATAAAAACAGAAACATTTTATTCTCTGCGCTCATTGTCACTAAATGGTACATTAGAACATTAGAACAATCTAGACAAGAACAGACTATTCAGCCCAACAAAGCTTGCCAGTCCTATACACTTAATCCACTAATTCTGCCAACATAACATGAAGTTGAGTTTTGAAGGTCCCTAAAGTCCTACTGTCTACCACACTACTTAGTAGCTTATTCCATGTGTCTATGCTTCTCTCTGTAAGAGAAAAATATCCTAATGTTTGTAAATAATTTACCTTTAACAAGTTTCCAACTGTGTCCCTGTGTTCTCGATGAAGTCAATTTAAAGTGACTGTCTCAATCCACTGTACTAATTCTCTTCATAATTTTAAACACTTCAATCATGTCTTTACTTAATCATCTTTTGCTTAACACTAGAATTACCAGAGCCTCCGAAAAAACTTGTATATTCGTCCCACCTTGAATCGCTTCTCAACTCTCCGTCAGCATATTTTGTCTTGTAAATGTGTGGATAAGCAGCAAACAGCAAGTAGCCTGCTATCACATCCCCCACCGCCACACAGTTTTCTCAGCTCAAGTCTGTTTACCTGCGTGTCAGTTGCTTAGAGTTGTATAGAGTGAGAAGTCAAGCAAAATGACACCTTTTATAAATACTATATCGTTATTTGGAACACTTGCATTTCATGTGTGTTCCGTGTCTACAACGATCTATGTAACACATCCAGGCTGTTACAGACTGGAATCAAATGTATGTTTTTATTCTAAAATGGTAAGAATACGTGCAGCTCACTTCTCAAAACGGACTCTTCTGAGATCGAACCCATAAAGTTTTGATTTACCAGTCAACAGTTGATACCGTTGTGCCACCGAAGAGAGGTGAGAATTGATCTATGAGTTTTTTTGTAGGCTCTGGTAATTCTAGTGTTAATCGTAACTTATAATTTATCCCTTATAGCCCTGGTATAAGCCTAGTCGCTTTTATCTGGACCTTTTCTAGCGCTGTTATGTCCTTTTTGTTGCCTGGAGTCCAATACTGCACACAGTACTCCAAGGGCCTCATGTATAAACGGTGCGTATGCACAGAAATGTTGCGTAAGAACGTCTCCACGTTCAAAATGCAATGTATAAAACCTAAACTTGGCGTAAAGCCATGCACATTTCCACGGTACCTCATACCCTGACGTACACAAGTTCTCTGCTCGGTTTTGCAGACTGGCGGCACCAAGTGTCAAAGCAGTGTTACTGTTCCTGTGTGGTTACCCTTTCTTTCTTAGATGCACATTACTGACGCGGATTTATAAATACACTGGAACTAACTGCATATTGTTTATTAGTGTAATGCATCTGATTGTAATTAACCTGTAACAATATAATGGTCCAGGGAATAGCCATAGTATTCCAAATACCATAACTGCTTTAGCGTTGTTATTCTCACTGCACCTTCTTTTTCTGCTTTCAGCTGCTTCCGTTAGGGTTTGCCACAGCAGATCATCTTTTTCCATATTACTCTCACTGCACTACTCGGAGTATTTATATCACTGTATCTGAGTGGTGAATCACAGCAGCAGCTGAGAATTATCGGGATACAGCATCAAGCACACACTGCCTCAGCCACGATAAAACGCTTCAGAGTCTTTCCTGTACGGACCTCGCAGTTCAGAAACAGTTTCATCCCAAGAACTTTAAACACAGTCAATCAGTCCATCAAGTGCTCCTTGAAGAACTGTTTGTACTTATAAGTATAATTGCATCACTGTAAACTTGCACTTCAGTTATAATATTGCACAACCTGCGGCACTTTATAAAGCACGTATTTACATATGATGACGATATAATTTTTAAGATGAAATGCAGCAAAATATGTTGATCTATACTAATAAAAGGCAAAACCCTCAATGAGTCACTCACTGACTGACTGACTGACTCACTCATCACTAATTCTCCAACTTCCCGTGTAGGTAAAAGGCTGAAATTTGGCAGGCTCATTCCTTACAGCTTACTTACAAAAGTTGGGCGGATTTCATTTCGAAATTCTACGCGTAATGGTCATAACTGGAACATATTTTTGTCAATATACTGTAATAGAATTCAGCTCGATAGCCGTGGGAGGCGGAGTTTCATATTAAAATATTTAACCAATCACATTTCATCCATCATTTGTTGTCAGGCAGAGAGAATAGACTGCAGCTTGATAGCCGTGGGAGGCGGAGTTTCGTATTAAAGCATTTAACCAATCACATTTCAGCCACCATTTGTTGCCAGGCAGAGAGGCTTTCAAAATCTGTTGTGGAGGCACTCTAACACAGAATAAATGTCGATTAACCTGTTGCTTCAACCAATTAGATTTTGAGTTGGAGTCAATAGGGCCTTCTAGCAGGCATATGGCAACATCACTGTATTCAGACCCATTGATTGGATAGAAGCCGATATGAGGAACTCTACGAGGCCATTGAACGCACCACAAACGCTCCGAGCGAAAGATTGTCATGTACACTACGGCCAACTCCATGGCAGGATTCTGGACAATATTATTTGCCAGACACAGACCAGATTTCAAGACAACGAAAACCTGATGTTTGTCACGCTCCTCGAGCCCCAGAAGTTTTGGGAATACAAGAAAAATTTCACACATGCAGCCTTCTCCAGTGTAACACAAGAGCCACGGAGCGCTTTTTCATCTGTCTCGGCTAAAAACAGAACTGACTGTAATGTATGCCATGGATGATTTTGCAGGAAAATCTCCCACTGATCTCCTTGACTTCCTTCATCAGAAAAATCTGAATGAGAGCATGGGGCAGCTGTTCACATTGGTATATTTGGCGGTGAGCATTCCTGTGTACACTGCTTCTGTCGAGCGGACATTTTCAGCCCTGAAGCGAATTCAAACATATGCCAGAATTACCATGGGGCGGGTTCGCATTTCAGCATTAGCTTCGATGGCGATAGAAAGTGAGGTTTTGATGGAACTGAAGCGCACGGATAATCTGTATGACAGAGTAATTGAACTGTTTTTGAGGAAAGAGAGGAGGATGGATTTTGTTTACAAATAATTCGAATTTTTGGTGAGTAAAATGTTGCGTTTTTCCTAACTAATATTGCAAGTTTATGAGTTTTTATGTGATGTCGCGGCTGTGGCTGCAGTAGAAAGGAACTTGTTCACCCCGCTTTGTCTATTCAATAAAGGCATTTATTGTGGCTACAGGAGTTATCTTTTTTATATATATATAATGTATATATAATGTCCTGATCTACATACTGTCAAATAAACGAACCACACGCCATGGTGCAACACGAGAGGCTTCGCCTCTAGCGCTGACGTCCGAGGTTCGATTCCCGACATGGGGTGCGGTGAGTGTGTACGCCTGATGAACCCAGAATTAGGGCGAAACACGTGCCGCGTATTGTTTGCATTATTTGACAGTAAAACTATTTCAGTATATTCAATATATATAAATCAGCGCTTCCCGATTCATTTTACCCTCGCACCCCCTTGGTTTGAGAAGAAGTATGAAAAAATATGAGGTTAACGCAGAAAAACAGATCACCTATTGAAGCTTTATGAATAATGGATACTTTATTCGCCATCAATAATTGTTTTGGTAAAGCCATACTCAGTGTAATCCTCCTTCCATTTTCAAATTTTTTTCGCGACTAGCCATGATTAAATGAACGGTAAAAAAGTAAAAGCGAAGCGAGGGTGACTTATTGAAGCAGGCAGGCGAGAGCTCAATAGTTCGCAGGCTCAATTTAATGTGCGTCAAGTCGATCTGAAATGCGCGATCAGATTCGAAAAAATATATCTTTTCAAGTTCTATTTGGATATAAGTAGGTTCTATTTAGTCGACAGAAATATCTTTGGTAGGAATGTAAGTTGAATTTAGTCTTTAAATTTCTATGGTGAAGAAATATGGCGAAGAAAAATGTATGCAATGATGACTACATTTAACTTACATTCCTACCAAACATATTTCTGTCAACTAAATAAAAATTACTTATACTTAAAATTTAAATAGAACTTAAACAGATTCGATAGTTCATAATACCCACGCAGCACTAAGTGCACGTAAGAGCGGGAGTCATCCGTTTTAACAAGCAGCGTATTGTACTGATATGACATAGCCTGCCCATTTAATTACTTAGGAATGGATAGATACAGTGAATTAAGATTTTGTACAAATAACGTTTTTCATTTTTCTTCCTCCATGGATTCTGGCACCCCCAGCAACAGCTGCTGGCACCCCAAAAGGTATATATATATATATATAATATGTGTATATATGTATGTATGTATATATATATATATATGTGTGTGTGTGTATGTATGTATGTATGTATATATATATATATATGTATATACAGTAATCCCTCCTCGATCGCGGGGGTTGCATTCCAGAACCCCCCGCGATAGATGAAAATCCGCGAAGTAGAAGCCATATGTTTGTATGGTTATTTTTATATATTTTAAGCCCTTATAAACTCTCCCACACTGTTAACATTATTAGAGCCCTCTAGACATGAAATAACACTCTTTAGTCAAAAGTTTAAACTGTGCTCCATGACAAGACAGAGATCATCTTTTTTTCTTTCTCACAATTAAAAGAATGCAAATATATCTTCTCTTCAAAGGAGTGCCCGCATCAGGAGCAGAGAATTTCAGAGTGAGAGAGAACGAGATAGAGTGCTCGCAAAGAAAAGCAAACAATCAAAAAATCAATACGTGTGTTTTTAAGCATTCCGAAGCACCGCAATAAAGCGGCATTTTTTAGAGGAGCGTCAGTATCTTCTAAGCAAACAGCCTCTGTGCAAACAGCCCCTCTGCTCACATCTCCTCCGTCAGATGCAGAGAACGTCAGAGAGAGAGAGAGCGCAAGATTAAAGCAAACAATCAAAAAATCAATACGTGTACTTTTGTGCTTTTAAATATGCCGAAGCACCACGATAAAGCGGCATTTCTTAGAGAAGCGTCCGTATCCACTAGGCAAACAGCCTCTGTGCAAACAGCCCCTCTGCTCACACCCCCTCCGTCAGGCGCAGAGAATGTCAGAGAGGGTGAGATAGAGGCTGAGATAACATGCTTTCATTCCTATCATCATGAAAAAGATATCACGTATACATCTCAGTATTTTAATTATTCAGACAGCTGTAATATCACGAATGTAATGGATTCTGTGTCCTGTCAGAGGAAGAGAAAGCTGGTTTAAGAAGCACGTAGTGATTCACACACAGAGCACAAAGAAGATCAAATACAAAACAAAGCATTTAACCTGTTACTTTAGTTACAATTGGATTTGAGAAACTAGTAAATTAATCGATTTTAAGATGAAGTTTATGATGTTCTACTTTAATGACAAAATAAACTACGTGATTAAAGTGGAAATTTCGAGATTAAAGTTGGCATTTCCTGCTTTTTACACCACTGAGTGCCTATTTTTTTTCTCTGTACCCTAATAAGCTTTCATACGACACTCAGACGTTTGGCTACGACTCGCCTTTTCACAGCGACTTGGATATGTGACAACTTGTTTTTTATTTTGGGTACTGTGCGACTTTGTGGACTTGAGCTTTCGAGTTTCTCTGACACTCTGTCACTCGATCAACTTCCTTTTGTTGATTATACCACTGTTTAAACCAACAAATAGTAAGTTTTTCCTTGCCTCCACTTGGTATTCGCTGAAATTCTTATATTTTCCCCCGTGCTTTTCCCATTGTCTTTTCACAGGAGTCTATTCATAGAGGCGTAATTCTGGGAGGAGTTGGGGCAGGACTGAAGGCGCGTGCACGAGTGTTACTTTTCACGCTGACTGGGATTTATGTACCAGAAGAACGTGGAAGTTGGAGTACACACAGATTCCTGAATCTAGATTTTTCTGTGCGTAAGCACATTCCGGCTTTTGTGCTTACGTCATGTTATAGTGCGAATCCTACGCACTGCGTTATGCATGGGGCCCCAGATGAGGTCTAACCAGTGTGTTACAAAGCTTTACCATAACCTCCTTTGACTCAGCACATCATGCTATATAACCTAACATTTTGTTAGCCTTCTTAATGGCTTTTGAACATTGACTGGCAGTTGATAGTGTCAAGTCCACTACAACTTCTAAATCCTTATCATATTGTGTACTTTCGATTTTCAGACCTCCTATTTTATGCATTGAGACCTAACATTACAGCTTTTAGTTTAGACAATTTATGTTACATCTGTTTTACCTTTTATGTTCCTGCATCTCAACTCATATTTTTTCCAGTCCATGCTGGTTCCTGTGGAATACTTTTGCAAGGCTGCAATAAAATAAAAGAAACAAATTAGCCAAAAAAATGTTTAAAATTGTTATGTTTTATAGGACTATATTCAGTTTATCCCCAATAACTTGAAATGGAAAAGCAGGCTGGAAAGTTGCTAGAAATATACTCTTAAATATTCTGAAAGAATTCTTTTGGCAAATTTAAGGTTTATTAACCATTTTCCTTACATGATCCCCCCTTCAAAACTGAGCCTGTTTGAGAGGGATTAACATTGGTAATTTTCATTTCAATTTCAATATGTATTCATGTCACACAAACATCAGTTTCAATTGCTCCTATCACCTATCCTTATTCGTGCAGTCTCTGTCTGACACACATCCAAAGTGAAAAGAAAATGACTAAGGTAGACCTTCTGTTCTCAATCTATGACTTGCCCAACTCCTTCCTATGGCTTGACTTTGGGTCAGAGGGTCACCTTTGGCTATTTTTACTTGAATATGCATTCATTACTAAAAATATATCACCACACAAATTGATATTTTTGGGGAAATTAATGTATATCTTCAGGTGTCAGCTGGAAGTCTCCATGAGCCACATAAACATACAGTATTTGAATGGTTAAATAATCTCATTCATTTCACAGAAGTAAACACAAAACAAAAAGTACATTAAAATGAATAGTGATATCTCCAAAACCAATTTTGCAGTCTCCCAAGTACTTCAGATAACATTCATATTGCAAACAGAACTCAACTGCAAACAGAACTCAATCTGTTGACCAGAAAAAAAAACTTAGCAACTATTACTTAAATAAAAGTATTCTATAATAAACATGTAGAAAAGGATATTAAGTTGATAGTTCTATAAATACATAGCAAGGGAGTTCAGAAAGCTATTGCAGAAATCAACAATATTGCCACTGAACAAAGTGTAAGTAACATTGTAGCAATGCTACCTAAAAGGACTCCAGTTTACGGCAAGGCATAGGATCATTGCATCACCAGACTGTCTCTGTCTATTGCTCTAGGTACTCTGGGGAAGAGCCTGATTTGGCAATAGATTTAAAAAGAATGCCAGGTTTTACAGAGGAAGATTTCTTTTTTTAGTTTTTAGTTACCAGCTGCACCAATAATACAAAAAAGTGCACCTTTTTTTGGATTATTGTCTCTAATCATTTCAAATGAAAGATTTTAAGTTCTATTAGTGATTTGACTATCATTCTCTTAGTGTTTTGTGGCTTGTCATTCAGGACTCATTATTAACCGGTGACACTTTCCTTTCTTTACATACAGGTATCTTCTTTCTGACATTCAACTCATACAGCTGGACAAGGTTTCCATAAGTCCCAAGGGTAATTTTTGAATTTTTTTTCATCACCAGCTGGGAACTGGATTGTATTTTTGAACTATGTGTTGTTGTCAGATATTGGGATTGGTTTTTGTAGATAATTTTATATTTGCTTTATACTGTTAAGAGCTTATTGAATACCTATTTTTTGACTTTGTTTGTTGTGTATTAGTAGGACTATAATACTTTAGGATACTCTATGTATCAGAATGTAATGGAAATGAGACTATATCTAGAGGTTTTTTTTTTATAAACAAACTGGCTATTCAGCATATTTTTATTAAAAAAAACTGTTAAATTAGCTCTGTAATGGAGATTAAAAATGGGAATTTAAGTTAGTTAAACAAGACTCATAATATTTAACTTGTGTGTTTTATTTAAGGATTATTTAGATAAGATATAGCTTTTAAGTGAATAAACTGTGATGACGATAAGGGAAAACCATCATTATTTTTAATCGTGTGTATTTAAACAGGAGTTTAGGAGAAAATTGGAAGAAGCAAAATGCAGGGCTAAGACAGGAAGTCCTGACAAGCAGGTAATTAGCTCAGTTGCAATATACTGTCAGAAACAGCAGGGGGCGAGAGAGCAGATGCAGAGGCTTACTCCCCACATGAGTCAGAGAAGATAGGCTTACAAAGGTTTTTGTAGACATTGTTGGCGGTTGGATAAATTTGCAGCCCCTTTAGAAAAGGGATTTATTAGATCTATTCTTCTTTTAAACTATCAGCTAAACAAATTGATGGAGATAGTAATGTGTTTTAACAGACTGTTGAATTTGGGTTTACAAATGAGGCAAGAATTATGGGAAGGATATGCAAATATAAAGCAAACAGTAAAATGAAGTGTTATGATCTATTAAAATGTTTATCTTTAAATTCAGATAAACTAACCAGAGTGTATATGCTTGTGAGAAGATATGAAATAGGGACTTCTGTGGAAATTCTTTTTTAGTTTGTATATCATAATTACTTTAAAACAACATCAGGTTGACAGATGAGTAAGACCAAGAGTAAATTCTGTTATCTAGTTTTGACTGAAATAACTTGGTAAAAATAGCCATCAACCCGCAGTATAAATTTGGCATTTTGTAGTGATGGTCATTTAGATTCACTTTTAAACAACCCATTTAAAATGTATCTATTCCTTCTGTGTCGTATACAGAAAGTCTGTGTGGTTAGTCCCCTCTGACTGTATTACAAATATATAACTTAATAATTCATGCACTTTTGATGTATGCATATGTGTGTATATAAATAACATTGTTTATTAATATATAAATTATATTCGATTATGTATAATTTAAATACATGTATAATGAATTATATATCCATTCATTATCCAACCCACTATATCTTAACTAAAGGGTCACAGGGGTCTGCTGGAGCCAGTCCCAGCCAACACAGGGCGCAAGGCAGGAAACAAACACCAGACAGGGCACGCACACACACCCACACACCAAGCACACACACTAGGGACAATTTAGAATCGCCAATGCACCTAAGCTGCATGTCTTTGGACTGTTGGAGGAAACCCACGCAGACACAGGGAGAACATGCAAACTCCACGCAGGGAGGACCTGGGAAGCAAACCCGGGTCTCCTAACTGCGAGGCAGCAGCGCTACCCACTGCGCCACAGTACCGCCTGAATTATATATTTACCATGATAATTCATATGCCATTGTTCTGTTTATGTACACAAAGCATGATAACACCCTGAAGATGGATGATTAAAATAAGACATTTCCTACAGAATCACAAGTGAATGAGAATTGTGCAATTTGTAATAATCTGTTTATAAATTAATTGAATGTGTATTAATAAAATGAGTCAAGATAAATGATTCAGATGGATTTTGTGCATGCACTTTAAACATTTACCAGTGAAATGAAAGATGCAGATGAGATCATATAGAAAAGGCCATGCAATCATCATGCTCCACAAAATTGATTTGCTAGTGCTGACAAATCAACTCATATGATTCTCCACAAAGAGTCATTGAAAAAAAAATGAAATGTTCTTGAATCGGCCGTCATTAGCATGATGCAGCCACTGTATGGTTTCTGGGAGATATGAAACAGAGAGATCTCATGCACCTTTTATTATGAGAAAGCAGCATTGGTATGAAAGAGAGAGATAGGACATAGGCTGTTCAGAAGACATACTGAGCCATGCTATCTAAGAATGAAAGTGCAACACCTCCTAAAATGCACCCCAATGCAGAAGAGAAGGACAAAGGTTGTGCCATTAAGGTGATCCATGATTTTAAAGAATGGTACAGTTGGACTAAGAAGAATATACTGTGTAAATTGCAAGGACATGTTTCTCCCAGATATACTCAAGTGAAGCTTGCTTTTATGGAAATTGATTTGAATTGTTTAAGTTGTAGGTTTTCTTCTACTTTTGACTTGTATTATTTAACACTAGAACTGCCATACTTTTTTCAGTACTAAACAGCCATACCTCTCTAAGTGGTGTCTAAATACTTGTGTTCACACTTATGGTCCATCCACTTGGCATCCTGATAATGTGTCCCTACAGTCCTACCCCCAAAAGCCACAGATAGCCTAATAAAGGCTGACAGAACATAAAATTAAATAATTTCTTGGGACACAGCATATATTGTTTGCATATATTTTCACTTTAAATGTTAGTATATGTTTTCAACTAAAACCTCCTGAGATGTGCTGCTGAAAACTGCTTCATTATTTATTAGTAAATAGCAAAGCAAAAGATTTCATTCAGCTAGTCACATAAAATAATAAATTAATTAAAATCCAACATTTTTCTATATAAATAAATTACCAAAGTACTGCCACATTTGCGTATTTTATGAAATATTCAGGTAAAGAGCAAGCAGCAAGACAAACTGAATATAAAACTGTCCACAATCAGTTATTTCAGTTAGCTCAAAAAACCAACCCTAAGTTCACTTGAAATTGCAATGCAATGTCTTTGCACACGTGCAATAGGAAGTAAACAGGAATTATAATTAGACCAATTAAGATATAATTCTATCCAACTAGGGGAATGTATTAAACAAGACTTTATTAGATAGGAGAGAATTAACATTAGTAAAATGGGAAGTCTTCCAAAATGTTTACATTTTTTCTTTTATGTTAAAAATGTGACTTTGTTAATTTGGAGCACAAAAAAGACCATAGTTAAAATAAATAAATCCTCAATTCTCATTCTGAGGGTCCTATAATCCTATCTAACTACAAGTCCACTCCTTGATCAAAGTGTTCATAATACGATACTAGTTCCATTTACATTCAAGTATGATAAAATGCAATATAATGCAATATTTAAGGCTGAGACATTACTATTAATAACACTTTTACAAGACAATCATATATGCCCATTACTCCAAAAGTACACAATGTGGAAAGGTGTTTGAGACCTTCATGAGTTTTTTTTTTCAACAATATATTTGCATTCTTTAAACAAATGCACCTCAAAGACAATGCTAACTTATCCTACATAAACTGTTATCCACATCAGAAATATATATATAATGAAAAGAGATAAGACAGTCTTTTGTGTATGTGGAAGCTGAACAAAGGGCTATTTCTGTATAGAGAGAAAAAAACTAAAAATGTGTGCTAGTGATTGGCTTAGAGAACGGAGTTATGCAGCATAAAGAATGACTATAGTACATATAGGCACAGACATACATTTTTGCTATAACAGGGATTTCGGTTTGATCTTTCCTGTCTTACTTTATTCCAGCGCCGACCCTCCTAAGAATTTTTAGATTCCCCTCAAGTAAATTTGGATGGGTTTATCACTGAAATGGCCCATGGTACCCACAAGCATTTTCTACCCTGGGCTTACTAAATATAAAATATGTTTTTGCCAGTATATGGTAGAGCTGAGCAAACACTAGCTTAACTGAATGTTATTGTCAGGTATTTTGGTGAAAATAATTAACTGGTGATTTGCTAATTTCACCTAATATGCACATTGTCTGAGATACTACTTGTGACATCACACCTTCCCACACTGAACTAGAATATACTGTAGGCAATAACAACAAGTACAGTACCACCTGCAGAGCAAACTGCAGTATGTACTATATATATACAGTATATACAATATATATATATATACTGCTAAGGAATATACACTGGTGTCTGTTTTGGTTTTGTCTATTCTGTGTGCTGAATTGATGCTCTAGCGATGGACAGAGTGACAACACCAGCAGTGTGTTGTTTGGAGTGACAAGAGAGGAAGAATCTTGTACAGCATTCATAAAGAAGATTTACTTTAAGTATTCTGCTTGATACAGCAGAGACGGGCACCCCCATAACCTAATATTACAATATGCCCATTTAGAAAATGGATGTATGGGCGAAAATAAATTCTAGCTGAAATGTTTTCTCTGATACACTACATTGAATATAGTGGGTTGCAGATTTGATAGATGGCCGAAATATGTTTTGTTTTATTGAATTTGTGATTTTGACAACTATATTAATAAAAAGTGCTACTTCACAAAAATAAAATATGGCTGCTAAGAACTCTGAATTTTTGTTGACTCTTTTTCCAATTAGTAATCACTTCAGACTTGCTCAGGACATCATTCACAACCCAGTCTTCCAAACCTCATCTTTGATTGAATGATATCTGTTTTGCTTTTCTGAAATAAAGGGTTAATAGATGGGAAATGGTGACATACATTTTCAAAAAGAAACTTATTCAACATTCATAAAGAATTGTTCTCCTTATACAAATGAAACAAAGAAGCTAATGTTTTATTTCTTTTAAATGCAAATCTTGTTTTAAATTTATTTCTTTACTAGCTGTCCCCCATGGCTCCGCCCACATAGTTGTGAAATAGGACAAACTTTAAAAAACAATAAAAAAATATTAAAAAATTTAATTCTGGCCAAGTAGAAGGTAGGTACACTGCAATGTCAAACATTGGCACTGTATCTGATCGTGTTCAACTCTGATGGGAGAGTGCCACATGCATGGGGGGAAAAGCATGTGGCCGTGATATCTCTGACAATCAGCAGCTACCCTCTAAAACACACGTAGCTCTGATCTCTCTCTTACAAACGTTACTCCTTAACAATCTCTAGATGATAATGTCTATTGAACAAACAAGTATCACTAGCTAAATGGAGGCAAGTTACACTCCAACACATGGCTGGAAGTTGACCGGCTCAAATGGAGGCTGGCGCGTGAGTGAGGAGGGTCCTGTCCCCCTCACCTCGGCCCACAGTCGCTCTCTCAGATTCGCGCAAATAAATCAGCAACGCAAGAGAACTATAAGAGAGAACCTAGCTGCATTTAAATCCTTTTTAAAAACACATTTTTACTCTCTGGCTTTTTTAACCCAGTATGATATGTTGGCTAACTGTATACTTTTTATTAAGAATCTCTTAAGTTCTTATGTGTTTATGTGTTTCTGTTTCATTTACCCTTTGGTTTTGTGTGTCTGATATGTTGGGTTTTTATTGTACAGCACTTTGGTCAGCCTTGATGTTGTTTTTAAAGTGCTTTATAAATAAATAAATAATACTTTGCACGATGAGAGAATTCACAAAATCAACCGGAATGTTCAAGCAAATTATAGAAAAAACTATAAATCTCTAAAACTATGAAAATCTAAATCTATTAAGTATTTCTCTCGTGAAAAGCAGACAGACATACAGACAGACAAACAGACCCCAAGACAGCTATGTCCGAAACACACACTTTTATTGTGTTTCCTCCATCCAGTACAGCACAATGCACAAATCACTCACAGTTCTTATTTTCTTCTCCTGCCGCCTCCACTCCTCTCTCGTCAAGCTCCGTCACGCTACCTCCCAACTCCAGTTCTCCGAATAGAGTTAGGGGGCCCTTTTTATACAGTACCCGGATGTGCTCCAAGTGCTTCCTGTCGAGCTTCCTGCAGCACTTCTACACAAATAATTATAAAAATATGGACTCACCTAAAAGAAACGTTATTTGTTTTTCTCCCCTTTTGGAAACATGCTGAATTTTAAATTACTCATCATTTCATACAGTTGTGCTTGACAGTTTGTGAACCCTTTAGAATTTTCTATATTTCTGCATAAATGTGACCTAAAACATCATCAGATTTTCACTCAAGTCCTAAAAGTAGATAAAGAGAAACCAGTTAAACAAATGAGACAAAAATATTATACTTGGTCATTTATTTATTGAGGAAAATGATCGAATATTACATATTTGTGAGAGGCAAAAGTATGTGAACCTCTAGGATTAGCAGTTAGTTTGAAGGTGAAATTAGAGTCAGGTGTTTTCAACCAATAGGATTACAATCAGGTGTGAGTGGGCACCCTGTGTTATTTAAAGAACAGGGATCTATCAAAGTCTGCTCTTCACAACACGTTTGTGGAAGTTTATCATGGCACGAACAAAGGAGATTTCTGAGGACCTCAGAAAAAGAGTTGTTGATGCTCATCAGGCTGGAAAAGGTTACAAAACTATCTCTAAAGAGTTTAGACTTCACCAATCATCAGTCAGACAGATTGTGTACAAATGGAGGAAATTCAAGACCATTGTTACCCTCCACAGGAGTGGTCAACCAACAAAGATCACTCCAAAAGCAAGGCATGTAATAAGGTCACAAAGGACCCCAGGGTAACTTCTAAGCATCTGAAGGCCACTCTCACATTGGCTAATGTTCATGTTCATGAGTCCACCATCAGGAGAACACTGAACAACAATGGTGTGCATGGCAGAGTTGCAAGGAGAAAGCCACTGCTTTCCAAAAAAAACATTGCTGCTCGTCTGCAGTTTGCTAAAGATCACGTGGACAAACCAGAAGACTATTGGAACAATGTTTTGTGGACGGATGAGACCAAAATAGAACTTTTTGGTATAAATGAAAAGCATTATGTTTGGAGAAAGGAAAACACTGCATTCCAGCATAAGAACCTTATCCCATCTGTGAAACATGGTGGTGGTAGTATCAGGTTTGGGCCTGTTTTGCTGCAATGAACAATGAATTCTGAATTATATCAGAGAATTCTAAAGGAAAATGTCAGGACATCTGTCCATGAACTGAATCTCAAGAGAAGGTGGGTCATGCAGCAAGACAACGACCCTAAGCACAGAAGTCGTTCTACCAAAGAATGGTTAAAGAAGAATAAAGTTAATGTTTTGGAATGGCCAAGTCAAAGTCCTGACCTTAATCCAATCGAAATGTTGTGGAAGGACCTGAAACGAGCAGTTAATGTGAGGAAACCCACCAACATCCCAGAGTTGAAGCTGTTCTGTATGGAGGAATGGGCTAAAATTCCTCCAAGCCGGTGTGCAGGAATGATCAAAAGTTACCGGAAACGTTTAGCTGCAGTTATTGCTGCAACTGGGGGGTCACACCAGATACCGAAAGCAAAGGTTCACATACTTTTGCCACTCACAAATATGTAATATTCGATCATTTTCTTCAAAAAATAAATGACCAAGTATAATATTTTTATCTGATTTGTTTAACTGGTTTCTCTTTATCTACTTTTAGGACTTGAGTGAAAATCTGATGATGTTTTAGGTCATATTTATGCAGAAATATAGAAAATTCTAAAGGGTTTACAAACTTTCAAGCACAACTGTATATCATAACATGGGTTAATTTCGTAATCATACACTTTAAACATGACGTAAACATGTTGTATACATTCACTGTAAAAAATTGCCAGGATTTCACAGGAGTTAACTGTACATTTTCACAGTAAAATACTGTGTTCAGAATTTTTTTTGTAATCACAGCAAGATACGCTGTCTTCTGTCAAAAGACAGCAAATTACTGTAAAATTATATTTGGAGAAGACCCCGTTGCATTGTGGGATATTACATTCACAGAGAGAGGAAGAAATAAGATTAAAATGGCGCTGTAGTGTACTTCGGCACGTGTTACTTGTACAAAAGGTAATTAACTTAACAATCATTGGTTTTCCCTATTATAATTATAACAATTTCTGTTTTGTCTTGTTAGAGAGGAAGTTATGCGATCATTTTAAGACTTTATACCTGGAGTGTACTAGAAACTTGTATACTGTGAGCTTTCAGTTTGTACTTTCTCATATTGTTTGAGTACGTTCCGTTTTATTTAACTTCAGTTTGTGCATTTCTCTATCTACTTTAAATCATGCCTTTCCATATATATTAATTCTAGCATTTGTGTACAGCTTTAATTAGTGATTTTTTTTTCATAAAATGTAAGTTCTAGCATTTTCAAACCGTTTCAGTTTGTGCATTTTCATTTTTTTTAAAACTCGTGTCTTATCTTATAGCTTCAGGTCTGCATTTTCATATTGTTCCAATGTGAGATTTATCATGTAGTTTTAGTTCATGCACCTTTAAACAGTTTTAATTTGTGCATTTTGATAAAGTTTATGTGTTTTTGCTTTAAACTGTGATGAAAGATGTTAGTGTGGTAACAGCATAAATTTTTATATATTAATTAATTTATGGTAAACTACACAGGCAAAAATTATACATAGAAGCAAATGTATTGATTTAAGCAGGGTTGATAGTAATTTGACTTCAAATGGTATTTTACCAGTTTCTTACTAGTTTAACTTTTTTTAGTAGATACATATTGTATTTTCTTTTTTTTTTTTGTGTTAACATTTATCTTGGGGTCCAAACCATATTGAATTTTCCACATTTAAGTTATTGTTAACTGGTCTGTGTTAGAAGAGGCAGACTTAACAAAATATTTTTTGACTCTATTAGCTATTAAATAGATTTGCCATTCAATTCACAATGTCCCATTGTAAATTTAGTAAGTGCCAGTATGTCTGTAGTAATGTTACTCAGTTTATTCAACACACAAAGCTGCACAGTAACACTCCCAATTATCAGTACCAGTGTGGTGTGCCTACATGTTCTCGGATGTACTGCAAAGCCAATGTTCTGGGAACATATATATATAGAGACCATAAGGAAGCAATGCCTTCTCTGCGGCACTACAAGCAATTCATTACACCTTTAAACTGTGTGGTTCAGTCATGTGAAGTTAAGTGTGATGCTTTAATTTATTCATTAATTGGTTAATATTTGACTGTCTGCCCCAAACTCTCTTTTAGAAAATGAGTCAAGACATAAGGGAAGTGGTGCTATCTATTTTGCTAAGCCTCTCAAATGAATCTTTAACATCTCTTCTTGAATGGTTAGAAGAACTTGGTGTGGAAAGCAGGGAAGGCTTTGCTTTTGTATTAGAGAAGGATCTGGAGAAATACATTAGGCCAATCCAGTGTCGCAAACTGTTAAACAGCATTAAAAATGAAGGTAAATATATATTTTGATAACTGCCATTGGTAAGCTGAACATATAACACTGAAGTTCAAAGATTATTGAAGGGCAAACTCATTGACATGAAAAACACAATCATGTCTTTCACTTACTGCTGTCCTTCATTCTGTTTCTTTCGGGTGGATATAATATATTGAAATGGAAGAATATAATTTATCATAATTTAATTTAGTGTGCTGCTTTTTTGTATTTTTTCCATTGATCTTTTTTGCTATCATTTCTAGGACTTGTAACAGTTCAAAGTGAAATGGATGCTACTGCCTCTTCATCCCTCTCACCAAGCCCCGTGAGCACTCCACTCATCCTATCTTCTAACTCCTCATGCACTCCAAACTCCTCAGTTACTTTCATCCCCATATCCTGGCAGGCCATGGTATGCAGAGTTCCAAGTCAATTGGAATAGGATGCCAGCAGCAATTCAAAAATCAGTGGCAAATCAAACAAGACCATCACCAGGGGACAGAAAAGATATGGTGAAAGCAGTGCTTGTTGCTTGAACATGATCTTAACCTATGGGGCAATGTGTCACAGTGTAGTCTGAGGAATTGTAAGGGAATACCCAAAAGGTTTTGTGGATGTTAGAGAGGGCTGCTACTCTCTTCTTCAGCGAATTAAAACAAGAATGGAATATAAAAACAGAAAACATACTCTTGCAAGTCAACACAGAGAGAGAAGGTCCCATACTAATGTCGCAGGGGAGGCAAGAGGCCCTGTGGATCAGTATGGATGTCTGAGGTGGTGTCCTGTAGAACTGCCAACTGGAGAAATGAAGAAATGGAGGCATCATTAGATGACATGAAAATGCAGCTACTTAAAATCTTCTCAGAGTTACGGATGGGTGGAGCAGAGTAAGCTGAACCTCTTATGGAGAAGACCTACAGTATATCCTCCAGCGCTGATACCTTAACGGAGTGCCTGCACCACACATTGCACAAGTTCAGAAGGAATGGCCTTTCCTTTTCTCACAAAGATGTCTTTACTCCCACCTTAAGCATTCTAACAGACATCTCTATCCTCAGCAAGCTGCGAGAGGCACTGTTAAATAAAGGCAGTACAATTATAAAGTTCTGCCAGGAACTAAGCCATCATTCAGGAATTCAGGATGTCCTGTCCAAGTTTGAACCAGAGGTTTCAGTTATGGCTGCATGTGTCCTTCTCCTCCTGATGGCAAGAGCCCAAGGATGCAATCCTGCTTCAAGCTGATGTAAGTTATTCATGACTTTCATAAAGTAATTGTTTTAGAGATAGAAAAGTGTGTTTGTTTACAATAGACCAGGAACCCGACTGGCATTGAAAATGCTTTAGAGTTGATTTTAGTTTTTATTTTTCTAAAATCAATGCCTTGAAATTTTAGAAAATTAATATGGTATCTTGAGGTGTGCTGTATGTGCTTGATTTTTATATAGCAGTAAATGCTCAGTATTCTATATGAAGAACTAGTTTGATAGAACCAATGAGATGAATATGATGGCTCAACTCGGCCTGACCAAGACTATCAAAGGCAGGTGCCAATGCTGGAACTCGAGTAGACAATACAGTATATTAACTTTCATACTTGTATTCATACACTCTTAATCCCCCATGCAGACACATAGTTCTCTGACTACTGAATTTTAGTAAAATGCAAATTTCTAAATATAGAATTGTGAATCACTGGGGTCAAAGGATTTTCTTCTGCCATCATTTTTACTCTTCACTAAGGGATATACAGTATACACTGTACTGTACATATATCCAGCATATGTTAAAGTTATGTATTACTGTATTTTACAGACATGTGCAACAGACGCTGATGTTCAGAGGACAATAATGCTACCAAGCACTCCCCGCTTGATTATACAAGGTAATGTTAACAACACGTGTAGCTTATAGTGTCAGTAACTTTAGTAGTATCTTAACCTGTATTACCTTCTCATACTGTATATGTTTTGAAGGTCTGTGCAGCTGCTCTTTACTTTGCAAAGGCCAGAAGAACAGCGTGCAGACCTATGACTCTTTTCTGCTTTTATGAGTAATACATTGTAATTATTTCTGTTACTTTAATAGTTGTAATCTAAGACCCTGTGTTGGCAACCCATTCCTTTCACACTGTTGTTCATTAATAATTCCACTTCTTAGCATAAGTATATGATGAATATCTTTGTTTATTTCAGATGACATGATGAAGCCTAAAGCCTGGATGTTGTAGGATAAGCGGTCATGGGACCACATCATGACTTCGTCAATGGTATTGCTGCTATCTTCACAAGTTATTACAACTTTAACTTGCAGTATCCTAAAGATACCTCATCCAAATTGGAGTTTATCCAAAGGTAAACTAACACGCTGACATTGTAGATAACACTAGCATGGGTAATAGTGAGACTAGTAAATCACCACAACATTGTTAAAATGGCAGAGAAATCTTGTTTGGCTTTCTTAGGAGGAGTGTTAGGCATCAGTATTCTGTAGAAGGAACAGCATTTAATGTCTTTTGAAACGCAGTGTGAAAAAGCTCAAATTAAACTGATAGCTTCTATATTTTGTTTACAGGTGTTTTTTTGGTATTAACCCAGAGTCGGGCTCAAAATCAAAAAAGAAACATGGACACATCAACCAACAAGTCTGTACACTTCTGAGGAAACGTATTGATTTTGAATGGATGTCAATGTAGACATTATTTTCTAAAAGGACTCCTAATAATTCAAAATTGATTTAAAGTGTTTTAATCTCCTTTCTTGCCTTAGTTTAATTTCTATCTTGCTGTCTTTAAAAATGTTAGACTGCTTTGTAGTTACATTTTTGATTTTAACATTTTTGTTTAAATGTTAGACACCGAAGTTCAATGTCTTTAATTTAATTTCTTAAAATCTACTTTATAAAAGGAGACAAGCTTTCAGAATTATTGATTGATTTTTTGCACGTGACCCATTCAGATGTCTGTATATCTGGAGAAAGCAGCATATATTTAAAATGAATACAATCTTAACTACTACTACTCTACAGCACATAACAACTGCAGGCACTGTGGTATGTGGCAAGTTGTTTACTTCAGATGAGATTAAATATACAGTAAAAAATGTGTTTTTGTTTATTGTACATATACTTACTGTATGTGAGGTTTAGGTCATTTTATTTGTGCAATTTAAAAAAAAAGATGAACTGCCTGTTAAGACTTTTATTGAACTTAAAAGTGTGTACGTGAGGTATTGTGTGCATTTACTTTTGAATAAACACTGCTGAATAAATATGTAAAATTGATAGTATGTTTTTGTTTTTATTTTTGTTTAACTTTATTCATTTTCAATAATTTGAAGTTTATATGTGTTGTGAAATGACTGATAAAAATCAAATCCCGACTACAGGGACACTGATGGAAACATATTTTGTACAAATATCAAAAGGTTTTAACTCATAAGTCCTTTGCAGTATTTAATATTGTTATTGCAACTGTAAATTTACAATGAATTACTGGCTACTGAGTACAAAATTTACATATACATTAAATAGGTGCAGGATTGAAATTCAGGACACTGGATTCGTGAGCCAGCAGTTCTAGTCAGTGCATCACAAAATGCCCAACACAAGCACACAACAAGATGCAAAATTAAGACAAATATAAAACTAGAATATAGTTTAGGTTAAAAGCTGAATCTTCATGTACAGTTCAGATTATAAAACTTTTATATTCTGGCTCTTTATTGTTGTATGGCTATTGATGTTATGGTTATGCCTATACTGTACATAACACAAAAAGTTACGTTATTTTACAAAAATACTGCTTTATTTCACAAAACAACATTAAGCTTTCAGCATATTCAGTAACTAGTCTTAAGGGAGCAAAATCAACAGATGTACTTATTGAGAGGGCCAGCATCACAGACATTAAAACTGTCCGATTACAGTAAGTTAGAAGAAGTAAAATCACAGACTGTGTGTAGCTGAAGGCAGAGAATCACAGATTTTATGACAAGGACATGTGAAATAAAGTTAATCAACTTCTTCAACAGCCCACAATAAAAAATATAACTACAATAAAAAATGTGAGAAAATAATTGGTAGTTTAAGATAAATGTCATGTTTTTCTTTTAATTTATTGTAATTGTTTATTATGTCTAAATCCACACCTGAACAGTCGTCTATCCTGACTTTTTTTAGAGAATGCTAATTCTGAATTAGGAGCTGTTTTAATAAAAGCTGCAATAACCTCTAAAGAGCGAAAAAGCTGGGAAAATGGTTGCTTACACATCGGTTGGACATGGATTGCTTATTCCCATTTACTGGGAAGGAAGTCTCACCACAAATAGTAAAATAATCAAATTATTCAAATTTTTCTAAAGTGAAAAAAACAGAAATGTAACATTCATTCCCAATGTCTCTGGCTACTGTTGGTTCATCCTCCCAGTCCTAGCCAGACAAGGATTAGATGAGAAAAGGTAAAGCCTACTGTTTATACAGCAATAAAATCATGCCTTCCCTGAGCTACATTTTGCAAGTTGACTATCACTTTCACTCAGGAAGGTATGTTGATATATGAGAAGGAGTGCAATGTCTGCAACAGGAGTAAAGAAATATTTAAAGACCTGCTGTTTATCTTTCCCAAAGCCGCAAAACTTTGTTTACCAATGCGCTCAAAAAAGGTATGATTTAGTCTTGTTAAACAGCTAATATAGCTGGTCAGCTGTCAATATTTAAGATACACTAGCTACGTACCACTTTGTCCAGCACCCTTATGCTTGGTAATTTTCAATATATACCTTACTAGCTGTCCCCCGCAGCTTGCCCGCATAGTAGTGACACAGGGAAAACTTTAAAAATCAATAAACAAACAGGTATCGCTAGCTAAGAGGAGGCAACGTATACTCCAAAACGTGGCCAGCTGATACAATGGGAAACAAATACAGTTTTTTTTTTTACCTTCTCTTTGATCGATCAGCTGCTGGCTTGTTGATACAGCCGTGCTGCATGATCTGCATCTTGCACGGCGCTTGGAACATTTAAAAGCCTGTACAGCAGCTGTTCTACTCTTTGTCCTTATTTCTGGACCCCGGCATGGTTAAATCTTTTGGCACAAATTCTCGTCTTGTGGGACGTGAGTGTGACGATACCAGTCCCCTCCAGACTCCCTGTTCCCACATGGGAGTCTGTTGAACCAACACCCTCGATAGTTATGACCAAGATGAGCTGACAAATGAGGACAAATCTCATTGAAGCCAGGGGATGGTGGAAGGTGCTCGAGTGCTTTTATTAAAAACAGTCAAAAGTAAAGCCAAATGTGTCCACAGTGCAGTGTTCTCAACAAAAAAACAGTACACAAATAAATCCATAAAACCAGTGAAAAGTGGGGATAAAATCCATAATAAATAAATCCGCTAAAATAGAGGTTAAAAATGCAGTCTCGCTCTTCACACGATCTCACCTCCTTCTGTCTCCCATGCTCACCCATCCCTTGAGGAGCCGGCGGAGACTCAGCAGCCACGAATTTCTTTCAGCCAACCCTTGTCTTGGCTGCCTCGACATTGTCCCTTGCTCACCCATCCCTTGAGGAGCCGGCGGAGACTCAACAGCCACGAACTCCTTTCAGCTGACCCTTGTCTTGGCTGCCTCCACATTGCACAGCCAGACTGTCCGAGATCGGCTCACCTCCCGTCTTGCTTCGTGCTTACTCAGTTGCCCCTTGGATCCATTGGGAGGTCTTCAGTCCTGTTTACCCCACTCTACTCAATTATTCAGTGGAACAAACCAGCCCCAAGAGAACCTCAGCTCGTGCTGCCCTCTCCATCCAGATGTCTGGATCATCTGCCCTTCACTGCCTTTCTTTTTTTTTAACCTTTGTCTTCTCTCCCATTCTATAATGTCTGTTTTTCCCTCCTCTCCCCTTGTGCCGGGCCATACATATGCATCTCTGTCGGCGCAGCACCTTAATCACACTCCGCAGGAAGCCGATGAAGCAATTGAGAACTCTCCCCAATTATCTCATCAACTCCCTGCGATCGTGCAATCATGTCCATGGAGACGGACACGGTTAACTGGGTTTAAAAAACTGGCCATATTTTTTTTTGAAGCCGCGGACCTGCTATACTACAGTGAGTTCTTGATATTTTTTAGTTTTTAATTTAAAAACAGAATAAGAATCTGAAAATCTAACATCACATTAAAGTTTGATAAATTCTGAAAAGAATGATACCAAACATATATATGCTGGTTTTAAAATAAGCCCGATTTAAAACGTGACAAAAAAGTGACATAAAAATGGCACTGTTGCACTTTTAGACTTAGGATTTTATATATACAGAATAGATATATGAATTTAAAGAATATTCCAAAGAAAAACACAGGCACAAAAAAGGAAATAAAATAAAGCAAGCACAGGCATGAGTGGTGGTTCAAAACAAAGAAATCCAAAAACAGAATGAAAACACAAATCAAAAGATCAGAGAGTAACCTCAATGCTGAAAGAGGCATTCCATGTGCTACTTACTCAGATAGAACTGGGGACAGTTCTCCATTTCTGTATCAGGAGGCAACAACCAACCCCCTTGGCTTAACATATGGAGTACAAAATAAATAAAAGACCTAGACATTACTAAAATAAATTAATGAAATATTAAACAATACTTATAATGTAAAAAGAAAACTGGAAAAAAATCAAAATATAGATGGAATCTCATTATAATGAAACTCATGGGACCATAAAAATATTTTGTTATAACAAAAATGTAGTTATAACAAATATGGGGAAAATATGTATAGTATTGTGACAAGGGCCACTGGCGATTTGCCATGTCTAACGAAAGTGGCTCAAGGATAACTCCATACCTGCTCTGCTGCATCTGGTATGCAGTAAACCAAGGGCAAAGCAATTGGTTGTCCTCTGCAGGATAAGGGTTATTGTGTACCATGCTTGTTGCACAATGTTTAACATTTAGCACCGGGCTTTGATCTGCTCTTCCTCACACTCTCCTGATCTGTCTTCTGCAGACTTCTTTTGACACAGCAGTAATCCCAAGCTGCTGATGTTCTTCTAATCTGAAGATGAGAGCTAAAGCAGGACAATCACCCTTGCCATGGCTCCTAACAGTTCCAATTCTAAATGAAGCCATGAGACTGTACCTGCCTTCTCTATACAGTTAGAAAGTACTTGTATTTTCCCTGAAAACCTAGACTCATCTTCCTATCTCTTGTACAACTCTGTGGCCCAAGCTTGACAATACCTGTATAAAAAAATAGTATTTCTTTAACTGCTAAATATATTTTCTTTAAAAATGAGACGTTAGATGTAATTTTTTTTGAAAACGAGACGTTAGATGTAACTTTTGTCAATAGAAATACAGGTATGAGAATACAGAATGAAAACTATTTGTAAGATAAAGGTGAAGGCACGATTCCAAATGGTTTTGCCATATCGTTTTTCTTCATTTCAGAATCAGCAGGGGCGGCCTGGTGGTTTCCTCCCACAGTCCAAAGACATGCAGGTTAGGTGCATTGGTAGTCCTAAATTGTCACTAGTGTGTGCTTGGTGTGTGTGTGCCCTGCGGTGGGCTGGTGCACTGCCCAGGAATTTGTTCCTGCCTTGCACCCTGTGCTGGCTGGGATTGGCTCCAGCAGACCCCCATGACTCTGTGTTATATAGCGGGTTGGGAAATGACTAACTGACTGACAGAATCAGCAGCTGACTCATTTGGCTCTATGTATGATGTTACGCCTACACGCTCACTAAGCCTGCCCGAAATTGGCTGAGACCGGAAATTTTGCAAAAGACTGTCTCTTATTTAGAGACGACCTTATGCAGTGTTCCATAGACTTGGCATGCTTAAGAACACGACGACCAGGAGATGAAAGACAATGTAAATCAGAAGACTAGCCGAGGTCAATACCATAAATATCATATTAATAAAAGGCAAAGCCATCACTGACTGACTGACTGACTCATCACTAATTCTCCAACTTCCCGTGTAGGTAGAAGGCTGAAATTTGGCAGGCTCATTCCTTACCGCTTACTTACAAAAGTTAGGCAGGTTTCATTTCGAAATTCTACGCATAATGGTCATAACTGGAACCTACTTACGTACATATATACGGCCATAGCCTGCAGCTCAGTCGCCGTGTGAGGCGGAGTTGCGACCCTCATCGTCACATAATTGAGTGCCTGCCCATATAAAGCCGTCAGTCAGCATTACACAATTGAGAAGGCAGCAAAAGAATATGAAGCGAGTGACGCATACAAACATATTCATAAGTGCAGCTACTGCGGAAGCAAAGCACGGTGTAAACCTTAAGTTTAAATTAAGTTCATAGACACGCTGCAGCTAAATATTTGCAGGCAAATCCACAACTTACAGATGGAGCCACGTCAAATAGCCGCGGCCGTGTGAATGGCGTGCGAATGGCGTGCGGCTGCCCTATGCACGCCGTGATCCCCCCCTCCCTCTACTAACAGAAGGCGTATCAAGATTTCACAGTAAACACGCCCATTCATGCCCTATTTATTCATTTACCTGGTTCCACCACTAGATGGCGCTTTGTTCTCAAGAACACGTTAACACACGCCGGCAATTTAGCTGCGCTGAATTGCAATCACGTGATCCACCCCCCCTCCCCCGCCGAATTGACGCTACCAAACTGCAGTACAGAGATTAAGATGGCGGCTTAACACTAGAATTACCAGAGTCTACGAAAAAACTCTTAGATCCGTCCCACCTTAAATCGCTTCTTAAAACCGTTCTCACCTCTCCGCCAGCGTCTTTTGTTAATCTAAATGTGTTGATAAAGAAAAGTTGCAAGTAGCCGGCTATTCCATCCCCCCATCGACTTAGAAAGTGCACAAACTTCTCCCAGCTCATGCCATAATTGATTATCTGGGAGTGAAGTGGAATTTTAGAGTGGAAATAATAGATCATTATTTGGAATACACGTATTTCA
>JANRMT010062819.1:17248839-17279504 GCA_026402145.1 Polypterus bichir lapradei | reverse complement strand
GAATGAAACCTGTTATCTTTACAACGGTTGACAAACTTGAATATAACTTGAACAGAACACATCCTCCAAATACGAACCTGATTAAAAGAAATAATGATAATCAAGTCCTTGATGACAGCAACACTCATAACAGTCACAAAACAATTACATTGACAATCATGTTACATTATTTTTAAAATGTTTCCTTTTCTTTTTCATAACTTCTTTAACACACTACTTCTCCGCTGCGAAGCCTGGGTATTTTGCTAGTTTTTAATAAAATAAAACCACCAATACCCAATACGTAAACCAAAGTTTCGTACCAAATATTCAAAGCAAGATACTGGACTGCCTGAAGTTCAAATTAATTGGGAAGCAAGAAATATGAAACAAGGAAGGACCCGTAATGGCAGTTTAAATACCATCACATCTAGTATGTTACATAATGCAACTTCTGGAACACATGCCATAGTGACAGGTATTCATCTCATAGCAACTGAAGCTCAAAATAGTAGTGCTTACTGAAAGAAGACATCACAGATTTTCTAAAACAAATTAAATAAATAAATACATGTATTCATCTTAAATCAACAATACAATTTAGTTGAAATGAAAGAAACACTGAAATCTGTACTTTATATAATTTAAGGACAGACTAAAATTGTAACGTTCACAAAAAAATTCACAAAGCATAACACCTATAAACATTTAATTTTCAATTAAGTATTGATTAGCAACAACCTTTCTTCAGAAATTCAATACTGCCAAAAATTAGCACATTCATTTGCATAAATCCTCCAGAACACTTTGCTAAATTTTAAACCATGCAAATTTAGTGTAGAAATTGACAATTTTATTTTACTATTACTAACTTTAACACATGTTCCGAACATGTCATTGAAATTGATAAAAGGTTTTCATTTTCAAAAAGGAGACATACCAGGGAAAATTGATCAGTTTTATATATAAAATGAGAATACATCCATTTTGTAATGTATAGCATGATATCTTCTATAATTGTCCTTTTTTGATTACTTAAAAATGTAAAAAAAGTAAATCTGTAAAACATAAATTTTCATTGACCCATTGTATTAATCTAAGAAGTCCTGTTTATTTTTAATGCATATGTAAACAATGCACCTGAAACAATAAAACTTTCCATTGCTCTCATATAATATAAGTTTTCTCAATTAAACCCAATGTAAATACATATGTTTAGTCAATGTACAGTTTACAAAAATGCTGAAATAAAACTATTTTGCTAAAATATTTAAAACCTATTAGCTTTTATAGTTATTCATCTTTTATGGTATGTCTATGTATTATTGTAAATAATTACTTTGTTTTAATACAAAGCAGCTGAATGTAAGGCATTAAATCTGTAAAACATTACAGAGCTCACTTTATTTGAAACCAATAAATTTCAAACCAAATTTCTACCTTCAAACAACACACTCAATGAATGGTACGTCTAAATTTGGTCTGTTTTGTTAACATATAGCATTATTCTTCACACCAAGCATGTAATTTTTGTAATGAAGATGTCCACATTTTGGGAAAACATGGCCCCTGTAACATAACCTAACATAATATAACATAGCATAGACTTCCTCATTATTAGCTATTTTCATTACCTTATGGAATCACTATTTTATTTTGACTAGACTAATCTAATAGAGGTTTTGGTAGGAATTTTAATGGTCGGATGTCTTTCCTGGCACCAACACTGCTCAATTCCAAAATTGAACAAAAAATATCAGACACAAAAAAGACCAATGAAACACCAATGTACGATTTGAAATTTAAACACAGCCAAGTGCAATTTAATTGTTCTAATAAACACAGGGCAAAAACGTGGAAGATAAGAAAATGCTTAGGCTTGCCATCAAACATAGTTTAATGTAATAAGACTGAGATGACAGGGCTTGCTACTATGATGAGTGTGATGATCTTTGCATCATATTCAAAAGTCTGGTATGCTGAGCTGTATATACAAACAAAGCATATTGCATACATTTTTTTCTAGTGCAACATGCACTTTTATATTTTTAATAGTTGTTGTTATTCACTGCTGGTGAAAATGCCATAACAATAAATCTTCCATCTATTCATCTGTCTATTTACCCTTTTTCTTTTTAAAGGCTATTGGAATTTTTTTGTAATGTTTTGAAACTGTTATTTTCTGATACTGCTAAATGGTATAGCCAACACATGTACATGATTCATAGTTTATGGAGATGATTCTTAAGTATATTTCTTTAAAAACATGATATGAATTTATAGAAACATTATATTACAAGTTCACTTTCTGCTGGATGTACCCTAATTGCATTTGATACAAGTTAGATTTTATCAGCGTTATATAGATCTGGATTATTTGCGTCATAACATGAATGCGGAAACATCTCTCTCTCCCTCTCTTTCACTACATATTCCCACAGGGAAGAAAAACACATGTAAGCAGTGCTACTGGTAAATACGCAGAGAAAACATACTGTAGGGCATGAGACACAAAACAACCACTAATATGCACAAGCACTCATAGCAATCAACCCATGTAAACAAAACACTGTGACCAGGCTAGAAATCAAATATGAGAATATTTTCTTTAAAATTAAATTGATATTTATATGTAGATTTCTGTTTTTGTATTGGTCAACTTGAGGAGTCTGTTTTTGCTTGTCCAAAGCACATACTAATAGAAAGGAAGACATTTGTGAAATATTGTGACACAGCTGTAAAACAATGCAGTCATAACTGTGAAATAATGAAAGAAACAAATTTTTCTAGTGGAAATAAGCTTCCAGTGTATAGAAAGAAAATCAACTTCTTAACAAAATAGAAAGGTAAGATTCTGCACATTAAGCCTCTGCAAGTTATTGAAGTTTCCAAAATGAGCAATTCATTATATAATGGTTGTTTCCAGGAACTGCAAGAACTGAAAAACAACATTTAAAAATAAGGCCATGCTAACCTGGGAGATGAAGCCATGCAGCAATAAGGCAAGATACAGGAAAGAGCAGTGGAATTGCGGCAGTTTGGCGTGACTTACGGATCCGACTGTACATTGATTAGGAAAGTTCCTCCAGGTCCTTAAGAAATTCAATTGCTTCTGTAGCTAACAAAATTAGTTTTTGAAAAAATGTCTAGTTACAGTCTTCAGTTTTGGAATTTCTATTGTGGTTATATTTAGCATTTATACAGGCTAAATACTGTTGCTCAGAAGTTATATTATAGTGACCTAAATAGCACACGCATTGAATTTTAGAATATAAAAAGTAAGGTTCTGATTACGTAGAGTCGATGTATGAATATATACAGTGTATAAAGTCAGAGTTTGGATATAAAAAGCCAATGTAGATTACATACCAAATAAAGCAAAATCTGATATGCTGTATATTAAGCCTTTTCTGAATGTATAATGCCAGCTTTAAATACACTGTATAAAGCCATATATTAATAAGTAAACCAAAACCAAACTTTTTACATATTATATACAGTTAGGTCCATAAATATTTGGACAGAGACAACTTTTTTCTAATTTTGGTTCTGTACATTACCATAATGAATTTTAAATGAAACAACTCAGATGCAGTTGAAGTGCAGACTTTCAGCTTTAATTCAGTGGGTTGAACAAAAAGATTGCATAAAAATGTGAGGGAACTAAAGTATTTTTTTAACACAATCCCTTTATTTCAGGGGCTCAAAGGTAATTGGACAAATTAAATAACTGGAAATAAAATGTTCATTTCTAATACTTGGTTGAAAACCCTTTGCTGGCAATGACAGCCTGAAGTCTTGAACTCATGGACATCACCAGATGCTGGGTTTCCTCCTTTTTAATGCTCTGCCAGGCCTTTACTGCAGCGGCTTTCAGTTGCTGTTTGTTTGTGGGCCTTTCTGTCCGAAGTTTAGTCTTCAACAAGTGAAATGCAGGCTCAATTGGGTTAAGATCAGGTGACTGACTTGGCCATTCAAGAATTTTCCACTTCTTTGCTTTAATAAACTCCTGGGTTGCTTTGGCTGTATGTTTTGGGTCATTGTCCATCTGTATCATGAAACGCCGTCCAATCAATTTGACTGCATTTAGCTGGATTTGAGCAGACAGTATGTCTCTGAACACCTCAGAACTCATTCGGCTGCTTCTGTCCTGTGTCACATCATCAATAAACACTAGTGTCCCAGTGCCACTGGCAGCCATGCACGCCCAAGCCATCACACTGCCTCCACCGTGTTTTACAGATGATGTGGTATGCTTTGGATAATGAGCTGTTCCACGCCTTCTCCATACTTTTTTCTTGCCATCATTCTGGTAGAGGTTGACCTTGGTTTCATCTGTCCAAAGAATGTTTTTCTAGAACTGTGCTGCCTTTTTTAGATGTTCTTTAGCAAAGTCCAATCTAGCCTTTCTATTCTTGAGGCTTATGAGTGGCTTGCACCTTGCAGTGCACCCTCTGTATTTACTTTCACTCAGTCTTCTCTTTATGGTAGACTTGGATATCGATACACCTACCCCCTGGAGAGTGTTGTTCACTCGGTTGGCTGTTGTGAAGGGGTTTCTCCTAACCATGGAAATGATTCTGCGATCATCAACCACTGTTGTCTTCCATGGACGTTCAGTTCTTTTTGCATTGCTGAGTTCACCAGTGCTTGCTTTCTTTCTCAGGATGTACCAAACTTTAGATTTTGCCACTCGTAATATTGTAGAAATTTCTCGGATGGGTTTCTGTTTTCGCAGCTTAAGGATGGCTTCTTTCACCTGCATGGAGAGCTCCTTTGACCGCATGTTGTCTGTTCACAGCAAAATCTTCCACATGCAAGCACCACACCTCAAATCAACTCCAGGCCTTTTATCTGCTTAATTGATAATGACATAACGACGGACTTGCCCATACCTGCCCATGTAATAGCCTTTGAGTCAATTGTCCAATTACTTTTGAGCCCCTGAAATGAAGGGATTGTGTTAAAAAAATGCTTTAGTTGCCTCACATTTTTATGCAATCGTTTTGTTCACCCCACTGAATTAAATCTGAAAGTCTGCACTTCAACTGCATCTGAGTTGTTTAATTTAAAATTCATTGTGACAATGTGCAGAACCAAAATTAGAAAAAAATTGTCTTTGTCCAAATATTTATGGACCTAACTGTAGTTCTGAAATTATGAGAATTCTGAAGACACTATCCAGAGATATATTCTTATCATTTTTTTTCTTTTGCGAAGACAATTACTTAAGCAGATTTGACACAAAATCATTACAATACAGAATTTAAGGTGACTTACAGTACGCTGTATATTACACTTGTTTACACCTATCTTATTTATTCAACGCACATACAGTTAAAGATCACACGTTGATGTGGTGGTGGGGATTAAACCGGCAACATTTTTTTTCTATGGTCCCACTTCCTACCTTCTAGGCTTAATTGTCTGCCAAGAAGATGAACAATGTTACATAAGAGTGAGTTAAAGTGAATAGACCAAAATCCTTAAAAATGGATGAAGATAATATTGAAATAATTTAGCTATTAACTGAAATTAAGCATAAGTGATTTTTTATCTAAGACCAGAATGTATTGTTTAACAAAGAAAAACTCTTCAGTTATTTTAATTAAACCACACAAAAAAAAAAATAAATAAATATGAAGAATCATCATATAGCTTGTGGTACAAACCACAATTATGAGTGGCATCTGATTTATCTAGCTACTTCAAAAATTTCAAGTGTGGTGTATTGTAATTTTTTTTAACAATAACAAAGGTAATTTATCCTTTATGGTGTTCTACTACAGTACCTAGTGTCTGGTGTCAAAGGGTGATTTCAGTTTTTAGGAGAATAAAGGAGACAAGTTTAGAGAGAGAAAAATGTCAAGCATTTAAAAGCTAAGCAATCTGACAGCCTGAACATTCCATAAATTGACTTTTGTCCCAGCAGCAGCAGGCAGCCTTCCAACATTTCCAGCCTTTTCTCTTCAGTTCACTCAACGGACAAAACAAATGCTGTGTTGCTACAGGTGATTCCATACTGTAGTCTGTAAGAAACTGAAGATAAACTAAACCGATAATCTTCATGCCTCAGCTGTCTAATACGGTCACGAGTGGAGCACATGGGCAAGCCAAAAGGAAATTAGTTTCAGCCAATAATAAGCCATCTTAAGCTTGTCTTTTAAATTATAAAAATTGTTGAAAAGATTTCTTTCTTGGTTCTTGTCATGTCTTATGCAAATGTTAAGGCATCCTGTTTGCAAATTTAGCACAATCTAATTAAAATAGCAGCCGGAAAAACTGGAAGGTTTTATTCAGCTAATGAAGCAATATATCCCTGAGAATTCCTACTTTTCCTCAATATGGCCAATGTTTCAATTCAGTAAACTTAATATAATTATTTTCACTCTTCTTTTAATATAGGTTCAGAGTGCTTGCACATATTTTCAGCTACTGTATAATGTATTAACAGTCAATTATTAAAACATACAAAATTTAAGTACATAAACACACAGATTGTTTTAAAACACACAGTAAAACAAAAGCAATTTCAGCAACTGATATTTCAGCTCTGTCCCCTGCATTCCCTCATTTAAACAATCCTCGACTAACCTACTCATATGCCTCCCCAACAGATTGGTGCCCCTGTTCTGGTAGAACAGGTCCCATCTGTTCCAAACGGAGTCCCGAGAACCCATCTGAGTCACGCATTAAGCCTTCTAATCTCCTCAATCTTACCTGGACTGGCATGTGGCACAGGCAGAACTTCGGAGTTGACTACCTTGTCAGTTCTGCTCCTCAGCCTAACACCTAACTCTTTAAATCTGGACTGTACAACTGACAGACAACCCTTATGTATGTAATTTGTTCCAACAAAGAGCAATATTATTTATTTTCCACCTCAAAAAACTTTGAAACACCCAAAAAACTTTTTAGTGAGTTTCGCATTTAGCAATAGCTAAATCGCCCATTAAACAAATTTTTGTGTCAGTGGATCAAAACTTGCTTGTTTTGCACATCATAACATGTTTTGTACCACTTTCACTCTCTGCCAACCTTAAATTTTTACAGGTAGCCCTTCTTTTACAAGGAAACATGCTCTGAGGATTATATAGAAGTTGTACATTCTTGTGTGTGACATTGAGTCAGCCATAATGTGACTGTTATGGCGTTGATAACAAACTGTAGCATAAAGGGGTGTAGGCCTCAAAATAACCAAAATTAGCCCAATATTCACATAATCTGGAGCCAAAACAACTTTAACCCTAGACAGATTTCAGTGTTCCAAATCCATGTAATTCATTAAATCCCTCACAAGGGAGAGTAAAACATCAAACCCCTGGCTTGGAAGGACAAGGCCTAAGAGAAATCTTTTGATTTAAAAAATTTAAAAAAAAAAGTATTTTTAGAAGCAATAATGAGAAAAGGCAGAAGAAGTAGGAAATTATCTCCCTAAAGAAAAGCAACCCACAATAAATAAATCCAATCCATAAACCAATCCTTAGCCAAGAAAGAGAGTAAATATATATATTAAAATTATAAAAAAAAAAAGAAAAGAAAATTACGATACTCATTTTAAAGAACACTCCACTAACTCACAATGCAATCTTGAGGGTGGGTCAAGGGCAGATAGCATGACTTTGGCATTGTCAAGCATGGACAGCATGCAAAAGGTGTACCCAGAAGGGGAGAATGGGCAGGACTTGACCTACTAGGGCTTTTCATTCCATCTTCATATTAAAATAAATGCTAGCTAGCTAGCTTAAATACATTTAAGGCAATAGCTTAAAGTATTATAATTCATAATTTTAACAATCATTTTTAAAATGTATACTGCAGAAACAATAAAAATAGCAAAATTATAGTTACATCCCAGTATTTTTGTTGATGAGCCCTGTTCGACAAATTTAGCCTGTAACTTAAAATGTGTTATGAGAAGCTGATAAAAATATATGTCTTGAAGTTTGTTTGTTTTTTTAATTAGGAAAAGACACATCTGAAATGCACATCAGAAAAACATGTAAATGCTGACAGCAAGTGATGCTACTGGTGCAGTGTTGAGATCAATGAACTCAAGTACTGTACCTGCAAATAGGGTCAGATTTGGCAGATAAACTGTCTCATGAGATCCTTATTAGCTAGGCTTTAACTGAATACTTACATACCAGATGAGAAAATGAGAAAGCTATTTAAGGTTACAAACAGAATGTTTTAAAGGGGGAAAAAACAGATTGGTGCCAAATTCCTTTTGATTAGTCATATTAAAATTATATTGCCAACTTCGTATAAATCTTACAATCTTTATATTATACTTAACCAGGTAGTCTTGCAAATATTTATTTCCTCTATACATTTTAATTTAAGTAAAGAAACAGATCATCTGCCTGGAGAATATCTTAAGTATTCTCAATATGATTAAATTAAAATTCTTTAGATTTTTTTGTATTTTGTTGCAGATGTGCCAATTTCAGTAAATTATTAACAGACATGTATAGAACGTATTGATTAACAAATAAGAAAGAATAAACAATTATAAGTTGCCAAACCTTTTCTCACGGATAGCATCCTTGAGGGTTCCAAAGAAGTAGAAATCTGAGGGAGAGTGCTTGTGTGTTTATGGTTGATTCAAAGTTCTCACGCAAATGTTTCTTTTAAACCATGACAAAATAATAGAAGATCTCACATTATAATGTCTTTGTAAGTGCTTGCCAGCTATAGCTAGATAATGTCTACTTGTAGAGTAATGGGTTTTCAAACGTGCGGTTTTCTGTTGTCATGGTGTGGATGGTTTTCAGAAACTTTTGTGTTAGGCCAAATTCTCCTTAAAAATTTCTGCAACTTTCCTGGTGGCACAATGTCTACTCCAATCCACCCCTTCTACTTCCCAATAAAACAGTACCTATGACTTTCCATGAAGGGTTAATCTTAAGCTTCTTTCTAGAAGTAGTTGAATGGTGCCATTCAATAACTATATTTTGATCACAAAAAGCGATGTGTTCATGTTTCATCCTACATGACAAAAAGCTTTCACCCTTAGCCTTGCACTTGGCGAGCAAAACTGAATACACTGCTTTGTACACAGTTCTGTGCCGTCATTATCATTAAGATGCCCTGGACTGTGAACAAAGGCATTTGCTTTTTACTCACACTGCTGCTTTCTGGTTGCTAGCTGTAACTCCTCTTGGATAAAGTTCATCAGCACAAAACATCAGTCACTCCATTGTTGCTTCTATTTTCAAGCCAGATTCTGCTTAATCTTTCTCTGAACATGTAATTCATGACTAATAGTTGAATGATATAACAGTGACTTTTGTTTTTGTATTTCCTTTTTTTAACCATCTATAAATGTTTGTTACAGATTCTTTCTTGTACACAAAAACAGCTCTTCGTTTAAAATGCACATTACCACATAGTGCCATTTTCAGTGTAAACTGCACAAACCACCACAAAATTCATTTTTCTGAAACACTGAAACAAGTAGGATATTTCAAATTAACAACACGATCACTTGCAATCATTTTCTTACTTTTGACTGAAGCAGATAACTTATTTTAGAATGTTTTGGGTAACCCTCACAGTTTAGATTTGGACCTTTATTTAAACCTTTGTATATCTATAACTAATGTTGAAGCCATCCTACTATATATGATAACATAACACAATCAGTTAACCTGAAAACATGAGGCAAATATGTTATGTTTTGTTACATACATGACTTGCACTTATAATGGTGTGCAATGAGTACATTCAAATATTATCAAAACACTGATTATGTAAATATGAATAATTTAAGAAAAATGTGTAATCTATTACATGTCTTTTAATGTACATCTTTATTTTCCATAGCATTATTTGTAGCATTGGAGTTAAAACTCTTTGTGTTGCAATTTTATGTATTTCCCTTTCTATTTAGTGCTCCATCACTAAATAAGCACTATCAATGAACAATAAGTTGTAATGCTTACTTATTGAAGAAAAATCTAAACTTGAGTTTAAATTTGCAGGCAGCAATTATAATGAACCTATTTACTCTTTCATCCTAATTATTACATTGCCTTTTAACATAGATAAAAATCAAAAAGCAATGTCTACGAAGCATAACATTTTAAGCCAAGTAAAATAATTGCATGGATAATTTCTCATATTACAAAAAAAAAATACTTCAGAGGACATCCCTATTTTCTGGCAGCTCCAGTGTATATTTAATTATAGCCCAAGAGCAGCTATAATTAAAGGCTAATATTAAAAAAAGTTATGTGTGTGCTTTTTCCCTTTTTTGAGCAATTAGTTTCTAAACTCTGCATTAATTAGATATTTTGAAAAAAATGGTAGCCTACTGAAGCATTTTAGCAAAGCACATAGTTGATGTTTTTTTTTTTATTTTGGGTTGGTGAAGCAGCTTATGCAAATAATTAATTAGCTCACCTGCTTGTAAGGAAATGCCGTCAAGAAGGACCTAATTAGGAAACACATAACATCTGCTGAATATCTGTATTAAATATTACCTTATTACATGAATGTTTACATTATAATCATGACAAAATAATATAAGACAACACTTACTGTATAATGCCTTTGTAAATACTCATCATAATAGGAAGTAACACTGTAGCCTAATTGTTTCAGCCTCTTGGGTTAAAATCTTGTGACCAGTTGCTGTACCTAAGAAATCTGCAGCTTCTCCCCTTATGTCTGTGTGGGTTTTGTTTGACTTTCTGACTTTCTCCCCATTTGTGTTAAGTGGTTATTTTAAATTGCCACTGTTTGAATGTGCATGCGAGTACTTGATGTTGTCAGGATAGGCACCAAATCATGACACTGCACAGTAAAGAATTTGCTCCCTAACCATTTTTGTGTGTATCTTATAGATTTTGGCCTGCTGATCAGAAAAACCATCTTTAAAATTTGCCATTGCGTACTATATTTTTTTTTCCAATTTTCTATTTTTGTAATTTCAAATCATAATCTAAGTAAACATATAGTACAACTACTACAACTGGAATATCTGTGGTGATCTTAAAGTAGTGTCACTACTACTAATCATGCAGCTTGATATATCAAGTCATGTTGTGTGAGGCATGAAACAGCCATGCTAAAGGTCTCATTACATTAAAACGAACTGGTTGATTCATAAGCATTTGATTCCAGGGCAGAAAAGTGTGACTTCCATGAGGTAGAGTAAAAGTGAGAATGTGCAATCACATCTGAGCTGAAGCACTGAGAGCAGGAAATCTTTGCAGTTTTTCCTAGCTAAACTATGGTCCTCTTTATCATGCAAAATTGTATTATATTATTTGGAAAACATAAATCTATAACATATATTGATATTTTGATGTTTGTAAAGCTTGAGATGATCAGAGTTTATTCTTTAGTTGTATACTGAATTCTGTGTAGCTTTGGTGCAGAAAACATATCTGGCTAAACCTGTAAATCTCTAAACCTATAATCTCAGGAGTACAGTAATTTTGAAATAATAATTCATTTTCAAAGAAATCCAACAAGTGACAGTCATCCCTTGTCCCTTGGTGAAAGTTTACGTGCAGCTTTTTCATTCCTGTAATTTATTTTCATTAGGTCAAAGTTAAGGTTAATTTTACTCAATAATACAAAATCAGCTGACAAAAGGACATGGCCTCTCTTAAACAAAGTATATGTTCCTTTTTCCTAGATCTTTTAAATAGACTAATTGCTGAAAATACAATCGATCTTCAACATCTCAATGTTTTTGATCTTCTACATCTCAGTGTTTCTTATTCTGCATTTCAGGATTCTATCACCGAATGTTAAAACATGAATTTTATTGCAGAATATGAATAAGATTATTAAGCATCTGTTTCCATTCTAAACAGGTTTTATGGTTTAGTTGTATATTTATTGAGAAATTTCTAAAAAACACAAATCAACAGAATACCCCAACAATCTGATCTAGAACACATTATTAAACACAGCAGGTTGCAATAAAAGCATTACATTTATGTAAGAGAAACACTTTGTTGAAAGTTTTAATTGCAATCATAAAATCTCAATGAACTCTTAATCTGGATCATTAAATATTAGCAGGATTTGACTTGCTCACCTAGTTCTCTGTTTATTTTAAGAGTTGGAATATATTCTCTTCCCTCTAAGGTTTTTGACAAACTCTTTTTCCTCGTTATTTTTTTTTATTATTGGTGAACAATATAATAAAACTAGATGACCAACTTTTAAAACAAATTTAGGATGTGCTGTCATATTTTAATTAGTAAGCAGTATCATCAGTATTTAGAAAAATTAATGTAACTGATCTGAAGCTCAGTCACTATTTTTGTATAAAATGTAAAATACTATGGAGAAAGACAGATTTTTTAGAAGGAGTTTATAGATGAACATTCATTTAATGGCTGCAACTCAAAAAAAGATCCTCAATCTCAATGTTAGTTTTTGTCATGATTCATGTTACATATCAAAAATAGTATGTTAGGTGATAAAAATTTGTCTTTGAGAAATTATTTGTCCCTTGCAAAAACATTATAAGACAGGCCTTGTATATTCTATGAAATGCTAATGCTAAACTGAGATATAGGAAAAAAATGGCAGCCCATTCAATGAGCCCGCAAGTTCTTGCATTATTTGCCATGTACTACATGGATAGTGGAAGTCCAACCAAACTACCTTTTACATGAATCAAAAAATAAAAACTAATGAAACAAATTGGGCCCAACTGCCAAGTAGCATTGTGTTAGGAAAGAAAGTAGAAATAATAAATAAATGAGCAGGGTACTTAAATAGGCACAACATAGGAAAGACAATGCATGGGCAGTTTCTATGGTAAAATGGTAATAACTCTTAAACTGACACTACATAAATTGATTGTTGGGCTTTGTAAAGTACAGCTTAACATTTCTTAAAATAATTTTAAAGAAACCAGAAAAGCAAGGAATCTCACAAGCCCAGAAAAATTACAGAATGGGACAGACAGACAACATAATTTACGACAAAAGTACAATGTAGAAATAACATTACTAGTGGAAGAAAATTAGGCTAAAAATAAATAAACAATGAAGATTTGAGAATGCTCTGTTATTAGATTGGCTGCATTTGTAGATCTATAACTAATGTTGAAGCCATCCTACTATATATGATAACATAAGACAATCAGTTAACATGAAAACATGAGTCCAAATGTCATTTTCATTGTCACAAGTTTAATATAGTTTATATTTAAAAAGTGATATTTACAGAATGCAGTGATATTGTTAAGATGTAGTGATTTTTTTTAGATATTTTTTAATTTTTTCCAGCATGTAGTGATATTTTCAGTATTTGTCTGAAAGTAAAATCTGCACTTCAGCTAATCTGACCACACGTCTTAAACACTGTAAGTTGCAGATCATCATCATTTTAAAGTGGGGTTATGTTGGTCAAACATTCTTAAACAAAAGCTTAAGGATTGCTTGTAGTGACTGAGGTTGACGGCGGTGCAAGTTTTTGAAATAAAAACAGTGAGCTCAGGCTCCAGTTTGGCATAGGTACACATGGTAGCAAGGTAGATGTGGTAATAGGCATGCCTGTATTTATGTGCAGACGCAGACAATTCAGCTAGTTTCTTCATTAGCACACTTGGGTGTGTAATCAAGGCACCTGTGCCCCTAAAAGTTTAAAAGAAGCCTTAGCAGAGTTCTAGGGGGGAACAGACTAAAAGCAGAAAAGAAATGAAGCAGAAAAGAGAGGCAGCATTATGAGTGTCCGTCAGCATGGTGGTCAGGAGGCAAGCTGTCAGTAACCCAGTGGAGTCACATGGGTATGGATCTCCCAGGCTGGGGATTGTTTCCTGCTGAGCACAACTGAGGAATTGGTAACAGTCGAACAGTCACATGGAAATCCCATATACACAGAGGAGGGGCATTTGAGGAAGACAGAGGTTCTGCAGACACCGATGGTAGCAGTCGGATTGTGGGCAGGAGGAAGAGACTGCAACTCCCGGTATCAACTGAGGAGACCCAATGTGGTCAGAGAACAACACACTGGGTTGACAGGAGTTGATTGAAAAGGGAACCCAAGGTCTTCATGGTTTTAGTTATGCAATTTACAAACTTTAGTTTTTAGTGCTTTTTTTTTACCACTACTTGAATCACTGTTTTTTATAAATTTTTTATTTATTTGATTGATTGATTAAAAGCACAGCACTGTTTTGCACCTTGAGGTTTTGAACCCATGTTTTAAGAAAAATAAAAGCACATTGCACTTTACACGTTTCTCTTATTGTTATGTATTCTCATTGCTTGGCTTATTTCGGTGATGACCGTGTTCAAGAGGGATGTGACAGCTGCAGCTAACCCAGACCGTCACACTGCTTTGAAACAGTTTTGTTTGGGAAGGAAAAGTGTCATGTAAACCTCTTTAAAATGCATTGACGTCTTGCAAATGCCAATTGAAAGCTCTTTTTTCACCTAAATGTTTACATGTTATTTTTTAGACTTTCAGTGTATGATATACTGATATTTTAAAAGCGAATCTATTTTACCTTCATAGAAATGTAAGGAAAGACATTTACTTGCTAATCTGTCTTCTTCTCAGCACTTTTCATTAAGAATGGTAGGATGATGTAAATTCTATGTATTTATTGCCGGTCAAGATGGCAATTATTACATTCTTCAAAAGCTATGTGAATGTCAATATGCCTGCTTATGTGGTCACTTATAATATGTGAAGTTATACATAAACAAAAGAGATAAGGAAATAATAAGTTTACATACTGTAACATGTCTAGAACTGAACACTGTCATACGAAGTACCGTATATGCTGAATCAAATTAAAAAATAACCACTAAATAACCACTAAAATTAAACCATAGGGAATGCAACTCAACTTCACAAAAATCATCTACAATTAGAATGGTAATAAAGATGCAAAGGATACTGTAATAAAAAAGCACACAAAGCAGCAAGACGTCTGTTTATATACCTCACCAGTACATCTGATAAAGATTAAAAGTATTCCCATTAAACCCACAGAAAAATGGCAACTGGTGCATTTCATGTAAAATGCTTTTAGCTCATGACAGCACTTGACGATGGCAGATGCTCATGAAAGAAATTATATTTAATGAAAATATAAGCAGATGTTTGGATTACCTAGCATCATACACAAAAATATGAATAAATTGCTTTAAAATGAATGACAAGATAAAATACTAACCGCTCAAAATAAAAACACATTTTCATTAACACATTTAAAACAGAAGTAGGTGATGTATCTCAAATCGAGCAGACTAAAAAAAAAAACAAACTTGCAATCACCCATTCACCCAGGGTTGAATTTAAGTGTCACAAAAGTCTAGCAACTGCATACTGATCAGGTAGATAAAAACAATTTCATTAAAAATGACAGAGCAGTGATTTATAAGCTGAACATATAATGGGTCATATAAGTATGACCATATTTAATAAGGAAACTGACCACTGGAAAAACTATTTTCAGGCAGCAGTGTAGGTAGCAGATGGTCCCACTAATAAAAGCCTACATAATTTACTTTAAAGGAACTGTTATAGAGTTGGTAAGAGACAGAAGCCTCAGTCCCACTTCCCTGATGGTTATATGAAGAATTCTCTAAAAGGCTGTAGGTTCTTGTGGGCTATCCAGCATTAGTGACAGCAGAATGAGTTTTCTAGGAGCTGGTAGTCCTAGCTTATGTGGAGTCACAGTTATGATTGGAACTGTTAAAGCTAATCCTCTATATAAGCCTCCAAACATTCATGGACAGGCTCTAACTAGAGTTATAGTCAAAGGGAGAAAGTGCTACCATTTCTAAAGACTGAGCAGAAATATTTTTGGGAGCAAGGCAATATAGGTGGGGATTTTGGAAGTCACAAAAAAGAGATGGGAAGGGTTGCTTTTGTTTTTTTGTTTTTTTTTGTGTTTATGCCACACTGCCATTTATAGAAGATGGATCAGTCAGTTTGATCTAGAGTTTGTGCTTATTGTTACCCTGTTTCCATATTTTCACTATATCTAAAAATACAGTGTTATTTTGATGTACTGAAATGTCCAGTTTCTATAAAAGTATTAAAACACAGAAGTATTAATAGCCATGTTAACTGAGAAAGATTTGTAACTGAGGCAAGGTGACTGACCATTTCTCTCTAAAGCGAAATGTATGTAGTAAGGGAGGGCATATACTTTATGATTTTAGCTTGAGGTGCAAGCTCCCAAGTGTTATTTTTTCAAACCAGCACAAAATCATGTGATAGTCATAAAAGGTTGTAATATTTCTACACAAAAGGTAAAAAATACATTATGACTAGACCTGAGTGGCTTACAGGCTCCAGAAGTATTCTAACAGGTCAAAAAGGTCCAGACACCGTCGGGTAGAGTTTGTCAGGTTTGAGTGGTCATGTAAGCCAATTCTGTGTTTCAATTCCCACTGAGAAGTCTGAAAGTGGCTCTTTGTTTATATTTTTGTAGGCATAGTTTCAAAATGTTAGTAGGCTTGTAAAGAGTATATTGCTATCCTAGTCACTCTCAACTTTAAGAATCAAGATCTTCTTTTTTAATTTAAAGAATGTTTAATTTATTTTTAGAAAGTGTAAACAGGCAATCACTTTAGTTTGAACACTGTAAAACAATGTGCAGGTTGTCACGTGTAGGGGACATTACTGAGCTCCCAAACCCTCCATCACCAACAAAACACCAACAAACCAAGTCCTAGTACTTTTAATAATTTATTTTAACAAATACCTTCACAGGCAAAACGCAAACACAGCACAGGCACAATTCATCCTACTCTCTGTTCCTTTCTTCCTCTTCACCCACTCCTCCAGGTGAGTGTTGTCCAGCTCTGCTCCTGGCTCTGACTCTCCTGGATGAGGTTGAACAGCTTCCTTTATGTCAGAATGTTTTTGGTGTTACCACACTACAGGTTGGAAACACTTCTGGGTCAGGAAAAAGTTTCTTAAAGTGGGAATTATCTGTCCCTGCAGCTCCCCCTGGCAGCGCCCATGGAGCACTGCAGGGCTGTCTAACGGGACTGCAATTCCCAGCCTACCCTGCGGGTGTCCATGCAAGAAATGTACCGGGGGAGCAAATAGTCCATGTGATTGGTCTACCCCTGTCCTTCCATTAAACTAGTCTCCCAGCCAGGTAAGGGACCTTAATCCATCCCAATCAGAATGCCAGCCCATGCCTGGTGTTAAGTGCACATGCTTAATAAGACAACAATTCAAATCTTTCTTTATAATCTACTGTATATGCCTTTAATTTTCAGTAAGAATAATAAGCCTACACCTTAGAATAAGAGATAAAATTATTTCTCAAGAAATATAAAAATGGCTAATAGGTCATTTACTAAAGTAATTTCACTTAGGAATGCTCAGTAGTAGATTACTGTATATACTCACGGATAAGTTCTCCGGACTTGACTTTACCATGTAATTTCTGGTAATTTATAATGTCGGTCATATACCATGTTTCCCTGAAAATAAGACAGGGTCTTATATTAATTTTTGCTCCAAAAGATGCACTAGGGCTTATTTTCAGGGGATATCTTATATTTATTCTTGTACAACAATATACATTTATCCAAATACAGTCACATCATCTTCTTCTGGAATATCATCATAACTTTCCACATTCAAACCCTGAATTTCAGCCTGAATTTCTTGCTACACCATCCACTTTTAGTATCCTCCAGGATCGATGTGGTGAAGCAAAATGCCAACATACAAATGCATTCGTGGTGCTTTGATATTTAAGTGTCGCATATTCCCCAAAGTAATGACACGATACATTTTAAAAGTCTCACATACCATCTTCTGTGCCATCTTTTTTTTTTTTGCACCTTTACAATACCATCAGAATGTATGGCGGTGTAAAAAATAAGGACATAATAAAAATGACTATTTTGTGATTAAAGTAGAAATTTCCTCATAGTTTACTTTATCATTAAAGCAGACCGTCATAAACGTCATTTTAAAACCGACCCGGTTGTTAAATCGCTACGTGCTTCTGGGGCTTCCTCCTGACCTGACAGTAGCATCGCCACACAGAACACATTAAATTTATAATTTTCCAGCTCTCTTCACATTTAGAATTCTTAGATCTTCTTAATTTATACTTGATATCACATTCATGATGAAATGCATTAAAAATACAGTATGTATGTTATATTTTACAGATAAATTGTTAACTTTGTTTAAATAACGAATACTGCTAATAGTTACACAAATGGGGTGGCATAGTGGCAGAGCGGTAGCGCTGCTGTCTCGCAGGGACTCACGTCCCTTTGTGATCCCTGCCTGGAGTTTGCATGTTTTCCTGGTGGGTTTCCACAGTGTGCTCAGTTTTCCATCCAAAGACATGAAGGTTTGGGGATTTGGTGAAGCTACAATGACATGAGTATATGTCTATGCTTGTGTTCACCTTGCGATGAGCTGATGCCCCATCCAGAGATTTTGTTTCTGTCTTGCGCCGATGCTGCTGGAATGGGCACATCCTTGAATTGATGGATGTAATCATTGAACATTCTTTTTCAGAGTTATTGTGGCAAGATGTCCTCAGAATTCAATGGATGTTTCGGGCACACGCATCGCATCGTGTTAAGTATAAACCTGGCCTTAAGCGCCTTACTTTCAGCTGACGGTCTTGACTAGGGCTTATTTTTGGGGTAGGGCTTGTATTACAGAGCAGCCTGAAAATCATACTAAGGTTTATTTTTGGAGTAGGTCCTATTTTCGGGGAAACATGGTAAGTCGAATGCAGAAAACTCGCGCTATTGGTCAAAGAGATTATGATATGCTAACGCCCACATGAGAGAGTAACCACGGAGCACACTGCCTTTTTTTTCTATGTGCTGTGCCTACGTGACCACGCGGTGATACCTGAACTACTCCAAAGCAAAGCACTGATTTGTGTTTTTGCATCTCAGACCCTCATACACTTTTATCGTAAGAGCATCCCTTATCTACAATGGAGCATTCGATCAGAAGAAAATATGAAATTGGTTTTAAATAAAACGTTGTTGAAGTAGCAAAAGAAATTGGTAACTGCACTGCTGCAACAAAATTCAATGTGTTTGAGAAACTGATGCGGGATTGGAGTAGGCAAGAAGATGTTAAAAAAAAAAATTTAAATGTTGCATTTTTGAACGGGTGTATACATCGGGGTCTGATTTTATGATCAATTTTTTGGATTTCAAGACCCGACTTATACATGAGTATATATGGTAAGTGTGACATTTCAACATCTTATCTTTTCAACAGTCCATACTTTAAAATAATGCTTGGTTACACCAAATAAAACCTTTGTATTGAAATTTAATATTTAATAGCATTTAACTAGCTCCAAGTATACAACACTGCCAAAATGGATGAATAATTGTATGTCTCAAAAGAGCCAAGTGTTTGTTAAGGTCTAGTTACACAGAATTAGATGACTATTGTAATAGATGCCACTGTAGGTAGCCTGCATTCTGGTGTTACCAAACACCTAACAATTATTTAAAAATCTGCATTAACATTTAAAAGGCCGAGTGCCTGCTACTTGAAATTCTGTGCAGAAGATGACCACACTTTGCAATGTACAAAGAAAAGTTGAAGCAAAACAAACACATCCGAAGACACCCATAGCAAATGACAATCATCTAGGAAATGGGCAAACAAGAAAATCTGCATAAAAAAAGCTTTTGTCATCTTTATGAAAAGTTGGAGTGATGATTTGTCAGTTTAACGTGCAATAGGCACACTCAAAAGGAATGTGGTACACTGTTAGCCACAAGACAGAAAACGTAGCACAAGTGGTATAGAATTAACATTTCCCGAGTCGCATGCTGTTCACATGACAAATATTTAGAAATGTAAGGAATAAAATTGCTTGCTAAAGCCAGTAGTGAAATGTTATAGTAACACGAGTTGGTTCCTGCCTTGCACCAGTTTCTGGTAAAGGAATAAGCTGTGACCCCTCTGACCATGGACTGGATTGAGTAGGTTGAATAAAGAATCGCTAGATTGATCTGATCTTTCCTTACCAGAAAGAGATAAACTACAGCACACAACAAAAGTTAACTGGAGTAGAAAATGCTTAATTAGACAAGGGAGCTACATTTTTAACAATGAAATTATATCACAACATGTTACCTCATTCATAAACTGAATGTGGTAAAAATCCAGGCTGAGTCATTTTGCCAATTTCTTTTATTAAATTAAAAAAGGAAAAAAAAATTCTATGACATGACATGAAGACTCACACTAACAATGGATTAACCTGAGATCTCTGAAGATGTGATGCAGCAATGATAGCAAATACACTTCTGTTCCATTCCACAGAAATAGTTGTATTTGTTTCAATAACTTATTTCGAAATAAAAAGCTAACATATACAATAATAGGTATTTGTCAGAATATATTTAGTATTATATTAGTCATTTTGTTTACTTCCAGACCTGCAGCCAAGGTTTTGACGTTATCAAAAGAAGAAGCTAAATAATATGGTCTTTGTACTTTCAGAAGAGAATTCATAGTTGTTGTTTTTGCATCATTAAGAGTATATTTTTAGCTTTATATCCATTTCTTTCTAAAAGTATTGGTTACTAGCTACTCACTCATGTCATAATACATCTAAGACTCAGGTTGACTTTCTTTGATTCTTCATGTGGTAAGCCAGAAATAGTCAACTGTGATACTTTAGGAGAAGCAACAGCTTTTCTGGCAGAACTCCTTGATTTATCCTCATTAGCAGCCCTTTATAGTAGATGCTCGAGGCAAAATGTTAGGATCAGAGTAAAGGAGCTATCAAGACTTCTAGGTCCTGCTGTGCCAGTACATTCAAATTATACAAAATCTAAGAACTAAAAATGAATATCCAAAAGCCACTCATTAACTATAATTAAGAGTATAATGGTCGCCATAATCTGAACACAATGTAAAAATGACCAAAAACAGCTGAATTATTTGTTCCTTTTTATACAAAAACTTAAAGTTTTGCAAAGACTGAAACATCAGACTAATAGTTGATTACTTGATAGTATACAGTAGGAGCCTAGGATTCTCTTAAAGATATATCTGTATTATATTTGACCAAAGAGAAAATGATGAATCATTTTTGTCTTCTCTTTGTTCATGTCATATTAAATCTACAAATTTGTAAGGTCCCAAGTTGGCCACTTAGTATCAATTCATGTAGCTTGATGGACAGTGAACTCTGAAATAATTTAAAACTGAAATTAGCAGAGCATCTGGCAAATCATACACAATTCTTGTGTAAGTTTTTCTTTTAAGTGTGAATACAGTCATGTAGATGTAGGACAGATTTAAAATTGTACTTAAAAGTTTTACTTATAATGCAGGAAAAGTGCATCCCAAAATTAGAAGCAGTAAGAAATTAAACAAAAGCCCAAGGTGCTTAAAAGGAAACTTCTAAGGAAGAAAAAGCTGTTTAAAGCATATAATACTAGTAACTCCAGCAGAAACTGCAGGGCATACAAGAACATGAGAGTAATGGTAAAACGGGATATTAGGAAGACCAAAAGTAAGTTGGAGAGATATATTATAAAAAAAAAGAGAAGGATGGACCAAAAAAATTCTTTCAACATTTTAGTAATAATATAACAGTCAGGAAGGAGATGACGAGTGTTGGGAACTGTAAAAGTAAGCTGGAATGTAACAGTGAAACAGCAAATGCTTTGAACTTGCACTTTATTGAAGTTCATATGTGCAAAGAAGTCAATAACCTCCTAAAAGTAACAGTGACTACTAAGGAGGTACTTAGTGATTTGGAAATTGTAGAGGAAGATGTACTCCTTAGATTAAATAGGCTGAAATCTAACAAATCACCAGGGCCATATTTATAAACCTTGCATACATATAAAATGAGGCAAGAAATGTGCTAAAGCTTGTGTATATTTACAGTAACTCTGACCCATGCATATTCAACATTTCGAAGAAACTGACAAATAATGACACCATTGATCAAGCAGCGAACTGCAGCCAAACCAGCTAAATCACTCTGCATTATTATAATGTGCATTGACATGACAAACATATTATACCCAAAAATATGATGTACAGACTATTTTAGTTCCCTTTTAGGAGTACCAATGCTGTGTATTTACACTGAAAAACTTTTTCGGTTATTCATCAGTTTGCATCGGATGCCTGTTGTCACTTCTTAGTGAACTGATCGACTGGTCAGGAATATCTCAAGCTTTACCCCTTAATGCATGCTGCGCTGTAAACCATTAACTGACTGGTGAGGCATGACATCCAGCTTTCACATGGTATGGGTGTACATTTTTAAAACAAAAACTACCTTACCCTAACATAAAAAGGCAATGTACAGTAGTGTCCAGTTCTCCTAATGTAACTGGAGCAATTTACTGCACTCATACTGCAATATACGTGAATGAAGCTACTTTTGTTAACCAGAAGTAGTTATATTCCATTAATGCACATGACGTGACTGGCAAACATCATGTTTCAGTCACCTTAGTTCATTTATTTTAGACAAAGTAGCTTTGATACATGTGATGGTGTTGTATGTTGTGGCTGGCTTATATGTAAGTGGTTCACTTGGCCTGTACTATTCACTGTAATAGCAATCATGTTTTACATGTGCCAGGTAATAGCACCTTTCTTGGACCTACAGAGCACAGATGAGAGGTAGGTGGTGGGGTTTCGACACGTTAGGAGGGAGAGGCTGCTCTACTGGCCAATGAAGTTCTGCAGTGATGTGCTTGCATATGCATAAGGTTGATTAGCATGCTTCATATGTGAATGTTTCTGGGTAGTGTCCGAGGCACGTTCACGCACACATTTGTACAAGCTGATTATTATTTATAAAAGGTAGATTGTGTAAATATGTGTAGTCAGGTTTTATAAATCTGATTTTTTTTTTTGATTTACACATATTTACCAGCTTGAATCCACACAATTTATTTTATAAATGAGGCCCTAGGACCTGATAAGATTTATCCTTGAGTACTTATTAAAGTTAACAAATACATATATAAACCCTTGACACATATATTTTAAAAATCTCTGCACACTTTGAAAATTGGAGACTAGTAAATATTGTCCCATGGTATAAAAGGAGTGATCAGGCTGATCCAAATAACCACAGGCGAGAAAACTTAACATGCATAACCGGTACTGTATATTAAAGAAAACAATTATTAAGAAAAAGGTTGGAAAGAAAATGTCTAGAACAGGAATATTAGGAAATACTAAACATTGGTTCACGGAAGGAAGGTTATGGTTCATTAATTTACCAGGATTCTATGAGGAGGCAATGAAAGGATACGATCAGAGGGATACATGTGATATTATTTACAGTATGTAGATTTTTAGAAGGCTTTGATAAAATACCAAATAGAAATGAGAATTCAGGGCACAAACTGTAGGTGGGTAGAAAATTGGCTCAAACACAGTAAGTAAAGGAATATGATAATGGTAATGTTTTTAGAATTAAAAGATGTTAAAAGTGGTGTCCCTCAAGGGTCAGTGCTGGGGATGCTGCTCTTTTTAATATACATAAACAATCTAAACAGGAATATAATCAATATGCTGATTAAGATTGCTGATGATAACAAACTAGGTGGAAGGACAAATGATGTAGTTAAATTGTTACTGAGGAATTTGGATAGCATAAACATTTGGGCAGATTTTTGGCAGATGAACTACTATATGTAGAAAGTAAAAATATTAGATTTGAAGACACACGTTACATTTCAGCCAGGATTCCTCCCTTGACTACAATTTAAATTCTTATTTAATATCTTTGCTCATTTTTGATTCTTTTGTTTTTATTAGTTTTATTTTTGCTTATTTGCATTATTCTTTGTATTTGAATTTCTCTATGCATGTATGCCTTTTTTGTGGGTGGTTATACCTGTCCATCACAACAAGGGACAGTCCTCAGCCCTATTAAGGCTGAGAAAAACCCACAGCCCCTTGCTGTTCATTTCAATGAGTTTGGGAGTGGTTGAGTCTTATTTTGAGATTTTGTTATGCTTTGTGATTTACTAGATTTTTTGACTTCATGCTCTGTTTCTGATTTTGCTTTGTGAATTCTGTATTGGGACTTTTTTTCGCATGGATTGCCTTTTCTTTCAGACAACTCTTTTTTGCTTTTTGTACTCCATAGAGCTTATTTTTTGGTCCTTGGCATTTGTGCGAAATATAAATTGTTTTATTTTATATAGACCCTGTGTTTGTCCCTGTTACTAGCTGGGATTTGATAATAATATCCCCCTGCAGTGGGAATTATTTGAACTTTGAGCTTGGAAACTCTTGAGATTCATAACACAATGGGAAGTCTGAACTTTAACAGCAAATGTTATGAGCCGGATTTAGTAGTCTTAAAGGACGTATCACTAATTACATCTAGAGAATGTACAAAAGCGATAAGCAATCAAAAAGGCTTTAAGGATGTTAGGTTAAATATCATGATGTGTGGAGTATAAATCAAAGGAGGCTAAGCTTAAGTTATATACTGTAACGCACTAGTGAGGACTCACCTGGAGTTCTGTGTTCAGTTTTGATCACCATATTACACATAAAAAAAACATAACAGTGCTAGAGAAAGTCCAGAGAAATGCGAATAGGCTGATTTCGGGATTAAGAGGTATGAGCTATGAGGAGACATTATAGTTTAAGTAAATGGATATTAAGAGGAGACATTATTGAAGTGTTTAAAACAATGAAAGGAATTAGTACAGGAGATCCCAGTTGTGGCGGCACGGTGGCGCAGTGGTAGTGCTGCTGCCTCGCAGTTAGGAGACCCGGGTTCGCTTCCCGGGTCCTCCCTGCGTGGAGTTTGCATGTTCTCCCTGTGTCTGTGTGGGTTTCCTCCGGGCGCTCCGGTTTCCTCCCACAGTCCAAAGACATGCAGGTTAGGTGAATTGGTGATTCTAAATTGGCCGTAGTGTGTGCTTGGTGTGTGGGTGTGTTTGTGTGTGTCCTGCGGTGGGTTGGCACCCTGCCCAGGATTGGTTCCTGCCTTGTGCCCTGTGTTGGCTGGGATTGGCTCCAGCAGACCCCCGTGACCCTGTTTGGATTCAGCGGGTTGGATAATGGATGGATGGATGGATCCCAGTTGTTAATGTAAAATAATTTCTATAACAAGAAGACATGGTCGTCAACTTGCCGAATGCAAATTTTGCAGAAATTTTAGAAACTGTTTCCTCACACAGAGAACTACAGACACATGGAATAAATTATCAAGCAGTGTGGTGGATAATTGGATTATAGGGACCTACAAATCTCAATTTGTTCCAAAAAATGTTCTAATGTAAGTGCAGCTCTTTTGCAAACCATATTCAAGTAAAAAATGAAATAAAATGGAAACTTCTAGTAAATATTTTGGACTGCTAAAAGTACAATTGTAGGAAATTATAGAGGACCAGAAAGTAGAATGTGTAGGGGTTGAGTGTGACATTTGGATGAGAAGGGTGATGATTGCTGAGGTAGTAAAGGTCTGTAAGTAAAATATTGAAAGAAGACAGTCGCGCAGTTAGTGCCAATAGGAATGGTGAGATATAAATGGAAGATTGTTGTGGAGGTGATAGTTTAGGCATTGAGAAGAAAATTACTTTTGGGTATGTATTTTGACATGTATTGATATTTTCATGGTCATGTTTGATTTCCACTAATTTGTATTTGCATATTTATTAAATAAACAATTTATAACTAAAAAAGAAAAAAAACTGAGGTTCTTCATGTCAGTGGAATTACAACATTGTGAATTAATTAAGAGGTGTAAGACCATAGAAAGTGTAATTAGAGAATTTGGCAGGCAACCTACCAACCTAGGTAAAGTTTGATAATTCCCATTAATCTAGTTGCTTTTCTGGTATTTATCATTAGATTTGATTTGACCATATTGGATACACAAACTAATAATTGCATTTTTTAACTTTTTTACATTTTTCTTAATAGGTCCAAGCCTAACTTTTAAACATGTCTGATACCATTTATTGCTTCCTTTACTACTGCAAGTATTGCTTTGGATTCAACAGAGATTAATATATGCATACCATATTATTCATTAGATACAAGCAAAAGATACACAACAGCATAATTACCATTTGGTGCTGCTAAGTACTGCTAATGAAAAGTTAGAATTATGTTGATTGTTAGCCAATTGCATGAAAGCTGGTTATGCCTAACAGACTGTAAAGCAGAGAAGAATGAGCCCTTTCAAACCAGGGCATGGCTATACTATCAAAAATACTCAAAAATGTCAAAACAGCTCAATTTTTGTTTTTTAGATAAGGCTAGGATTTCTGTGAAGATACCTTAAAACAATTTATGTTGTACGCTCTAAAATAAAAGATACAAGAGTAAAATTTATGCCACAATGAAAAATTAATGTTTTTACAGAAAGTGTATAAAATATTAATCAATTGCAAATGTTCCACAACTGTGAATGCGTGGTAAATCTAGTATATTCCCAGCTGTAGAGTTCAGTATATTCTTTTATTGTAGTCTATACAGAGTGTTTGCACATACAGTACATATTCTCTATGATCTTTAATTGTAACTGGTCTCCTGAATGATAGGTGCCAAGATATTTCCTTAAATAAGGGCACTATCAACCTGTTTTTACAATACCTGTTATATTTGCCTTTTACCTATAACTGTATGTGTCCGTTGTCTGTCAATGGCTTTTTCATTGCACTTTAAACCATAAATTAGTTGCCCTTTGCCACATGACTCCAGGCTTAAATAAATCTTTAAAGGTACTGTGATTTATAGTAGGCTATTAATTTACTTTCTTGGTCAGCTTCTTCATGTAAGAGAAACTAGTATTGCTGCCACTTGCTGAGACAATCCCACAGTATTCCAGTCAAGTTTATTGTCATGTGCACAGAGAACAATGAAATTCATGTTTGGATGTCTCCACAGACAGTTTACGGAAAAACAAAAGATAAATAAATGCATACATATTGAACCACTGCACTATTTAATTCTGGTCAAATGAAATTTGCACAGTACCCTTGGTAGACACAGTTACACTGTATGTAGTACCCTATCTTCCAGGAGGTAAAGGTTAGCTGCAACTATAGCAACATCCAGGTCTAAGGCTGCCACACTCAACTTCAACCCTCATTTCCCACAAACATCGTTTCTATATCCTTAGGTCCACACAGGGGAGTTACCACCACCTATAAGCTCTCACCTCTTCAAATCAAATATCAGGTTTCGAGTTCCTTGGGCTGAGAAACATTCTGCAAAACAAACTGAAATCTCAACGGAGTTGCATCTCCTTTATGTTGGTGAGAATTTCCCCTATTTAAGAGGCTCTTAGCCACTTTGGAGATTAGATTTTCCCAAAGAAGATACAATTTATTTCTATGTAAATAACTAGTGTTACATCTCAAATTGTTCCTTGTACAAAAGACTGTTATTGGCATTCATACTATCAGTAGTTAAATGTTTCTCTTTATTATTTTACATAATATTCATATTCAGTTATAATGTGGCACAGGTTGATAACAGTAGGCAGTCTTCTTATAGCCTCTTATGCACCCTGGGATGTATATTGTTGACAGTCTTATTACAACAGACAGGAATAAAGAAGAAAGTTCACACTCATGAAGGTAAAATGCAAGCAATAGAGAATTCAACATTGCTCACTATTTCAGACGTGGACAGTACTCAACCAAGGCTGTATACTGTCTTCTAGGCTATTTCTGAATTTAATGGATGGAATAATAAATGTAAGCCAAGGCATGGGCAATCTGAGAATTGCACTTCTGTTAGTAGCAGATAATATTGTCCTCTTGGCTCAGATCAGACTGTGATCCCTGACAGTATGAGATGGTCAAGGTAAGAATTAGCTCCTTCAAATGTGAGGTAATGGTTCTTTTCTGGAAAGCAATTGCTTGATCTCTACTTGTGAAGAGGAGAAATGGCCCTAAGAACTGAACTTGAACGACGATAGAGGTGGATGTGAAACTGAAACTGTCCAATAAATCATTGCAGCGGTGACAGTTATGTGAACAATATACAGAACTCTATTGGTGAAGCAGGATGAATTCTTCAAATGTAGTTTTTAATTTACCAGGTAGTTTACATTCTTGCCCTCACCTATACATATAAGCTTTTGCTTGTGACTAAAATAATGACAATATAAGGAAAAGTGGACTAAAATGGGATTCCTGTGCAGGAATGCTGTGTTTAATCTTTAACAGCAGATGAGTAACTCCACAATATTTGAGCATCTCAGAGTTGATGTGCTGCTTCTTTTAAATGTGGAGGTAGCCAGGAATTTGAATTAATATTCAGTGTGTCACTGTGGTCAATAAATATTGTACTCATATAGGCTTATTAAATATTATTAATTCCTGTGCCATCTCAGCTTATTATTATTATTATTTTAAATTGCTTCTTTTTCCTTTTTATTATACATTGTTTCGTTCTTTCATTGATACACTGTGAGAAAATATCTGCCGATCTCTGCCAGGGAAAGAGCTGCTAATGTCCTTTTTCCTCAACATTTTCTTGCACGAGACCAGGATGAAGTTTCCAGTTAAACGTCTTTTTCTTCTTTCGGCTGCTCCCATTAGGGGTTGCCACAGCGGGTCATCTTGTTTCATATCTTTCTGTCTTCTGCATCTTGCTCTGTCACATCCATCACCTGCATGTCTTCTCTCACCACATCCATAAATCTTCTTAGGCCTTCCTCTTGCCTGGCAGCGCTATTCTTGAAGTTTCCAGTTAAACACTGATTGATTTACTGTACCAAATATGAATCTTAAAATTACAAAAAAGTATTAGCACACATTATGACACTCTACAACAGTTCTACCCCACATCCCATGTAGCATCACTGTTGCTAATCTGGTCAACCATGGGACATTTGAATTGTAGTCCTCGGTAACCTTTTACATTCTAAACCTCTGCATACTGCGTCAGTACCCAGAGAATATAAAGCCCAGAGTGCTGAAAGCCCCTCAGCTAACTGCTGTGTACATCTCTTTCTAGTTTTATGGAGAGATTATGGGTTTGTATGCTGAAAGATTATTAAATACAAGCTAAGTGTAAAATTATTATTTGTGTTGTGTTTGATTTATGTTATTGTTGTTTTTATTTGGTCACCATTGTGGTTTTGAGGCAGTACCATAAGTGCAGCCGCCTCCCATATTGCAATTCCCAGCATTGAGCCTAGTCCTTTAGTGAAGCTAACATTCCCTGCTGAACATAAGGTGGTTTGGGTAGTAAGGATTCAATCTGTATGACACCTGCATGAAACATACCAAAAGACCCCAATCCAGACCCAGAGTAATTCTCAACAAGCAACTGAGTGTTGAAGAGTGCAGCCTAAGATAGGATGGCCTGGTCTGTCCCTAGCATTTTGTCCCTGTCCATGACAAATTGACATAAAGTGAAGTCAAGTCAAGGGAGGCACTACTGGTATTAACTAGAGAATTAAAAGTATAACTACAAACATAATCATTTTTATCATAAAATGTACACTATTCATCCATTTTCATAACCTTATTTTTATTTGACAGAGAACAAGATAGGAGCCAGTCCAATACAGTGCACACACAGAGACACTCTCCAGTTTAAAGTAAGTATACATATGCTTGGAATAAAGCCAGAAAATGTACAGAAAACCAGTGATAACAGAGTTAGAACATGCAAGCTCCATACACACAGATTAACCACCTTGGAAATTACCCCCTTGAGCCTATAGGCTGCATCTATCTACACCATACTAGCATGTCACATTTTTAATTAGTTAAAATATCTATTTTAGTTTAATAAAAGACATAGTATTTTTTAATTATATAATGTTGAAAGCTTAAAAAAACTGTGCTGATAAAATAGTACTGGGTGAAATGAACTGAATTCAAGTAAAAGAGCAATAATATTTTGACACTTGGAAAAGTCTTTTTACTGGGATTTTGTGAGGTATGTGTGCAGCAAAAATTAAAAAGGTTTAGAGGAGCCTCCTTTATCTTTCATTATATTACCTATAAAACAGTAGCAACTCCTCAAAAATATTTCACACTTCACTTTGGTGTTTTTATTGGCAAAATAGTTACTGCCTAAGAATATATTCAGTTGTCCGATCACAAGAACATTTCTATAAAATAAATATATGATTTTGTCCAACTCTTAAAAGATTAAATATGTTGAACATTATAATTATGTAATGTAGCTAACCTCTGGGTTATAAAAGGACTGAATCATCTTGCAGAAAAAAAACATAAAATTGCAAAACACATATAACATTGCATTGTATACTAATATAACTCATTACAAATCCAATTCTAATAAATGTACATTTTAATACATGTGAGAACATAAGTCCTTACATCATCAAACTCAACACAAATACAGTATTTCTTTTCTGTTAAAACAAAAGTGTAACTAAAAATAAAACATCATAAAAAGATTTGTGTCACTATCGGTCCTAAATCAATAATTTAGGAATTGACATTCACACTGATCCTTGCATTGTTGATTTGCTAATATGCATGCATTCAAACATTTTGGTACATGTCTTTCTAGAACAAAAAGGTTAGTCTAAAAAGACTGGTTTAAACATTTTAATAAATTCATATTTCAGAAAGGAATCTGCAAATAAGAAATAGATAGATAGATAGATAGATAGATAGATAGATAGATAGATAGATAGATAGATATGAAAGGCACTATATACAAAACGATAGATAGATAGATAGATAGATAGATAGATAGATAGATAGATAGATAGATAGATA
>JANRMT010062819.1:17196529-17233114 GCA_026402145.1 Polypterus bichir lapradei | reverse complement strand
AGATAGATAGATAGATAGATAGATAGATAGATAGATAGATAGATAGAAATTTATTTGTCCCTAGTGGGAAATTCGACTTTTTACATAAATGCATAAATAAATTCTATATATACCAGTAACAGCGCACTGTACGATAATGTGCAGTGAATACACTTGACTTGAGCATTCATAGTTTTCAGACTCTTTCTGTGTACGTTTAGCATTCATTTGCTCACAGGTTGATGCGCTTGCTGCTTCTGGAGCAGCTCTTCTTTTCTCCACCCTAGCGGCCTGCTACTTCTCTTCTGCCCTCTGCATCTTTACTTGTTAAAACTGATTAAGTCAGTGTTTGTGTTGCAATTACTTACAGTAGTACGTTTTCCTTAATTTTTCACTTAAGCTGGCACTTAAGTCTTCAATTTGCCTCAAAAATGATTTAAGATGCCCTGCAGTGGGCTGGCGCCCTGCTCGGGGTTTGTTTCCTGCCTTGCGCCCTGTGCTGGCTGGGATTGGCTCCAGCAGACCCCCGTGACCCTGAAGTTAGGATATAGATAGATATGTATGGAATGATCTAAGATATGAAGAGGTAGGGGAAGTGATGGCGAAGGTGGTAGGGATGAAAACGGCGCCCGTACACATGTGCCGCAGGGCCATCCTGCTGGCCACTAACGAGAGTTAATTCTACAATAAAATAAAAATAAAAAGAGGAATAACCTTGGAGGTCAATCATTACCCCAAAAGCGGATAGTAGACATCACATAGTATATGTGTACCAAATTTCAGATCAATAGGTCAAACAGTTTGCAAGTTACAGGTGATTTAAGACCTGGACAGACAAACGAACAGCCATGGTAGTGTATTATATATATATATATATATATATATATATATATACAAGATATATATATACAAGATATATATATATATATATATATATATATATATATATATACAAGATATATATATATATATATATATATAGTCACACACACACAATATAGTCTATACATACTTTGGAATGTATAAAAAGAAAGAAAATATAAAAAGACTTGACAGTTAAATTAGCAGGGAGACAATATGCAGATATATTACTGTTGGTATAAAGGAATCCAAGAAGCGTTTCTTGACACATTTCTGCTGAATAATTTGTTGGCTGAAAGTACACAATGTTAGTGTGAAAGAGGATGCACAGCATTGTTCATAATGACACTTAGTTTTAATTCTCTCTTTCACTTTTGCCTCTAAGGGGCCCAGAGTGTATCCCATAACTAAGCTTGCCTTTTTAATTAGTTTGTTAATTTAGTAGGCCATTCTTGAAGTGATGTTACCAGCCCAGCATACCACAGCGAAGAAGATTCCACTGGCCATCATAAAGTTATAGCAGATGTGAAGGATGTCACTACCCACATTAAATGAATGAAATTCTAGTATAACATGTCCGTATTATGAGACAAGTCCAACCTGTCATTAATGTGGAACCTCAAGTACTTTTAGGAGTATGGATGATGAAGAGAAAGAAATGGAACACACACACACCCCTAAATCTAGAAAGTCAGACATGCACAAAGGCATTAATCCACATCTGTACTAATCTGTCTGTCTGTGAAGCTTGTATACTTTATTTAATCCAGTAAATTTAGTTTTAAATATTATTTAAGTTGCTTACTTGATTCAATTTGCTGTTCTTTTACTCAACATTTGCTTGAACACATAATAAATATATGTTAATGTACTTAATTCTTTAGAATTGTGCAGTTCAATTGATAGTAATATATTGTTAAATCTTTTGTTTAGTAATTTTCTGCTGTATCACTAAAGTGAAATCTACGAGGAAGTACCATATGGACCATTTTATACTCATTTGATTCTTTCCTGGACTTGCTTATTTAGTACAAAGTGTTGTAAGATTTTCACAGGAGAATTAGGTGCAAGGGAGGAAGAAAGTCAATTCATGGCAGGTGCATTTACAGTAAACTGCCATTGTACAAATATCTGTACAAAAAAAATTCAATGTTGTTCAATTTGCAATGTGATTTGAAGCCCTTTTCCTTAAATGCTCAGCAAGTGATAAAACTTTACAATGTTATCCAGTCATTCTACCATTTTTGAAGCCATTTTACTACAGTGTCAGAAGAATCCAAGCTTGGGCTTAGGCACTAAATCAGGAACCAATCATGCAAGGAACACCACTTCATTGTAGGAACACACCAACAATAATTCACACCTGACCAATTTAGAATTGTCAGTGTATTTAATAGCATGTCATTGAACTGTGAGAGAATTCAAGGGTCCCCAGAGGAAACACAATAAATGGAAAAATCGAACTAAAGCTCAGTGCTTCACAACCCACCATTGTGTGGCTCTGGATGCAAAGAGTTGAATTACAAACTGTTATCAAAGGCACTTCACTCTTTGATAAATTAATTACTATTCCCCAAACTGGTTCTGTGTAATGCTGTCAGGATAGATCTTGCCCCCTGTCTTCCTGAACTGTATAAAGTGGCTATGGAAAATTTGTGGAAAGACTTATTAAATAAATGGTGTTGAATAATTGGTAATGGCTTGGCTTCTATCAGGCTATTCATAAAGTAGTACCTGTTGCTATTAGAACATATATCAAGTGCATTATTAGGTGATTTTATAAAAACAAGTGTAATAAATTGCACTTGTTAAAAAGGTATAAATCGTAATTTGTGACTGGAAATCAAAACATTTATATATCCATACTTTCATTTGATGAGTCTGTTTTTAGGGTCACAGGAAGCCCATTGACATGAGCTACCAATGGAACAGGATGCAATATATAGCTGTGTAAATAGTTAATATTAATGTTATTTTTATGTAAGCTAAAATAAGGGCTTGCTGCCTAACGGATACAGTATCTTGCATGCAAATCTCAATCAATATCTGTGTAGAGCATGCACATTTGTTCCTTATATGTGAGGTTTTCCTCCCACATCCCAAGTAATTGTCTATTTAAATAATTCATTTACATAATAATTCACATTATTATGCGCACAGTATTAATGCAAACCTAATGAACCACTCAAGAACACCAGTTTCCTTCATTTTAAACCACTGAGGAACTGATCGAGAAGTGAGTTTTGAATTATTGTCCTGTGAAACCTTTTTCCCAGTTTTAATATTCTAACAGATGGGCACTTGTTTCATCCATTATTTCTGTACATTGAAGTACTATGAAGTTTCCAATTAAACAGGCAGCCCATACGACTAAAAAGTATTTGCATAACCTGATGCTATCACTGCTATACTTTGTAATGGTCATGATGCTGTCTAGCTGATGTGTAATCTCTGAAATGTAACACATATGCTGCTTGAGTTTTAGTTTTAGACCAAAACATTTTAGGCAACAACATTTCCCAGTAAGTGATTGGCGGACAGAAATATATTTCATTCAACCAAGTATTTCTTGTCATAGTTCACTCTATGTAACGTCTTGGCTTTCTTTGCCTTTTCCAAGAAACACTCATGTTGCTTGTCAGCTGAGTCTTTAGGGAAAGCCAGATATAAGTATTGAACTGATAGTTGGGTATTTTTTACATTTCTATAAAATGGACTGCTTTTCTCTGAAAACTTATACCATAGTTAATGCTTTACAAAAAGTCCAGGTATTTATACACACATATTAATTTTAGGATTATAATCAATTGGTTTTCTACACAAGTGAGAAAAAACAATAAATTGTATGGCTTATTAAGGTAACATATGTTAGTAGAAAAAAAATTGCATTTTTATGTATAACTTTATAGAAAGTTTATGATAATACTGTGGAATCTTCTTTCAGAAATAAACAAAGAGGCAGGCCACAAGGACAAAGAAGAGACAGCAACAAAACAATAGTGAGAAGTCAAGAAGAACAATCGTCAAAGCCAACATTTTAGCAAAAAATGAAGTTTAAAGAGTGTTGCAAAACGTCATTTAACCAAGAAAATGACAATTATACTTTTTATTGAGCATCCACGATCTTGGATGCAGAAAGACATGCAATGCTGGCTTTTAAAGTGTTGTATGTGCGATGTCACAAAGTGTGACCTCCGGAAACCATGCCTCAGCAATGGACCATTCAATCACAGTAATGGTGCCTTAAAATTGGAACACTCCAATTGGAGCAAGTATTGTTGGAGTGCATAACTCTCTGAACCATTACGATGTTCTGGCCTCGGAGCATGCCTTCGGTCCACATGCAGATTTCCATGGAAATAAAGAAAACCAAAATGAAACAGTGGAACTTATAAAACATAATATTACGAAAAAGTACAGTAACCTTTTCTAAAGTAAAAATGGGATGAAACTAATAATAGACAGAATTATAGGATATATATTTTTCTTTTTTTTTATATTTTTTATTGATTTTAATTAGAAACAGATAACATTCCATACAGTCAAGAGAAATGTAACAAATCAAAGCAAAATTTGACCCCCACCGAAGAGAAAGAGAGAGGATACAGCAACCAAAGCTATACTATAAAAGGAGCAAGAAAAGAAGGTTATTCTTTTCCTCAAAATGGAAGCTTTTTCTAAAATGTCATTGATTAGATCCTGCCATATTTTAAAAATGTTTTGAACAGATCCTCTAAGTGAGAATTTGATTTTTTCCACTTTCATGTAGTATAGAACATTGGTTGCCTACTGACTTAAGAGTCGTGGAGTGGGATTCTTCCAGTTGAGCAAAATAAGTCTATGTGCTAGTCGTGTAGTAAAGAAAATTACAGTTTGTTTGTCCTTCTCCACTTTAAAGCCATCTGGGAGTACACCAAACACAGATGTTAATAGGTTAGGAATTATAGGCTTTCTAATAGGCATGCAAAGATTTTTGTGCAAAATGTTGTTAATTTGATGCACGCCCAGAACATGTGGCCCAGTGGGGCTGGAGCTAGATTGCAACATTCACATGTTGAATCTTGCCCTATAAACATTTTGGACAATTTTAAACGAGATTGTCCTCAGCCAGAAAAGGGTGGAGTGCCCTCTCAGGGTTGGGAGCGAGATCCTGCCCCAAGGGGAGGAGTTCAAGTATCTCGGGGTCTTTTTCACGAGTGAGGGTAGAATGGAGCGGGAGATCGACAGGCGGATCGGTGCTGCGTTCGCCGTGATGTGGGTTCTGCATCGGTCTGTCATGGTGAAAAAGGAGCTGAGCTGTAAGGCAAAGCTCTCAGTTTACCGGTTGATCTACATTCCTACCCTCATCTATGGTCATGAGCTGTAGGTAGTGACCGAAAGAACGAGATTGCGAATACAAGCGGTTGAAATGAGTTTCCTCCGCAGGGTGTCTGGGCTTTTCCTTAAAGACAGGGTGAGAAGCTCAGTCATCCGGGAGGAGCTCAGAGTAGAGCCACTGCTCCTCCGCATCGAGAAGACTCAGATGAAGTGGCTCAGGCATCTAGATCAGGATACCTCCTGGACACCTCCCTGGTGAGGCCCCTGGGAACGTCTCGGGATTCCCCCAGAAGAGCTAGTAGAAGTGGCCAGGGAGAAGTCTGGGCATCTCTGCTCAAGCTGCTGTCCCGGCGACCTGATCTCGGATAAGCAGAAGAGGATGGATGGATGAATAAACGAAATAAATGCACTCAATAAAACATTAAGTTGAATGACTAAATGCTTTGCACGTATAGAGCTTGAGTGTATTCTGTGCATGGCTGCCTTCCAGTCCTTTTCTGAAGCACTGAGTGACAGATCCTTTCCCCAATGTACTTTGAGTTTTTGAAAGGAAATTTTTTATAAATTGAAGAGATGCTATTTGAGTCTTCAAGATTTATTAATAATTCTTCTGGAATAGAACAAGGTGGAAGATAAGGAAAATTGGTCAGGTTCTGTTTAGAAAAGTTCATAGCTTGAAAGTAGTGGAGGAACTGTGTTGATGAGAAGTTGTATTTCAAGTGTAATTGTTCATAGGATGCAAAGACATTATGTACAAATCTTTTTATGTTGTTATGTGCTTCCTACATTGGTTCTATATTCTGAGAGAATGAAGAGTAATTGGATTTTTAGTTTAATGACGGTATTTACTGGGGCACAGAGCAGGGAATATAAAGGCTTCTGGATATTCATCAATTTGTGTCAATGTCCAGGTCTTTATAGCTTATAGCTTATATATTTGCCGCCCAGTAATAAAATTGAAAGTTGGGTAGTGCCATGCCCCCTTCTGCTTTAGGCCGTGTAGAGTTGCCCATTGGATACTTGGATGTTTCAAATTCCAAATAAATGAATTATGAGTCTAATTTCTTAAAAAATGATTTGTTAATGTATATGGGGATGTTTTGAAATAGGAAGAGCAGCTCAGTAAGGATGGTCATCTTAACAATGTTGACTTTTTTCTATAAAATTGGATAATAGCAGAGGCTGTAAAGAATGGAGGCAAGAATGATCAGTTGTTGGATATGTTGAGGTCAGTAGTAGGTAGAAGATGAATGCAGAGTTAAGAGAATGACTTTGTGATCATCTGTTCTTCTTCAGCAAAACACTTAAAGCAGAGTACACATGTAGCACAAAATGGAAGAGGAAGATTGAGTTGAGAGGTGCACCATAATAGACATGCATAAGATTAGGCCAAGAGGAAGGTTGAAGAAAATGTAGTTGAATGTGATGTTGGATGACATGAAAAGAATGTCTCTCACCCCAAAGGATGATCTGGACCACATGAGTAGAGGAAAAGATTTGTGGGATGGGGCAACCAGTTAACCTGAGTAAACCCAGAAAACGGATGGTAAACAGTTGTTGATGATGATGATGATGCAGTTTTTTGACATATTCCCATTTTATTAAGTGTGCACAGTATTGTAGATCACTAACAAGATAATAAAATTTAATCTATTTCAAACTCTGAAATAGCAAAATATTAAAACATCTCTACAGGCTGAATCCCTTTCTAAAGTTCCTATATTTTGCAAGGTTAAACATAAGCCAATGAAATGACAACAGAGCTGATGTGAACAACCCTAAATATACTTGACAGATTAAAATGTGAATGTAAAGAATTTGGCGTCCTATCATAGCTGTGTGGGTTTTTGTTACAGCTGGACAGTTCGGGAGATGCTTGACCAGAGTAGCTTTCAGTGCATATACTGAATACATAAATTTAAAAGCAGGATTTATAACAGAGTAATTTTTTTCATAAGTCCATTGAACACTGCTAGTTCAGGTAACACAACTGTGTCAATTCAGATTTTTTAGCTATTTCTATATAGTAACAATATCAATCGAGGAATTGTAAATTGTCAATGGTAGAGTAATATTTGAGTTCCAAGAGAAAAGAAAGGTAAGGTTCAAGTAGGATTGATGGGTATTTTTATTCAGAGTTACCAGATGTCTAAATTAACTAAAAAGTTTTAAGAACAGGCATGTATCTTCTTTGATGGTGTTAGGTTTTAAAAATAGTAGGTCAAAAATAAAAAATAAATAAAAAGCATATGCTCTTATGTATAGTTTTCAAAAAATGTAAAGCTTTGTTTGGGTAGTGGCTGATGACCAAAATCCTTACAAATTGGGTTAGTACTGACATTTTATAGTATCATTTACAGTAGTTAGTTCATTTATGTCTCTGAAAGTGAGAGTTCTGGTTACCATCTAGCAAAGTAATCAAACATCTTGATTTCTTGCTTAATTTTAATATGCTGACTCTACTGACTGTCAGTGACAATTATTTAATTGTGGTATCTAATTGTGTTTTGGACTTACTGATAACGCATTTAATGGTAACATAATAGAATGGATACAATGATAAACAAAATGTTCCCATTTATAGAAACCCCTATGTTCAATTCTGTTAACATTCCTTTCTAAATTCCTGTGCTTACATGTTTAACTAAGGACTAAATACTTCATTAAATTTGTTATAATCTATGACAACAATGCCAATGTACTTTATTAAACAAACATATGAAATTTGAGCTCATTAATGGATATAGCATGCTGATTCTTCTATTTGGATGATTACATGAAAAGATATTGTAATGCACCACCACAGCGGGGTAAAGGAACATGCCACAGTGTTAAAGATTTATTAGAAATTGAGCCAATAGCCTGTTTATTGCACATGCAAAGTCAGAACAAACTGCAAACTTTCTAACTCATTACAACTGGTTATTACTTTCCATAAGGAGGAAGGTTACACTCCCAGAAGCTTCATCACTGAGGCATACCATGAACATGTCAGCCACATCTTGGTCTTTAGTGTTTCTGGCCGGCCGCAGAGCATGCTGGGAATATCTTGTTTACTAGCCCTAGTGTTTCTGCCCCATACTTGTTTTCGTACCTTGCTCCGGTCCAGTGTTTAATTCCTGGAGCACTATAAAATTTACCCTCTATACAACTTTAATGTTCTGGCCTTGGAGAATACCTGCAGTCCCCATGCAGCTCCCGTTGCCTTCCACCACTCAAAGACAAGCCTCTTTTTAAAGTCTGTCCAGTATAGTTTGTTTATTTCTGCTGGGCCACAGTTTTGTGCCAGTCACCTATTTTTAAGTAGTCCCCTTACCATAATTTGCATGTTGTCACACTCACAGGCCAGGACTGCTAATAATGTCACAAGCCTTACAATGTTACCTGTCTGGTAATAGTAGCAGTGCAGGTTTGTCAAGACATTACCATAGGAATCATATTTAGTAAATATGTGGAAAGGGTAGAACTAGATCTGATCTCAGATTTGTTGTTTTAATCCAACTGCAGGGTACTCATAACATACAGAAATAATGCCCATAGTGTTTTAAAATGGTAAATGAAACAACTCTCAACCCACACAGCTGGAGGCTGGTGTCTTATCCATATTTAACCAGTCACCCGAGTCATATGTGATGAAGGCTCCAAAAGTAAAAGTGTAGTTTGTTCTATTACATTTGAGTTAGTCAATGTTCACCATTTCACAAATGCTAAAGCTATTAAGGATACCTTTGAGAAGAGTGAGCCCTGTAAAGGACAGAATATCACATTTCTAATCTCAAAATTCCAGGAGACAGCCTGAGAATCAAAAAAAACTTTCTCAGAAGTGCATTTCAATTTGCTGTACTCTAAGAAAGAATGCATAAATAAAGGAATGGACCTAGAATGTCAGATGCTACAAGCCACCAACGTATGTAGGCAGGATGTGATGACAAAATCATAGGCTTAGCAACCATAATCAAAATCAACATAGCCATGAAAAAGGCTACAAAATGGCAATGGCAACTTTTTTTGGGGGAACATACAACGTCCACATCTAAACACTAGCGTGGAGAGTCGCTTGAGTACTGAAGAGTCTATAGCTGCAGGTGGAAGCTGCCATCTCTGTACTTTGCATATAAGAGCCAGATCGAATGTTATTTACTTATTTACCTTGGTTTATTTACTTATTTCCTACAGCGTAACGTCACAAGTAGACTGCAGAGCTATAGCGTGTCTTTATGTGAAAACAGCAGTGTCAAATGGGGGGGGTGGTTGGATCGTGAACACAACTGAGAGAATAAAATTGAATAAAAAAATTTTTTAAAAACTAACCTTTACAAGTATTATATATTTACACCGACTGTTACAGACTGAAATCAAACGTATGCTTTATTCTAAAATAGTAAGAATAAGAGCAGCTCACTCCTCAAAATGGACTCATCTAGGGTTGAACCCGTGAAGTTTTGATTACTAGTCAACAGTTGATACTGTTGTGCCACCGAAGCAGTCATAGGAAATGCGCATCAATGTCACACCCTTTTCTTTTTCTGCAGTTACATTCTTGAATAGAAGCGCATTTGTTCTGTTATATTTCTACCTTTTGTGAAAGTGTTTATTTGATATTTAGACTTCAGGCTTCACACATTATACACTTCATGTCTACATTTTGTCAATTATGACTAAAACATGAAAAACATTTCTTTATTAACGATGTGTGTATATAGATCTATGTAGACACGGAACACACATGAAAATACAAGTGTTCCAAATAACAATAAAATATTTATAAAAGGTGTGATTTTGCTTGACTTCTCACTCTATACAACTTCTAGCAACTGACACGCAGGTAAACAGACTTGAGCTGAGAAAACTGTGCGCCGGTGGGGGATGTGATAGAAGGCTGCTTGCTGCTTATCAACACATTTAAAGGACAAAAGACGCTGATGGAGAGGTGCGAAGCGATTTAAGGTGGGACGGATCTACGAGTTTTTTCGTAGGCTCTGGTAATTCTAGTGTTAAAATCTAGAAAAAAGTACACTGTGATGACATCATTGAACACAGCAATAAATAATATTATTTTTTGCCACAAAACAAACTGAAATTACAAAGGATTCATGTGACAAGGTACAATATGCCAAAATAGGAAGACCACAACAGAAGTGAAGCTAATACGATGTACCTGTTGTATTTCAGGCAGAGTTCCTTCCCTGACTGGAGATCAAATGCCATTTTTAGGTCTGTCCTGTTAATTTATGATTCCGTTGTTTATGTTAACTATATTGATCATTTAGTTTCTGTGTACCTTCTTTTATGTTGTGTGTGATTTTTTAGGTGGTCTTCCAATAGGTGCAGCCACCTACTTGTCACCGTAAAGGGACTGCCCTCAGCCCTATAAAGGCTGAGAAAAAAGTTCATTATGAATATGCTTACAGTGTGGTGGGTTTAGTTGGATTTGTGATTATTCTTGTGCTTTTGTGACATTCTGGATTTTTGTGACCTTTTGCTCTGTTTTTGACTTAGCCCCCTATGGATTTTGTATTGGGTCTGTGTTTGCCTCTGGGATTGCCTATGTTGATGGCATTTTCTAATGTCCCACCCTATTTTTAAACCACAGAGCATTTTGTATAAATTAATCTTTTATTTATAAAGATTAGTTTTCGCTCTTTTAGTGTGATAAGACGGGGTTGACAGTTTCCCCATCTCATGGAAATTTTTGAGTCATTGTTCGGGACTTTATATTTAGAAACTCTCAAGTCCATAATGGTACCATTCACACCTAACAGTATGACCCAAGTTAAAATCATAAGCTTTGAAAGGTTGCTTTGATCTATAAGTACCCCATCTTTTTTTAGCAATTTATTTTTAATCAGTAATTCAAGGGAGCGGTAGCCATCTGTTCCATATGTTACCGTACAAATGATTTAATTTCAGAATTAGATCATCAGAAAGAGTTTAAATCAAAATATAACAAATACAAGTATGTGAATTATGCTAAATAAAATCCCTTCAAGTTGCCTTCTCTAATTTTATAAAACTGTGCATGCCAATTACTTGACTTCTAAAAACTCTTCAGAAAACATTTCAATAAATGTGTCCAGTTACAGCTGTGCTTTTCACTCCTTTCGCAGCCATGTTTATTAGTCAAGGCTTTAGACTCAGAAAGTGAACTAAAAGTGACATCATTACTCTTTTTTACTGGAACAAGGACATGCCTCATTAAACAGGAGGTCATAGCGGTGAATACTTCACTAACCAAGGGTGTCATGAAGGCAAAAATCTAGTAGCTAAATTTATGAATTAGAAACTACAGATTCCACATCTGGAACTTAAAGAGACAGTCTAACCAAGATCTTTAAAGTTTGTGTCTTATACTGTAACAGTGGAAGTGTAGATTATAATGTTTGCCACGTAAGGACCCTCGGAAATATATTGACGCCAGGATACACTGAAGGCCTGAGTACCTTTTTCTTTATAAACCACAACAAGTCATGTAATTAAATAAAAGTAAATTACTGAAAAAAAAAAAAAAGCGTTTTATGTTAATGATCCCACATTGCTACACTATGTGACCTTGCTTGGGCCCTAGATTTAATTACATTATCAGGTGATTTTTTAATTTTACCTTAATTGTCAAATATTTGCTTCCAATTTAATTGGAATCTCAGAATTCCTCTAAATATGAATTAGTGGTTGAATATATAGGTGATTATGAAGGACAACACAAAGCTGGAAGTATAGATCCCAAAAACTGATGCATGAATAGGTGTTTACATTAAAAAGGATGCTTAATAAAAAACATATGGCTCTAAAGATAATTTAGGAATTAGAAAACCATACTATACCTATAGCAAACAACATTTTTTTTATTTCAGTTGATGCAAACTTAAGGATTCCATACACACACATATAGTATCAAATAATTTATCCAATCGATATTCAAAGGCATTTCAGGCTAAATATGAAGATTTCAGAAATGAATTTCTTAAGCTCAATGACTGCTCCATGTAAACATTAATTCTTACCTGCTGAAACTTCTAGTATATATTCAATTGCTTCTCTGAACTACCCTGTTGTGTAGGTAGTACATATCCCATTAAAATGGGTTAAACTGTAACAGCTGCCAAAGACAATGCTCTTTTCATTCCCAGTGATGTGGTGATGAAATGAAAGTCAAGCACTCGAGGACAAACAAGTTCAGTTTGTTTAACCCCCCTTTACATCTCCCTGGATCCAAACTGGTAGTTTCCAACTTAAGTTATGAATTTGCTCTTGCTGTTAACTCTCTCCTGATGCAACCATTGCTGTTTACCTTCAAAATACCTTGTATGTTGTCAAAACGCTATTGAAAATAAAAAGTTATTTATTCCTGTACTAGAATAAGTACAGTGCATCCAGAAAGTATTCATAGCGCATCACTTTTTCCACATTTTTGCTATGTTACAGCCTTATACCAAAATGGATTTAATTCATTTTTTTCCTCGTAATTCAACACACAACACCCCATAATGACAACGTGAAAAAAGTTTACTTAAGGTTTTTGGAAATTTATTAAAAATAAAAAAAACTGAGAAATCACATGTACATAAGTATTCACAGCCTTTGCTCAATACTTTGTCAATGCACCTTTGGCAGCAATTACAGCCTCAAGTCTTTTTGAATATGATGCCACAAGCTTGGCACACCTATCCTTGGCCAGTTTTACCCATTCCTCTTTGCAGCACCTCTCAAGCTCCATCAGGTTGGATGGGAAGCGTTGGTGCACAGCCATTTTAAGATCTCTCCAGAGATGTTCAAATGGATTCAAGTCTGGGCCACTCAAGGACATTAACAGTGTTGTCCTGAAGCCACTCCTTTGATATCTTGGCTGTGTACTTAGGGTCGTTGTCCTGCTGAAAGATGAACCGTTGCCCCAGTCTGAGGTCAAGAGCGCTCTGGAGCAGGTTTTCATCCAGGATGTCTCTATACATTGCTGCAGTCATCTTTCCCTTTATCCTGACTAGTCTCCCAGTTCCTGCCGCTGATGCTGCCACCACCATGCTTCACTGTAGGGATGGTATTGGCCTGGTGATGAGCGGTGCTTGGTTTCCTCTAAACGTGTTGCCTGGCATTCACACCAAAGAGTTCAATCTTTGTCTCTTCAGACCAGAAAATTGTGTTTCTCATGGTCTGAGAGCCCTTCAGATACATTTTGGCAAACTCCAGGCGGGCTGCCATGTGCCTTTTACTAAGGAGTGGCTTCTGTCTGGCCACTCTACCATACAGGCCTGATTGGTGGATTGCTGCAGAGAATGTTGTCTTTCTGGAAGGCTCTCCTCTCTCCACAGAGGACCTCTGGAGCTCTGACAGAGTGACCATCGGGTTCTTGGTCACCTCCCTGACTAAGGTCTTTCTCCCCCAATCGCTCAGTTTAGATGGCCGGCCAGCTCTAGGAAGAGTCCTGGTGGTTTCAAACTTCTTCCACTTACGGATGATGGAGGCCACTGTGCTCATTGGGACCTTCAAAGCAGCAGAAATTTTTCTGTAACCTTCCCAAGATTTGTGCCTCGAGACAATCCTGTCTCGGAGGTCTACAGACAATTCCTTTGACTTCATGCTTGGTTTGTGCTCTGACATGAACTGTCAACTGTGGGGCCTTATATAGACAGGTGTGTGCCTTTCCAAATCATGTCCAATCAACTGAACTTACCACAGGTGGACTCCAATTATGCTGCAGAAACATCTCAGGGATGATCAGGGGAAACAGGATGCACCTGAGCTCAATTTTGAGCTTCATGGTAAAGGTTGTGAATACTTATGTATATCTGCTTTCTCAATTTTTTTATTTTTAATAAACTTGCAAAAATCTCAAGTAAACTTTTTTCACGTTGTCATTATGGGGTGTTGTGTGTAGAATTCTGAGGAAAAAAATGAATTTAACCCATTTTGGAATAAGGCTGTAACATAACAAAATGTGGAAAAAGTGATGCGCTGTGAATACTTTCCAGATGCACTGTAGATATGAAAACTTATAAGCATTTAACTTAGTGTGAGCCTTAATACAAATTAGGTATGCCAAGCAAATAGTTAAATAAGGGCATATGCCATATTTCTTTTTAAATTGAGCTCAGAGTGAAACCACCAATATTTTAATAACCCAAAAGGACAGAGAAGGGAGACCATGATAAATGGAGACAGCCCGAGATCGGAGAAGGGGGAATCACTTGTCGGCCAGAGGCCGGCTACGAAATAAGGGAAGCAAGAGAAGATAATGAACGGCAAAACATGAAAAATATTGTTGGTTTCTGAGAGGGTCTACAAGGGGCCAGCTGGAGTAAGGAGTCAGATTAAGCAGTGAATGAGCAGTGTTGAGCGAGGTCAAGATGATAAGAAATAATTATATTAACTGTAACTTTTGACTTGTTCGGGGCTCAGCTCAGTTTGTCTTAATTGGGTTAAGTCCGTGTTATTGTTTATTGCAATAAAGCTAAGTACTCTGTTTGCCTATCCTCTGACTCCTAGAGCCTTCTTTTGAGGTGAGAACTTCTGGGATATTTTACGCCCCGACAACTTCATGTAAAATGTTGATTTTTATTACAGGTTTAAAATATTACATATATTTGTATGCAAATGTAAGATGAATTTACCTACGTGTTAGTAACACTAGAATTACCATAGCTTACAAAAAAACTCAAAAATCCGTCCCACCTTAAATCGCTTTTCACCTCTCCGTCAGCGTCCTTTGTCCTGTAAATGTGTGGATAAGCACCAAACAGCAAGCAGCCTGCTATCACATCCCCCACCCCGCACAGTTTTCTCAGCTCAAGTCTGTTTACCTGCGTGTCAGTTGCTTAGAGTTGTAGAGAGTGAAACGTCAAGCAAAATGATACCTTTTATAAATACTATATCGTTATTTGGAACACTTGCATTTCATGTGTGTTCCGTGTCTGCAACGATCTATGCACAGTAAACACATCGTTAAAACAGAAGCGTTTTTCATGTTTTAGTAATAATGACAAAATGTAGACATGAAGTGTATAATGTGTGAAGCCTGAATTCCAAATATCAAAGAAACACTTTCACAAAAGATACAAGTATAACAGGACAAATGCGCTTTTTTCCAAGACTATAACCGAAGAAAAAGAAATCAGGTTAGTGTTGCATGTTGTCCTGACTTCTCGGGTAGTATACTGGTTAGAGCTGCTGACTTCAATTCAGAAGGTTGAGGATTCAAGTCTTAACGTCTCCCAAAATAAACGTTTTGAGTAGTGAGCTGTTCTTATTATTAATATTATACAATAAAAGCATACATTTGATTTACATCTGTAACAGCCGCTGTAAATGTATAGTACTTCTCAAAGTTAGTGTCTTTTTTTAGTTTTACTAGTTTTACTTTATTTACTTATCTTCCTACAGCATAAAGTCACAAGTATACTGCAGAGCTTCCTCTGTTTGATCGTCAAAGGCATGCTCACAAATTACACGTGTAATGACACGAAAAATACCTGCTGACACTTTAGTACGCAAGCAATGGTATGAGAATGCAGTTAAGACTTTTTTGGGCACATAACCACGCTAGTGTTTAGATCTGGATGGTGTAGCGTTGGCGAGCTGTGTAAGCCGTGCTGTTTCTTGCACTGTGATAACAGAACTATCTGCTACCTTAGGATATGTTAATATTCTATTGGTATGAAAATTAAAGTATTCTTGGGGCATTGGTACATCAACATGTAGTGGTATCTGTGCCTCTTGACAATGAGCAATAGTAGTATTATTTAACCAAAGAAAACCACTGTGGCTACACCCTGTAACAACAATGGCTTGTACATGGTTCAGGTACCCCCTAGGCCTGAGGCTGGTAACAATATATAAATAAACAGAGCAAAAATAGAGTATATATGCACATAGTATATAAAGCAATAAAAGCTGAAAAAATTTATTGATCATTGTTTATTAATTATCATTTGGTACAACTATCACACAGAAATGTAACAGATACAGCACTGTATGTACTTCTGCTTGTGGTGCAGACATTGTGTGTAACTTACAGATACAGTAATAATGGCAGGAATTTACAAACATCTTTTTAATATAAGACTCTTTGCTTATTAGTAAAGAATCCTAAACCATGCATTATTAGTCAAAACTCTAAACACCATTTTATGTTTAGTAGGATTTAAAATACTCCCCCGGCCTCACTTTAACTCACTCAGCAAGAAAATTAACCAGTAAAAATCAATGTTGGGAAGTTTAATCCAAGGTACAATCTTTCCGATAAAATTATGTGCCTTTTCATCAGTATTTTATTTTACAGTTATTTTAAGTAATGTTAGTTGTGTCATTGAGCCAAGGAGAACATCTTTCACAAAATATTCTTTTTTACATCTTTAGAGGTGCGTAATGTCCTGGGTATTGCTTAATCTGGTTTTAAGTGATATAAAATTACAAAAATGGTCCTGGGAGAATAAATGTTAAAACAGACGCTGCCACCAGAGTCTCATCTGCAGTCAAAGCATATAAGGACAAGGTTTTAATAAAAAAAATTCCCAGGGAATAGCAGAGCTAGGAGTATTAATTCAAAGATAATAGGAGAATGATCTGAGATTTTAAGAACTGGGAGGCAGCAAGATTAAAGTTTAAATTTTCATATGTGTAAAAACTAAATAAAGTGTATGATTATAGTTAAGGGCAGAACTACAGGGTACATGGATATGAGATCCACTGGCTTCTGCACATTAAGAAAATAATTTTATAGCAGACTTTGCCAATCTATTCCAGCCAGCTTCATTGAAACACTGCAGTGGAGCTAACGGAACTCTGTAGTTTTCAGTAAGATGAAAATAATTGTTAGTCAGAAAATTACTTATTTAATAATAAAAATAATAATAATCCTGAACATTTGGATGAGGAATCTTTAATGTTTGGTATAGTGTTAAAGGGATAATTCTGATAACATAACAACCCAAGATAAACTCCATTACCTACAGAGTCCATCAGCACTGTTCTATGCCAAAATGACATTTTGCTCTTTCTCCTGTGTTCAAATTTCTTTTTATCTGAATTATCTGCTTTCCTTCCATTATCAAAAAATTGTATCAAACTCACTGGCACATGAGTCTGTGTGACTTACCCATCCATCTTTGTAAAGGAATGTTGTCTATCTTGACTTTCAGTTAGTCTGCCAGTATTTAATATTATACCACTGACAGCTTGACCTATTACAAAAGTTTGGTGAGTAGAAGTTGATTACTTGACCAATGTTAGGTAGAATGTTTTGTTCTTATCAAAACTGTTCTTCTAATGATAAGGTACTTTACAGGGCAAATGTCATTGACAAAAACATGAATAGAACAGAAAATCAAACAAAGGAGTATAAATCAAATCAAGAAAGCAGTATTAAGAGACAATAGGTATAGCTTGAAGAAAAAATGTACTCTGGCTTGGAAAGAATTGGTTGTATTTGCTTGACTGTGTAATATTTCTCTGCAATCCATTACTGTTGCCTTTTTCACATACTCCCTACATAGAATCTCTCCCATTTTATTATGTCACTCTATTAAGGGTGAATAAAAAAATAAGAGTTCCAAAATTAAAATACAAAGGAAAAATGATCTGGAGTTAAGAACTGCCAAAGCATACTTGTTTTCTGAAATATATTTGTTAATGTTCATTTGCTGTAGTGTATTTATAATACAGGACATTGTTATAATAGTATGAATTATGTGGTTTTAAGTCAATATTTTTCTAGACACGTAATTAAATTGGGAAAAAAATGCTCACTGAGATATAGCTCTGAGTTGTTTCAAACATTTTAATAATGTTAAAGTACGGAGAAAAACTTACTGTTTATTTTGCACAGCATCTGGTGGGGCTATGCCTCACAGGATCTTAATGTAGAAATGGCATTAGCAGCTAGGCAACACATATTATGTGAAAGTCATTTGAGTAGAATTCAAATGGAAACAGCTCTACATAGGCGCCTCCTAATGACAATTGATGGACACAGTCATGCTGACCAATACAGAATTGCTAATTAACCCAACCTGTATGTCTTTGGTGATGTGGAAGAATAACAGGAGTACCCTGAAGAAACCCCACACAGTCACCAAGAGAATGTGAAAATTCCACATTGACAACAGCCTCACATTGTATCTGTGAAAACTGCAGCATTATCCACCATCTTCTTTACATTTAATTCATGTCTTCTATAAACAGCATTCTCTGTGTTTATGTATTGTCAAGAGTGTGACCTTTCTACTATACTTTAGAGGACAAAAATAAAGGGACAACAGGAAGGAGAACTACCTAAAACTAAAAGTCTAACATATCTCTCTGTATCCATTCTCAGTTGTTAACCTGGGAATTTATAAAACGTGCATGTGCAGAAAAAGAGACTTGAAATGTTCATGCACAGCTTTTAATGTAAAAATCCAGATTTATTAAAGAAAACTAGATGGGAGAACTTGCATATATTTATGGCAGCTCTGACCCATCCATATGCAATGGAGAAACTGGGAAATGATGACACCCTTGAACAAGCTGGGAAATGAAGTCAAACCAGCTAACTGACAAGTCCTGCATGTAATAATTCATATCACCTAGCCATCATTAGAATGTGTGTTGACATGAAAAACATATTCAACCTAAAAAGTGATGAATATGATGTAAAGACTCTATTTTTTTCCCATTTAAGAGGGCCCATACTGCATATTTTTACTGAAGAACCTTTTTATTCTTCCGACATCGATATCGGCTACCTGTTGTCACATCTAAGGATTAGAAACCAAAGCACAGGAAAAATATAGGGTTATGATTCACTCCCTGCATACAGAAAGCTCTGAATTGTATCCCCTATAGCCTAGCCTGAATATTTTAAAACAACATAGCTTTTTTGGCATTGCTTGAAGACTTCGCAAATGGTCATATAGTATTCGAAGGGAAGGAGCTTTAAAGGACCAGTAGAATTTTTTGGCCATGATGGTCACTGGCTTTTGAACCAGTTTAGACCTTCAAGAGCCATGCTCTTTGAAATATGTGCTAAGTTGGCTGTGGCTTTAAAACAACAGACCACCAGGGATCCACCTGTTCATATGGACGCTTGGCATTCTAGCAAAAGGGCACCTTATCAGAGGGAACTGGCAGACAGTTTAGGAATATCTCAGCCGAACTTCAGCTCCAGTCATGTCCACTACACTGGAATCCATATACCGACTAATAAAGCATTACATTCAGTTTCGATATGGTGGGAATGTACAACCCAACATAAAAAAGCAATTTGCAGCAGTGCAGCTTTTCTAACATAATCTGAAAAATTGACAGCATTCATATTGAAAAACAGGCACCAAGTGAAAATGACACTGCTTTTGTTAGCTGTAACCATTTATTCCATTAATGTAAATGTCATATGTGATGCCAAGATGAGCTGCATAAAAAGTAATCTTCAAGTACAGATGCCATTTGCAGAATGAAATCAGAGAGCATAGATCTGCTTTTTCCTCTTACCATTGCATGTAATGCACACTCTGCTAGTGACAAGCAATTTGTGATGTTGATAGAAATCTGACTTTTAAAACTTTTATTTATTTATTTATTTTTTATTGGTAAAGTTTGCAGCATTCACAGCAGCAGTTAAATGCTGCCATTCAGTATATTTGCACTTGTTGGTAATACCTGTGTTTAGGTCACCAAAAAAAAAGGGTCTTTACATGCCTCTGATTTTGATGTCTCACACTACTGGATGCATCAGGTGAAAGCCTGCTCTACCAGCCAATGAAGGTCTACTGCATTATGACCGCATATATATGAAGGTGATTATCATGGTCTATAAATGGTTATTTTAGGGTGATGAATGGAGAGAGATTGTGATGTGTTCATGTATGCATATTGTGAGGTTTCTGAAATCTTTTGGGACCCCCCCAATGGCACAACACAACAAAGTGTGTCCCAAAACATGATTGCCACATCTGTAGAAGATTACTTGGTCATTGTTGGGGAAACCGCAGGCTCCCAGCGCTGCAGTGAAGCACCGAGAGAGCAAATCCGAGCTAATCGCGGTCGTGCTGTAAGCGCCTTTCGTCGATAGGTGATGCAAGGAACATTATAAATGCAGGGAACAGTATTACTTGTCACTAACCTGGCCACGACCCTGCTTGATTACTGTGTCTGTGTATAGGAAAATAATAGATCCCGCTACAATAAATTACAATGCTGTTCCTGTTTCAAGCTGAATAAAGCTGGTTTTGCTAAATTACTGAGACTCAGCCTCGTGTTTTGGGGTACAAGACAGCGACTCAAGCATCACAATATTTACAATATGATTATGATTTATAAAGGTTAACTGTATACACATGTGCACAAACCAGGTTCTCTAAATCTGATTTTTTTTACTAGGATACGCCTTTTCCTGTATTTTGGGGTATGCATATTTAAATGCTTGAATGCATGTAATATTATTTAAATAAGACACTTGGTGAAGTACTTGACACCATTTGGACTCTGTCCACCAGCATATCTTTAAAAGAAGTTTGCATACCAATAGTGGAAAGTCAGTTTATCTAGGAAGCACAAGCAACACGTTTTAGCTCAAGAAGACCAAGATTTTGAAAATTATTTCACTGCCAACAGTCGAATATGCATTTCCTTTGTCAAACACAGAAATTTTAAAAGGACTTTCCCTTCTTTTAAATTTCACAGAGCCTTTATCTTCACTATTCTGGATGAAGAAACTGTCCATGATAAATCAGGAGTCCTCTTTATGGACATTATGGTCATAAGAGTCATATCAGGGTTACAGTTCCTTTTCTGGTTCTGTGACTTCCAGGCTATGGAGGAAAAGGCAGACACATGTATGTCTTTTGCTACCGTGTTTATATACGTGTGTGGCCACAATACTCAATATAGTTAAGAGGTTTAAGTGCATATAATATGGCTTTCTCAAGTTACTTTGAGATCATCCCATACTACAAAGTTGCAGCATTAGTTACTGAGTGCAAATTGGCCTGATAAAACTGAATCTGGGTATATTTGTGCTAGTGCATGTTTGGGTATATTGCTGAGCCATTGTCTTGTCCAAAGATGGCTCCTTTCTAGAGCCTAGTAAATCCAGTTGTATGATTGGATTTTCTGTGGTCCAGAATTTAATGAATCTGACTTCAAAAATGGTAGAATAGGGTATTTTTTTCATTCGTTCATTTGTTTCTTTATATTCCCAAAGTAATTTTTCCAATAAGAGGTTTACAGGGAAATTGTATCATATAGACACAATAAAAGTATGCAAACAGGCCAGGATTTGATTCCAGAATACTGAGACTTTGAAGTAGCAGAATGCTAAAATAAATGCTTTTTTGATTGAAATTTAGACTTTAAACATAGCCTATTATACTCAAAAACTCTACAATTTATTTACAATAAAAAAGTAGGTTGTAGCAAGTGTCACACACGAGCGCTTGTGGAACAGCTGATCAACCCGGTTTGCTTCAGAAAACGTCCCGGGGGGTGACAACGGCAGTGTACTAACCTGTCTTTCTTTACTTCCTTAGAAAGGCCGAGGTGTCGCAGCCGTGAAGAGCGCCCGGACAGCAATAGAAAGCGCACACTTCCGGGTCTATTTCTTCCCTCTGCTGACCCATGATGACATCATGCTCCCAGAATCCACCACAACTATCCCAGCATTCCTCACGTCAATATCCGGTCCGCCTCCATAAAATGTCTGTCTTCCCTCCCTTCAATGTCTTTTGAGTTCCAGAGCAGGCAAGTGCTCCCACGGGCCCAATTACTGATGTACTTGCCGGCTTGGACACAAAGTATCGGTCTTCGTCGGCATCGTTTAAACGTGATCAATGGAACGACGATTTCTTGAAGTTTGCCAGGAATGCTGTCGTATTCAGTGACGACATATCGTCCATGGCCTCCACACCACATGGACCCTACTTTGTGCTAGAAAGCGATCTACTTTATCGAGTTGCTTAGCACGAAGGCGAGATGCGGAAGTTGTTGCTAGTGCCGCGGACTTACCGGCGGGAGGTTTGCGAACTAGCTCATGCCAACCTCCTAGGCGCCCATCTTGGAGCCAAGAAAACACTAGAGAGAATAAAGCTCCGGTTTTACTGGCCCGGGGTTAATGAGGAGGTCTGCCGTTTCTGTCAGTCCTGCCCGGTCTGTCAGCTACGCCAGACTCCTCAAAGGGACCGTGATCCTCTGATCCCGATTCCCCTGATAGACATTCCCTTTGAGTGGATCGATCGATCTGGTTGGCCCCTAGAGCCTTCGGTGCATGGTCACAAGTATATTCTGGTGATGGTTGACTATGCGACTTGATACCCCGAAGCAGTTCCCCTGCAAACTGCTAATACCAAAAACATCGCACGGGAACTAGTAGGGCTGTTTTCCCGAGTGGGCATACTCAAAGAAGTCCTCACGGATCAGGCGAAACGCGCTGTAGTGGAGCTAGAGGTTCAAAGAATGCTAGACTTGGACATCATTGAGGAGAGCCATAGCCTCTGGTCCAGTTCTATCGTCCTCGTATCCAAGCTGGACGGGTCATGGAGATTCTGCAACAACTTCAGACGTCTTAATCAGGTCTCGAAGTTCGACGCATATCCCATGACCCGGGTGGATGAGCTCCTAGAGAGACTAGGGACGGCCCGCTATCTGACTACTCTTGACATGATGAAGGGGTATTGGCAAATTCCCTTAACAGCATCCGCAAGAGAAAAAACTGCTTTTAGCACCCCTAGCGGTCACTGGCACTAAAAGGTACTCCCATTTGGGCTGCATGGGGTGCCGGCGACCTTCCAACGTCTGGTAGATAGAGTGCTACAGCTCCACCAGTCCTATTGTGCTGCATACCTGGGTGATGTGGTCATCTATTCCGGCACCTGGGAGGAGCATGTCATGCAGGTGTACACGGTTCTTCTGATGCTAGCGAAGGCCGGGCTTCGTATCAATCCTCGCAAGTGTTACTTTGGGATGAGCGAAACCCAATATTTAGGCTACCTAGTGGGAGGAGTGCTGGTGAAGCCACAGTGTACCAAAGTAAAAGACATCCTGGAATGGCACCGTCCGATGGTCAAGAAACAGGTGCAGGCCTTCTTGGGACTAGCGGGTTACTACTGCCGGTTTGTACCTCGCTTCTCCGAGAGGGCAGCACCCTTGACGAACCTGACAAAGAAAAGGGCCCCTTTACATGTGGTGTGGACCAAGGACACGGAGCGAGCATTCAGTGACTTGAAACGGGCCCTTACTTCGGCACCTGTATTAAGAACTCCTAATTTCTCACTACCTTTTATTCTCCAGAATGATGCTTCGGACTCAGGTTTGGGTGCTGTGCTGAGCCAAAGCATTGATGGAGTCGAACACCCTGTGATATACCTGAGCCAGAAACTGCTGGACCGGGAGACATGGTATGCAGCAGTGGAGCGGGAAGCCTTGGCTATCAAATGGGCGGTGACGCACCTGTGGTACTACCTGCTGGGCCGGGAGTTCACCCTGGTGACGGACCATGCTACCCTCCAGTGGATGGCTCTTCATTAGGATTCGAATCCTCGGATCACCAGGTGGTTTTTGGACCTGCAGCCATTTAAGTTCACTGTCGTTTATCGCCGGGGTAACCAGCATACCAACACTGATGCACTCTCTTGGGTGCACAGCCTCTCGGTTTGGGTCGCCCGACCTGATGGGTCTGGGCTAAAGGGGGGTCCTGTCACGCACGAGCGCTTGGGGAACAGCTGATCGACCCGGTTTGCTTCGGAAAACGTCCCGGGGGGTGACAACGGCAGTGTACTAACCTGTCTTTCTTTACTTCTTAAGAAGGCAGAGCTGTCCCAGCCGTAAAGAGCACCCGGACAGTTATAGAAAGCACACACTTCCGGGTCTATTTCTTCCCTCTGCTGACCTGTGATGACGTCATGCTCCCAGAATCCACCACAACTATCCCAGCATTCCTCACGTCAATATCCGGTCCGCTTCCATAAAATGTCCGTCTTCCCTCCCTTAACACTAGAATTACCAGAGCCTACGAAAAAACTCGTAGATCCGTCCCACCTTAAATCGCTTCTTAAAACCGCTCTCACCTCTCCGCCAGCCTCCTTTGTCCAGTAAATGTGCAGATAAAAACAAACTGCAAGCAGCCGGCTATTCCATCCCCCCACCGACTCAGAACGTGCACAAACTTCTCCGAGCTCATGCCTCGATTATCTGGGAGTGAAGTGGAGTTTTAGAGTGGAAATAATAAATTGTTATTTGGAACACACGCATTTCATGTGTGTTCCATTTCTACAGTGATCTGTGTAAACACAATGTTAAAACAGAAACTTTTTCATATTTTAGTAATAAATGTCACAAAATGTAGACATAAACTATAAAATGTGTGAAGCCTGACAGCCAAAGAGCAAATACACTTTCATAAAAGGTTCAGAGCTTTTACAACAGCTTCTGTGGCGTACTGGTAAGATTTCGTGACTTAGAGTGCAGCAGACTTGCTGTACTTCAAGAGATCCGAGTTCGAATCTTCACTAGGGAGACAATTTTGTTTATTTTTAACCTTCGCCGTTCTGCCTGCCTGAACTCCCTGTCTATCTATATAGTAATAACAGTAATTTTATTATTATATAGGAGCTTCCCTGTCTGCCTATCATATAGTGCCTTTCCTTCCTACCTATCTATATATCTATCCCCTTAGCTGTTTTTTATATATATCTATTATACAATGCCTTCCCTGTTTATTTATATATCTAGTGCCTTCTCTGCCTGTCTGTCTGTCTGATTGCATATAGCGCTGAACTTACTGCTCTGTACTATTCTGTGTTCTGCATGTCCTGGAGTACAAAAGAAACACCACCATACAGCAACATGTGCGAACTGGCAAGATCGGGGAAAAAACACGCGGTCACTGATTACAAACCGCAAGATGAATGAAAGAGACAATATATGTAAAAACATCATCGCACTAATGCAATATTATTTGAAAACAAACAGCGTCAGATCGGGTTTGAATATGCGCCCGATCTGACGCTGTTCGTTTTCAAATAATATTGCATGTACTGTGCGTTGAAACTGCTGCACTGAATAAGCAGACTCCTTCTGTAACAGCGTCAGCGTGTATTCAAACCCGATCTGACGCTCTTCTTTTTCAAATAATATTGCATGTATTGAACTATTTTAGAATAAAAACATACATTTGATTTCAGTCAGTCTGTAAGAGCCAGTGTAAATGCATGATAATTATAAAGGTTAGCTTTTTTTTTATGGATCTGACATCTGACACTGCTTTTTTTCACATAAAGACGTGCTATAACTCAAATGTGATTTATTTGGAGACGCGCTATAGCTCGAATGTGATTTATTTGGAGACGCGCTATACTCGAATGTTATTTGTATAGGGAAGAAAGTACAATGTCAGGTGCTCATTCAGTGTAATAGGAACCATAGCACAGAGAGATGTGTACACTGCAACAAGTACACATGTTGTGAATGTAGGAAGGTTGTGTGGGAATTGTTAATATTTGAATGTGATGATTTTACATAGCACGGATCGGAAATCAGCAGTTCTTAGCATTGCACCACGCAAGATGTCGTATCAACCGCCTACTGTAACTTGCTTTATTTTTTCTTCACGTATAGTCTAGAATAAAAGTGCACTTGTTTTGTTATTCTTGTACACCAACATATATTCCTGTGTTTGAGCGACACGGGCATGCTCAAAAAAATAGACGTGTAATGCCACGAAAAGTGCACGCAGGCTCTTCAGTTCGGAAGCATTGGTATGAGAATTCAGTCACAAATAGCTGCAGAGCTATAGCGCATCTTTATGTGAAAACAGCATTCTCAATTGGTGGCGGGGGGTGTAGGGAAGGATCCTAAACACGACTGAGAGAATGAAAAGTGAATAAAAAAAAAATAACCTTTACAAGTATGATAAATTACACCGGCTGTTACACACTGAAATCAAATGTATGTTTTTATTATAAAATAGTAAGAATAACAGCAGTTTACGTCTCAAAACTGAATCGCACGGGATCGTACTCATGACCTTTTGAATACTAGTCAGCGGCAGACACCATTATGCTACCGTGGCAGTTGTAGTAAGTATGTGTCAATGTGGCATGCTAAGGTGGCTTTTTTCTGCAGTTATATTTTTGAATAAAAGCATACTTGTTCTGTTATATTTGTACCTTTTGTAAATGTGTTTGATATTTGGACTTCAGGCTTCATACATTATATAGTTTATGCTTACATTTTCTCATTTACTACTACAATATGAAAAACGTTTCTGTTTTAAAAATGTGTTTACACGGATTACTGTAGAAACAGAACACACGTGAAATGCGTGTATTCCAAATAATGATCTATTATTTCCACTCTAAAACTCCACTTCACTCCCAGATAATCAAGGCATGAGCTGGGAGAAGTTTGTGCACGTTCTAAGTCGTTGGGGGGATGGAATAGCCGGCTACTTGCAGCTTTTCTTTTATCAGCACATTTAGATTAACAAAAGACGCTGGCGGAGAGGTGAGAACGGTTTTAAGAAGCGATTTAAGGTGGGACGGACCTACGAGTTTTTTCGTAGGCTCTGGTAATTCTAGTGTTAAATGTCTTTTAAGTTTTGTAGAGAAAACAATTGACGGTTTTGCTTTGCAGTATACGGGGCTAAAACCCCAAACCTTTATCATTGTCGTGTCTTTTATCACATGGGTTATGTTTACAAATAATTTTCAGTTCAAATGCTGATTGAAATAATTTATTTTTATTGTTAGATATTCCTTTTACAAAAGGAGTCAGGTAGAATAATATCAAGAAGCTGCGAAAGGCATTTTCAGTTCTCAACTGGCAAGGCCTTTCTGTCCAAGACAACCCAGGTGGAGAATCAAGGACAAATACACTTTTTGAATTTAGTGTCATGTCTTAGTGATTATCACTTTACAACCGTCAATTTATTTTCTTATATGCATGTCACAAATCATTTTCTTTATGGGCCAATGACATATTTATGACTGACTAGGTGTATTTTGCACTTTTCTGTAAAAGTGGTCCCACTTAGCCAGTGACCTATCTTTGTCCTGTATAAAGAGACATATTCAACTTTTAGAATTTTTAACTCTGATTTTAGAAAATAAAATGTTTTTATCTTAACAGTATCTCTGGAAATTAGATGACTGAAATATGCAAAAAGACATAAAAAGACAAAAAGCAAAAACATTTTATTTGAGTTGTGGGAAAGTTTCAAGCAGAACAGCAAATGTTTAGATGAAGATCAGACATGACACCAACACAGACTCTGAAAACCTTTTCTTCCCTTTTATCATTGTAGGTGTATTCAAATTTTGCAAATGTGTTAGCAGTAAAACCTTCAAGAGAATAAAACAAAGAAATAAAAAGTTGTAAACTTGACTGTATTTATCTGGATTGATTTCATATATCTTATACAGATTTTAGCATCATCCACAGTTGAATGTAACTCCATACTTGTGTCCATTTTGTTTTCCAGCTGTGTGCATGGACAGATGTGGTTTTTACTACTTTTTATTATACAGTGTAGTAAAATGATTTTGTGATAAGCCACATCACCACAGCCTTTGCAAATGTTAAGATTTCTAATCATTAGCTGAAGTAATGGATTATGATTTTCTTGGAGAAACAGACATTTGACAAGAACAAGACATTCAGCCCAAAAAAGTTTGCCAAATCTCTCTATTTCTCCAAAATGACATCAAATTGAAATCAGAAGGTCTGTAAATTCATACTGTCCATCACACTACTTGGTAATTTATTCCATGTGTCTATAGTTTTCTGTGTGAAGAAAAACTTCTTAATGTTTGTGAAAAGTTATCCTGAACAAGAGTCCAGCTGTGTCCCTGTGTTTTTGTTGAACTAATTATAAAATATCAGACTGGAACCACTGTACTAATTACTTTAATAATTTTTAAAACATGACTCATATCACCTGTTAATCTTAAACCAGAATCAGCCTAGTTGCTCTTCTCTGGACTTTTTCTAATGCTGCTGTGTCTTTTTTGTAGCCCAGGGGCCAAAACAGCACACAGTACTCCAGGTGAGGCCTCATTGTAAAGCTTGAGCATAACATCCTTTGACTTGTACTCTACACGTTGTGCTATTTAACCTAACATTCTGCTAATCTTCTTAATGGCTTCTGTACACTGTTTGGATATTGATAATTATGAGTCTACTATGACACCCATGCCTCTCTCAAAGGGGTTACTTGCAAGTTTCAGACTTCCTATTGTGCATTCAAATCTAACATTTCTTCTTTCTGTGTGTAATACTTTCTATTTACTTTTTAAAATTTGATCTACCACAAATCTGACCAAGTCTATATTCTATCCAAGTTCCACTGTAATGATAAGACTGATTCTGGATTAGCTGCCATTACACATATTTTGGTATCTTCTGTAAACTTAACCAGCATGTTATTTAAATTCCTATCCAGATCATTTATATATATTTTAAAAAGTAGTGGCCCCAGCACTAACCCTTAGGGACAGCACTTTTTATGTCACGAAATTCTGATAAGGTTCCTTCTGCCAAAGGACTTTGCTATAATGACACATAAATCTTTCTGATCATACTCTTTTGCCATATTTTGTTGAAACATCAGCATCTGTTGAATTACTGTGAGTTATTAGCAAGTGAAGGGTAGAATGACCAGTCAACCGAACCTGCACATCACTGGAATGTGGAGGAACATCGAACAACTGTACCTTACTAAACCCATTTTAGGGGAGAGATCTGCAACTTTGTTCTATCACAGTCCTACCCTCCTTCAAATAAGGTTTTTAATTGTCCAATGTATACTATTAAATCTTGCCACATTCTTTATAATGTACTTAAGCAAAACAAAGAAACTCCAACATAAATTTAATCTGGTAAGAATATGACCATTCTGGTGAGCTTATAAAAAGTAATTTACAGGAAACACAGGGAAGGGTTGTGGCTAATACAACTGCAAAACTAACATATTTGTCTCGTCATGCATATGCACATGGGAGGCATCTTAAGTGCTGGAAGAGAGAAGGCATTATTCTGCAGCACCAATCCCTAGTTCGGCAGGTAATTGCCAATACCAGAGCCCTTAAGCTGCCTCCCAGACTGCTTCCTCCACAGTACAAAATATGGCTAACCTGGAAAACAAACTCTATCCCTGACCTGACTTTGTCCACTAGTCCAATATGTTTAATGGTCCTCTCACCCACAAACTTATTCGTCTTTATTTCAAAATTCAAATCTGCCAGTGTGCTAGCAGACTCTATCCAAAATCCGCTAAAAAAGTTTTTTTTTTCTCTCATCTGGGATGCCAACCTTTCATCATTTTATATTCATTTTACAGGTCACAGTTAGACTGCATCTTTCTTTCCCACATATGTTTTTTATTGAGCAATATTGTAACGGGAACACCTTATTCATGACTCAAGTTTCAAGTTTCTAGTTATGTTTTAGATTATGTCTTTATTTGGAAGAGAAATATTTTTCATGAAATTTTTCAGATGTTAATTGAACTTAATTTCAGTTTGGTGATTTCACTTCAAGGAACTATTTGCTGTCTTTCTGACAAGCTGCTTCTGGCACCTCTGTTTACATAGTTTTTAAAATGTGTTTGTTAGGCAAAGGTGCAAATAATGAGCCCTGCAGAGTAGCCTCTGATTCATTGCAACTTACACATTACCCTTTTCGGTGTAAATTTCTTTCACTTTAGGAGAAAATGTATAACAGCAAAATGCTAATAAGTCAGATAGAAAGTGAGTGTGGTCTTAAGGACAAATGTGTCACACACAACATTAACACATGGCTTTAATAGTTTCTCAGCACAACTTAAAGCAGATTTTGCAGACTAAGCTAGCAAACATGAATACAGGAGCTCAGAAATAACCTGAAATTTAACTCTAATGAAGAAGCCCTCTGTCGACGCATACAAGTAAACAATACCTTTTTTTTGCTAAGTTGAAGTCTTATTGAAAGCCATTTATAACTATTTTTATCACATTTTGAACAATTACTAGGTTACTTGAGACACACACTCTGATCCTAAGTATAAAGAAAAAGATCACTATAAGAGTGTAGTGTCCCAAAGAAAAAGTTGAAACTAGTATTGGACACAAGGATCCACCAGACGGCACAGTGTAACTTTGGTTTGTGCTACAATCTAAGCAAACAAGGCTCCAGTATCTAGCCAGGTAAGGGACAAACTGCGAAGGGACGAAAGCTCCATTATATGAGTCTTGGGTGCAGTAAGTTGGGACATGATTGTCTGTGAAAAGAAAAGGAAATGCATCTTTATATTTAGATAAAAAGATGATCTGCAGTGTAATTGTAACACAGTATGTGGATTCTTACATCATGCAGGTGGGTTTGATGGGCTGCTTATGTTTGAATTTGCTTTTACCTCCTTGCAGCAACTCCTACACTGTCGTGCTAGCAGTGGGAGCTTAAAAACTGCTTAGCTGGACTGCAGGCCAGGCCCTTCTAACGAACTTTGGAATTCTAACTGGCCCTTTTCCTTCATATGTTGCCATAGGGTTCAGTGACCAACCACTGTGTTGTTGTTTAAAGTCAACCAGATGTGTGCAATTTTCAAAGGGCTGAAACTAAAATGATTTACTAAGTACTAAAACTATGTTCTCAAAAAACAAAAGCCAAAACCCAAAGGCTTAAGGGTTAGCAGAAACAGGAATAGCCAGAGGTCTTTATCAAAAGTTAACCAAAATGCTAAGAGTTGGAATCAAATCAACAGACAAAACTATAATCTATTACCAGAATTTCAAACACTAAGTTATCTAGAATAAAATCTTTTCAAAAACAAATCCGTAATCTCGGACAAATGCCCAAGGTGTTGCACTGAGATTTATAGTAGACATTTCATGGAGTGCTTCACTTGCAACAATGATGGAACATCTAAGCAATATGTTAGCTAAATGTTATGATGGAAAATTGAGTTCTGATGCACTTAAAATAAAATCAGAAATATTAATATCTTCCTCAAACTAAAAAAATTTAAATTTAAAAAACTTCAGATTCCTCAGAAATAACTTATTATAAAGATGCCCAGCAAGGCCATAACAAAAGTTTATCAAAAACAAGAAAATTACAAATTTGTCACATACTGTACATGTCTGACACAGAGAGCTAAATTTTGAGGATTTATATTAGTGTATAATACTAATTGCAGCCACCATAAAAAAATCACTCTTACAAATGCTGATGTTCAGAACACTCCAATATCCTAACACAGGGGTCTGCTGGAGCCAATCCCAGCCAACACAGGGCGCACACACACACACACACCAAGCACACACTTGGGACAACTTAGGATCGCCAATGCACCTAACCGGAGTACCCGGAGGAAACCCACGCAGACACAGGGAAGTGAACCTAGATCTCCTGACTGCAAGGCAGCAGCACTACCACTGTGCCACCGCGCTGCCCCCAATGACCAACACCATACTTTTTATTATTCCCGTTGCACTTCCTTATCTTGCTTAGGAAAAGGAGATGATTATCTTGTGATTAAGGCAACGGTATCCTATATGTAAAATGTATTACAATTTTTTATTATATTTCAGGGGTGATTAAGAAGCACTTCTCCATTTTGACATTTCCCCTACAGCTGCTCAGACCAGAATTTTCTTAAACATGTAGTTTATTTTTACTCTTGCAGGATAGATGCTTTCAGTCTTTTGCTAGATCTATAATAGATCTTTTTCAATAAGTCTGCATAACCGATATGAAGAGGTGGCAGCTTTTACAGCTGTAATTATTTGCAGTGGATTTGTTAACTGTGACAATGTAGATATAACAATTTTACAAAGATGAGACACATGCCAGTGTAAAGAGAAAGTCAATGAACATGGAAGATTACATAGGCCAAGTTAGAATCATGCATCACTTCTGATTTCCTTCTATATTAAATTTATGTATATTAATGTGTGTTTCATTTTACTGTCTCTTTCTGATATTCTATTGATAAATAAAAAATATTGGCACTTGCTTCTTTGGTATAATACAATAAATATGCCGGACTTCAGAGAAAGACACTTTATTCTACTCTAGGAAAAAATATATCTGGCTCAGCTTTTAGTTCTCCATCCTCAATCACAATGCAGATCATTATGTTTCCTCATTTTATTTCTGTGTTATGTACACAAAAATATCTCCTGTCTGGAATATTTTAATTGTTACTATTGTCTTTACTACTGTATTTAACAGGTTGTACTTTGTTAATCCATTCTTCTGCATTGTATTTTCTCCGACAGAATTTAGAGACTTATTTTAAGCAATTGGCTAAATCATCAGAGAGGTTTGCTCACAATAGTAACTGTTAAGCAGTATATTCTCCTTTATTGGAATGAAACTTATAGTCAAGTAAACATGTGACCCCACAGCACACCTATTCTCTCTTCCCTTAAACTCTGCAAGACTTCCACTGGTATTTCATTTGGTCTTGTTTTCATTCTTCATTCTTTTCAGTGTCTCCTTTACTTCCTCCCTCCTTTTTTTTGGTGCAAGCCCCCTCATTTGGGACATGATCCCCAAATACTTCCCTTGGATTTTCTTCATTAAACAGGTTTTCATAGCACCCCTTCCATCTACTCTTGACATTATTATGCTCACTCAAGATCACTCCTTGCTCGTCTTTCATCTGCTTTATCTGATTAAAATCCTTTCCAGCCTTGTTCCTAACACTAATCTAATCTTCACTAATCTAAAAATCATTGTCTCATCCTCTTTTGCCTCCAGTTCTTCATACTTCTCCTCCAAAGCTTGTGCTTTGGCTCTTGTCACTGCCTTTTTTGCTTCCTTGTTTGTCTCCCTATACAATTTTCTATTTTACTCCCTCCCTGATTGGTAACATGTCTTCTTTGCCACCTTCTTAACTTTTATCACATCTCGCACCTCTCTGTTACTCATTCTAAGTCTCTATGCCCCCATGTGGTCTTCTTCCTGTCATCCCACCAAATATCTCATCGGTTACACAAAATATAACTTTGCTGTTTTTCTCACACCATTCCTCCACAAGGAAAAGGAATTCAAGTATTCTTCCTTTTATTTAAATCTTTTTCCCTAAACCTATGCTTAATCCCTTCCTTTTTCAATGTACACAACTAACACCTTGGTGGTGCTTGCTCAGGTTTTATTTTCTTGCTGACTCTGATCTCACAGTCCATCACCATCACTTTATGCTCCACTGTCCTACTTTCCACATTTATGACCTAATAATTCTTTGACTTTGAAATGAGATCAGTAGAAGGACTATTTGGTTTTCTTTTCCTCCACTACAGTAAGTCAAAAGCTGTTTTACTTTCTTCTCAAAAAATGTGTTACCTATTACAAAACCAAATGTCATGGTAAAGCTACTATCCTCTTTCCTTTCACACCACCATTCTCCATGTACCCTCTTTATCATTGCTCTACTCTTATCCCAAATACTCATTACCAATAATAATTGCCTCTTGTACTGCCCTAAGCTTTTCACCTAGAAAGCTGCCTTTTCTTCTTCCACACAGGCTATTTGAGAAGCTTATGTACATATGACATTAACTACAGCCTCATCAAGACCCAGTCTGATACTCATCACCCTAATCACTTCTTCTACTTACACAATCAAAACTATCCTTATGTTCTTTGGGTAATACTGTCCCTACACCATTTCTCTCATGCTTACTCACTCCATTGTACAACAAATTACAGCATTCTTACAATTCTCTTGCCTTATTTCCCTTCCATCTAGTTTATTGCACACACAACACTCCCACGTTCCTTCTATCCATGAAATCCGTCAGATTTCTTCCTTTCCCAGTAATTGTTCCAACCTTCAGTGTCCCCATTCTTGTCCTCAATATACCCTTCTATGTTTCCTTCTCCATCTTTTTCTTCTTTTGCTTCTCTTGGACTAACTTCTTTAACTGGGCCCACCCTTGGCCTGGTAGACTTCACTTATTTCACACGAGGGTCAGGAAAGGATCCTGTGCATCACCTTCGAGGCATCGCCTAGCATTTTCTGAAATTAAAACTGGTGCCATCAGGTTTTGGTAAGGTTTTCCAGCTGGATGTCATTACTGATACTAACCATCCCTTTTTATCTGGGCTGGTTTGCCAGTTAGATTACCTGAAAGTTTTACAAACTAGTTAAAAGCAATGCCATTTTCAGTTCTTTAAAGTATGCAAAACATGTGTACCATATTAAGGCACCTTTGCATTTCACCAATCCAGTATTTAATCTTACAACTAAATCTGGGATATCGGTTAGATTAATGCTACAGTAATAAAGTCCCCTTACCTTTTATAATACTAGTTCTAGTAGGGTGGATGCAAAATGTCACAGCAACATAAATTATTTAGTTTTGTCCTCTTTGCTAATAATGGTCAAGAATGAATTCCTAATAATTCTAATGAACTATTTGCATAACTGTACAGTACATTGACTTTTGTTGCTGCTAGTGATGAGTTAACTCCAAGGTGTTAGCTTCACCTCAAGTTCGGAGAACTCATGGAAGTGTTTGCGAATATCGCCGAACTTGGCGAAATGCATTGAAGTCAAAGAGGATGGTCTAAGTGAACTACATTTGACTGGATTATAATGGTGCAATCATCTTTAAAGTGTCCCCGAGGGCTAGGGAAATATCTGCCAACTATACTGGACCAATTATTTTGGCCAAAAAAGTGACCAAAGCTGTGTGGCAGCAGTGCCAACCACTACACAACCATACCTGTGTGAGATCAAAGAAGAAAGAAAGCAGTCAGGGATGCACAATCATATATTTCATCAAAACAAAGCAGAAATGCCACAATCTTAGTCAAAAGTCAGAAAAATACATAGGTCTTCTAAAGGCAGAAACTTCAAAGTGGCATGTCATGATTGAAGCCAGTGGCTAGTTATTTTTTTGAAATCGTACTGAAGGTTCTCTAAAATGTCTGTGCTGATGCTTTGCACTTTTTCTTCTATCAAAAAGATAGAAATGTCTTGTAAATAGTAATAAATATTTTGTTATTATTATTTATAGAGTCTCCTGTGATTGGGGTGGTAGTGTCAGGCTCCTTCAAAGTTTGTTTTTTTTATCTCCACATGGCTAATTATGCATGCATGGGGCACAAGCCTCCTTCTCTTATACTGATGTGGAACCTGATGATTGACCTGCACATTGGGTGACAAGCAGAGATAACTCATTATTTATGCTGTATATGTTTCATAAAAATAGTTCTTTGAGAACCTGGATTATTTACTTGTCTGTTCTACCGCTAACCAAGTGCCACAGAGTCTATAATGCAAATGATCAGCATTACATACCTGGGGGCAGTCCCATCCAGTGTTGGCTGTTATTGGATGTTGTGATGACCTCGCCAAGCATTATGGGACGCTAGGGAAAAAACTTCTCCTAAACCAGCTGAATTATCAGTAAGTGTAGCTAACTTTCTGCAAATAATACTTTGGCAAAATTTGCTGATCAACACTACTTGGTGCATAGAGTCATATCAATCCACTACTAAAGAAACATTTTAATGAAAAAATAAATTCTGTAAAATTACACATGGAATCAGGAATAGTTTTAAATAAAGAAAAACATATGAAAACTTGCTACTCCATGAATATGCCTCCCTGTACCAAACATGCTGGATGATGTTGCAGGCTGCATAACGTTCACCATGGCATCTCCAGACTGTTTCACCTGCTCTCATCTCTGAAGAGGATGGGGCTCTAATGGAAGAGCTGGCAATTGTGGTATTCTCTGGCAGGTGTCTGTAAAACTGCACGGTGATGGTCTGTGAACACAGGTCTCACTAGAGGACATTAGGCTCTTGTGCCACTCTCATGAAATCTGTTTCTGACATTTTGGTCAGAAATACACACATCAGTAGCCAACTGGAGGTCATTTTGTAGAGCTCTGGGAATGCTAATCCTGTTTCTCTTCGCAAAAAGGAGCAGGTACCAGTCCTGCTGCTGGGCTGATGCCCTTCTATGGGCCTGTCCAGCTCTCCATGTGTAATGACCCACCTCCTGGTATCTCCTCCATGCTTTTCAGACTATGCTGGGAGACACAGCAAACCTTCTTGTGACAACACATATGGATGTGCCATCCTGGGGGAGCTGGACTACCTGTGCAACCTGAATCAGCTGTAGATACCACCTCATGCTATCAGTACTGATAAGGCCTCTAGCAAAATGCAAAACTAAAACAAAAATCAGTCAGGAAGGATAAGGAGAAAGCAATTGTCTGTAGCCACCACCTGCAAAACCATTTGGGGGTTGTCTTGCTGCTGCCTCTCCAGTGTACCTGTTGTCACTTTCATTTGCACCAAAGCAAGTTAAGTTGATTCACAATCACTTATGCTTTGTAACCGAACAGATTGATATCACTGAAGCTTAACTGACTTGGTGTTAGACTGTGATGATTAAGTGTTCGCTTGTTTTTTTTGAGCAGTGTAATATATATATATATATGTATATATATATATATATATATATATATA
>JANRMT010062819.1:17161608-17196129 GCA_026402145.1 Polypterus bichir lapradei | reverse complement strand
ATACAGTAATTTATATATATACTGTTGAAAGGTACGATTGGGATAAAGGTAACAAAAAGAAGGATAATAGTGTTCATTATCTGTTAGCATTAGCATGGTGTATTGGAAGAACAAAGAGTGGCAAGGAACTCAATGAAAAATGATTAGAAGCTTAGGAGCAGCAAATAGATAATCGAGGTAGGCACTGCAAGTGAGCTAATCATTATGACTGGAGGGCTGCTGTGAATCAAGGTAAATCAGCTTTGCTATAATGTTTTTTCCTTGATCATCAACAATGAAACCTCACCGAAGTTTAGCAGTATGTCTTTAATGATGTGATGATTGGAGGTAAATTAGTAGATAGTGAGTTTATTAGTGGAACTATTTTTGTTTGCTTTGGAATGCTCTCTGAGTCACACATCTGCCAGTTTACACTTCTTAGGATTTAAGGACTCTTTTCAGTTATATGGAAAGCAGTAAATCCTCCATAATATTGAATATATTTTGATATAAAATAACTGTTTAAGTACTATTTTAGCATATTTTAAAAGTATACCTAGTCCAAAACTTACTGCAAAAAGTACTCACAACTTTATCACTTGCCTACGGGTTGAAAGCTGAGACTTAAAGTGTATGATAAACGGAAAAAATGGCCAGCAGGTTACACACAACAGAAAATATGTAGATGTTTTAAAAGGTTTCAGGATTTAGATGGGTTTTCAGTGCGAGATAAGTATACATGCACACACCCGCACATGCACACGCACACGCACACACACACACACACACAACTCTGTTCCAAAAAATTTGGAACAGTATGGATATTGCTAACAAAAACAAAAGGCAGTGATTTGCAAATTTACTTCGTCTTGTGCTCAAACAAAAACAGTAAAAAAACAAGGTATTTTGTGTTTTCCTGATCACCTCCATTGTTATTTCAAGATACTAGGGGGCTTCGCCCCCTGCTTGCTTCACTCGCCAACCCCCCGGCCTGCGCTGCATGCCAGCCACTTTGCGTCTCTGCCGCTCACGTAATGTATGTGGATTTGACTTTCACCAAGCAACAAATCTTTTAATTCTCGTGGATAGACCTCTTCATTGGGAAGAAACACTACTTTTCCCTGATGGCAACATGAATAAGACGATCTTCAACTCTCTGACTTAAAGTTTAAAGCCAAACAATATCTACCTACTGCTGTCATTTTAGCTATGTCCATATATAGTAGTTAGGCGCCGCCGTGAGAGGCAGCCTTTCCAGCAGCTCCGTGTACAACTTTATCTTCTTTATCTTTCTACCCTTTTCTCTATCTCTCTGATCACTTCTACCACTTTCTTTTATGTGGACTCGTTTCCAGGGCACTTTTTACTACTTGGACATGGGTTTTTACATGCCGAGACTCGTCTATTCAGGTAGTCAACTTCTGGCGCTGAGAACAAATGCCCATGCTGGTGTGGTTCCCTATTTACCTTTATATATTTAAGGCGGTATCGTGGCAGCAGAGCCGCGCTAAGCTAAAGGCTAAGCTGCTAGTGAGGAAGTGGAGATACAAGCCTTCGGTGCCTTCTGTGATCCTGGGAAATGTGAACTCACTACCAAATAAGATCGACGAACTGGCTGCACTGGTGAAAAATGTCAGGACCTACAGAGAATGCAGTTTGTTGTGTTTTTGTGAAACGTGGCTAACAACTAACATCCCAGATGCTAACGTGGAGCTACCTGGGTTTAGCACAGTTAGAGCAGACAGAGACGCAAATACCTGCGGGAAGCGGAAAGGAGGAGGACTCGCTGTCTATGTGGATACAAGGTGGTGCAACCCTGGACATGTAAACGTCAAAATCTCCACTTGCTGAAGGGACATCGAACTGTTGGCTGTAAGTCTGCGTCCCTACTACTTGCCCAGAGAGTTTGGACACGTCATTGTTGTTATTGTTTACATCCTTCCTCAGGCAGACGTGGAGATAGCGTGTGACATCATCCACTCCGCTGTTGCTAAACTACAAACACAGCACCCCGAGGCGCTTGAACTAATCTCTAGAGATTTTAACCATGTGACACTGGACAAAACATTACCTGCCTTCTCCCAGTATGTGGATTGTAACACCTGGGGAAATAGGACTATTGACCTACTTTATGCAAATGTTAAAGACACAAATAGCACCACCCCGCTGCCTGCGCTTGGAAAAGCAGATTATAACCTGGTTCTGCTTCAGTCTCACTTCAAACCAAGAGTGATGGAGCTACCTACAACCACACGCTCATTCAGGAAGTGGTCCCCTGAGGCAGACCAGGCTCTGAGAGACTACTTTGGAACTACAGACTAGGATATCCTGCAGGGGTCACATAATGAGAACATTGAGGAGGTTGTTGACTGCACTACAGACTACATCAACTTCTGTATGGACATTGTAGTTCCAGTAAGAACAGTACTCTGCTATGCTAACAACAAGCCATGGATTACAAGTGACATCAAGGACCTTTTGAACCAGAAGAAAAAGGCTTTTAAAGGCGGTGATCAGCATGAGCTCAAGCACATGCAGAAGGAACTCCGAGTCCAGCTCAGGGTGGCAAAAGAGCAGTACAGGAGAAAACAAGCAAAAGTTGCAGAATAACAACATGAAGGAAGTGTGGGTTGGGATGAAGATCATCACTGGCTGCAGCTCAAAGCGGGGTGCCACCATCGAGAGAGATGTGGAGAGAGCAAACCTGATGAACAACTTCTTTAACATGTTTGACCACCCTAACCCACTCTCACCTCAGAGTACTGCATCCTCCACCCATCCTTCTGCTGATACCAGCATAGGAGAGAGTTTCCCCCCACCCACAATTACAGCAGCCCAGGTAAGCATAGAGCTGAGGAGACTTTGTGCCAGCAAAACAGTAGGTCCAGATGGGGTATTGCCACGACTGCTGAAGGCCTGTGCGTTGGAGCTGGGGAGTCCTCTACAGTGCATCTTCAACCTGAGCCTAGAACAGGGGAGAGTCCTGAGGTTTTGGAAAACATTTTGCATCACCCCAGTCCCAAAGGTATCATGTCCTGTTGAGCTGAATGACTTCAGGCCTGTCGCCTTGACATCACATGTGATGAAGACCATGGTGCGGCTGGTGCTTCACCACCTGAGGCCACAGGTCCGCCATGCCCTCGACCCTCTGCAGTTCGCATACGAGGAGAAGGTGGGAGTGGAGGATGCCATCATCTACATGCTACATCTATCCCTCTCCCACTTGGACAGAGGCAGTGGTGCAGTAATAATTATGTTTCTGGACTTCTCTAGCGCCTTCAGCACCATCCAACCTCTGCTCCTTAGGGACAAGCTGACAGAGATGGGAGTAGATTCATACCTGGTGGCATGGACCGTGAACTATCTTACAGACAGACCTCAGTATATGTGTCTTGGGAACTGCAGGTCTGACATTGTGATCAGCATAAGAGCACCGCAGGGGACTGTGCTTTCTCCGGTCCTGTTCAGCCTATATACATCGGACTTCAAATACAACTCAGACCCCTGCCATGTGCAAAAGTTCGCTGATTACACTGCTATCGTGGGCTGCATCAGGAGTGGGCGGGGAGGGCTTCTGTTTTCTCCGATCCGAGTTCACCTCTGTTATAGTGCGTCTTTATTTGAAAACAGCAGTGTCAGATCAGGACGAGCGTCAACACGACTGAGAGAATAAAACTGAATAAAAAAATGTTAACTTTGACAAGCACTATTAATTTACAGCGGTTGTTACAGACATAAATCAAATGTATGTTTTTATTGTATAATATTAACAATAATATCAGCTCTCTACTCAAAATGGTAAACTTGAGAAGCTGCCAGCATTGAACCCAGAAGCTCTTCATTGGGAGTCAGCAGTTCTTAGCATTGCACCACGCAAGCTGTCGCATCAACTGCTTACCGTAATCTGCTATCTTTTTTCTTCAGTTATATTCTTGAATAAAAGCGCAATTGTTTTGTTATACTTGTACTTTTTGTGAAAGTGTTTATTTGATGTTTAGACTTCAGGCTTCACACATTATACACATGTCGTAAAGACGGCCCTTGGGTGTGTGTGGGAACTGTTAACATTTGAATCTGATGATTGTATATAGCCCGGAACTGAACTCTCTGTACTATTCTGTCCTCTGCATCTCCTGGAGTTCAAAAGAAATACCAACATGCAGCAACATGTGGACACTGGCCAAGATCGGAAAAAAAAAAAAACAAAACAAATGTGGCCACTGACTACAACGCATGAAGGTATGCAAATGAATATAATGTTGCATTAGTGCAACAAGGTTTTCCGAAATGTACAATACAGGTCATAAAATGAATTATTCCAAAAGTCATATATATCTAAGTCTCTCTTTTTTGTCAGCGCGGCTTTGACATCATGGATCAGAAGGTGCATACTAATTCAGCATAAGCAGGAGCACTCAAGAATAAAACTGAATAAAAACAAATTGACATCCACAGTCATTCTCAGTCACCCACACCACTCACATCCACGTCCACAGTTTTCCCAGTCCCAGTCTCGTTTGCGCACAAGATCTGACACGGTTTTCAAATAAAGAGGTGGTATAACAAAATATATTTTGTTTGCTATACCACGTCTTTATCTGAAAACGGCATCAGGGGGGTTTGTGGGAGCTTGAACGTGAGTGAGAGAATAAAAATGAAAAAAAAAACACTAACTTTAACTAAATTTACAGACGCAAATCAAATGTATGCTTTTATTTTATGATATTAACAATAAGAGCAGCTCACTACTGAAAATGGCAAATTTGGGAAGCAGGTGATATCGAAACTGCAACATCTTGATTGGGAGGCAGCAGTTCTTAGCATTGCACCACACAAGCTGTCGTATCAACCGCCTACCGTAACCTGCTTTCTTTTTTCTTTGGTTAAATTCTTGAATAAAAGTCCACTTGTTTTGTTATACTTGTACCTTTTGTGAAAGTGTTTATTTCATATTTGTATTTCAGGCTTCACACATTATACATTTCATGTCTACATTTTTTCAATTATTACTAAAACAAGAAAAACTTTTCTGTGTTAACTATGTTTTTACATAGATTGTTGTTGACACGGAACGATTTTACCCTATAAAGCTCCAACACTTCACTCGAAGATAAACACTGAGCACTGAGAAACTTCTTTGCGAAATGAACTGCAGTGGTGGGTGGGGGGATGGGATACCAGGCTGCTTGCTGTTAATCGACACATTTACAGGAGAAAAGACATTGACAGAGAGGTGAGAATGGATTTAAGGTGGGCCGGATTTACGAGCTTTCTCGTAGGCTCTGGTAATTCTCGTGTTAAAAAGAGTTATTAAAAGAAATGGGTGTGTTACACAGTGGTAAGCACTCGACTATCCCAACTTTTTTGGAGCATTCTGCAGTCATCAAATTTGACATTTATGTGTATTTTCGAAAACACATTAAATAGACAAGGTAAAACAAATACTATGTTGTAGTGTTTTCAATATAGTGCAGGGTGAACATAATTGCAAATCAGTCATTTACGATTTTATTAGCATTTTCTGTACTGTTCCAACTATTTTTTATATGTATGCTTGTTTGTTTGTTCTTTTTATTTCACCTTATACAATTTATTGTATTGGGGTTAGAGTGCAGGGTCAGCCATTGTACAGCAACGCTGGAGCAACTGCAGGTTAAGGGCCTTGCTCAAGGGCCCAGCAGAGTAGGATACCAGCACAGACCCTTAGCCTCAGAGATACCACAGATCAAATCCCATTTTCATCAATACAGAAGTAACAACATTTTCAGAATAACAAATACTTTTTGTTGGCACAAACAAACGTTCATACAACATCATGTTTAATCTAACAAAATATAAATTTCAGTATAACCAATGTTTTTTTCGACCAAAAATTACCATCAAAGATAATAATGTGATGCAGATAATACCGCCCCTATACTTTCGCTGAGTCTCAGGAACCCTGCAAGAGGCTGCCTCTTTCTTGTTAGACCAAAAGAAAGTAATAGTCTTTTGTGAAATTTCTGGTCTCAGACAGTCTTGGCAAGGTTCAGCGAGAGTGTAGAGGTGACATCACACAGGTATAGCCGAATTCTGAAACAGTGCTCCACTTAAGTATCCGCATAGGTAGTTGTGTCATGTGCAAATACTATACTGTTTGAGTTTCATAGTGCTTCTCAAAGATTTCTTTGTGATGAACAAAATGAGTGAGGAATGGCGTCAGTTTACACTGGAAAAGAAAGTTACATTTAACGTCACATTTTCATTCTATATTCAGACCTGTATTTCTATTAAATAAAAAGTTACATCTAACTTTTAATTTTTAAATGAAATATTTTTTGCAGTTTAAGCAGCGCTGTTTTTTTATACACGTATTGTCAAGCTTGGGGCATAACATTTCTGTTACAACAGAATATTTTTTGATTCCATGAATTTCACTATGACAGGATTCCACCAGTATGTATATATTTGTACACTATATATATATATATATATATATATATATATATATATATACACAGTTGGCCCTACGTTCGGATTAGAAATATCCAAGAGGGAAAAAAAATCAGAAAGTTCCAAAAATGCAAAGCTTGCATTTACCACACACTGAGCACTACGCTGAACCCATGCAAATGAAGTCATCAGTAGGCATACCCTGCTGTAGCCTCTAGGCAACCCGAGGGATAACAAACATGCCTACAACTACTGCAAGCTTTGTTTAATTATGTAACCTCCACAAAAATTGACATTAATATGTCAAGTGAATCCACCCTACAGTCCATGAGATTCCTTATCACTTCCGGGTCGGATACAAAGTCTTTTTCTTTACTCCGGAAGTACGTCGTTCCTACTGTTCATGTGATCAGGACGTACTTCCGGGTTATAGGGCACATAGCACTCCCCAAGACTCCCTATAGCGGCTCCTGGTGGCCCCCATGGTATCCAGCAGGGTTGTTTATAAAAAACTACAAGGTCCATGAGGCTCTTCTGGAATTCAGGGAACTTCCATGCCGCTGGGAGGGCTCCATCTGGCGGCTTGGAGGTGTGGTCCGGAATATATAGCCGGCCATCCTTCACAGTTCCCTCCCCTTAGCGAAGTCCAGTGGGGCGGAGCGTCCAGCCCCGTGAGGGACGTCTTCCTCCAGGAGGTCCCGTCAGTCGGGCCTTGGCTGTGTTGTCTAGCCTCCCCAGAGAACCTAGGGGGAACATTGTATCGGATATCCCTTCGATCCCCTGTCCCCCGGGGACAATCTCGCCATACATGGCCCTGCCGACAACAGTTGTAAGAAAACCGTCGTCCTCCCGGTTGTCTCCCTTCACAAGACCGGAAACACCTCGGGAACTCTGTCTCCGCTCTTCTCTCTGCCGAGAGAGGTTTTAGGGCCGCCTCGGTGCTCTCAGCCCTTTTTTTTAATTTGTCATGAGACCTGTGTTTTATTTTTGGGATCTCCTGTTTATTCTGGGGCTTGTGCACAGTTTTGGTCTCTCTATTAGAAGAAGAGAGCCCCTTTACTGTCTGCACGCCCATCGATCTTAATTTGCTCGGAGGCGGAGTCTTCAGCACCACATCTCTCCGGGAGACAGCACTATCACGCTGCTCTGGTTTGATTGGTGCTTCCCCCGCCCCTTCTGTCCTCACACTCAACTCGCTTATACTATGGGTCGGGGTCTTCAGGACTGAATCGCTCCAAAAAGCCGCACCATCCAGCGGTTCCGGCTCGATTAGTCCTTCCCCCGACCACTCAGTTAATGTTCCGGACTCTCTTGTAGGGCATGCAGTGATTTGGCACCCACTACTTAATAAACGCGGGCCCAGATCACACTGTGTCCCTGTATGCTGTACGGTACTGGGCACACTCACCTGTACCACCGCATCAATCATAACGGGAGTATTCCTCGATTCTTTTCAGCAGCGCTTCGGCCATTGCTCCCAGCTCCTCCACTTGTTTCTTCAGCTCCGTCAAGCCCTGGAAGAAACTGTGTATGGGCTCGAGTAACTTCTTGAGATCCCGCAGTCTCACAATATCATTTAATTCGACCGAAGGCAGGGTACAATCATTATTTGTCTTACCTTTCGGCCGGGAGCCAATCAGCACGTCCGCTCCTGGCACGTGCTCGGCTGGATTGCACAAAGGCTCTTGGGAATTGGAGTTGTCAGAGGGTCGGGGCGCCACTACCAGCCGACTGTAATCTGCCTTTTCTAATTTAACGACGGACCATTCAGTCACATCCCACTCCTCTTTGTCTTTAATTATATTCGGCGTTGCTTCGCTCGCCTCCCCCTTCCCCTTCAGGGAGCTCGAGGCCGTTGGGAAAACAACGACCTCACCAAGGGACTGACGATGACATTCTTCTTCCCAAAATCCTTCGGGCGAGATCACGTGTCCCGTTCTGGTGAATAGGACGGTCTTTTCCTGGTCAGGTGACGCCATATTTGGCTTACAGCTTACCCATCCTGTCCCAGGAGAGTCCATGTGACTGCTGTCATCGAATAGGCATTGCCCATGTAGACTCCTAGATTGGCTCGACTTCTCACTATCTTGGCCATCTTGCCTGGGTGTGAGGTAGGCGTTCGACTCACCATCTTCTTTCTGTGGACAGGCCTCTGCAAAATAAGAAAAAAGTCCCCGGCGCTTCGGGCATTTTTCCGGCACGTACCACCGAACTTAGATGACGTGTTCCCAGTTCACCTAGGGAGTCCGGCGTGTCCGATATCCGACAGCATTCTTGCTGTCGTGCCGCTCGGGCTTGCTCGGCCCTAATCAGCGCCCTGTCTTCCTCACTTCCAGTCAGGTATGTCCATGCCTTTTCGGCATCAGTTAGGGCTTGAATCTTTTGAATATGCCCATTCTTTTTGGCTGTTTTTGTCCCCATGGCGGACCGATGTGTTGCAAGGCTCACTAATGCACTACCGCCTGTAGAGTGTGGCGTTTCTACCTCTGTGCTCTTCAACGGGACCTTCTTAGGGTTTTCTGCCTACAAAATTATTATAAAACAGGTCCTCTGCCAAATCGACGACCAGAGAATCCTGCCGACTACGCCAGTGTGATAGATTGAGGGCTCTCTCGCTCCCTTGAACCCTCAGACACCACGTCAGACACCAGATAAAAAGTCCAATAATTATTTATCTATACTAATAAAAGGCAAAGCCGTCACTGACTGACTGACTGACTGACTGACTGACTGACTGACTCACTCACTCACTCACTCACTGACTCATCACTAATTCTCCAACTTCCCGTGTAGGTAGGAGGCTGTAATTTGGCAGGCTCATTCCTTACAGCTTACTTACAAAAGTTAGGCAAGTTTCATTTCGAAATTCTACGCGTAACGGTCATAACTGGAACTTACTTATGTACATATATATCGGCCATAGCCTGCAGCTCGGTCACCGTGTGAGGCGGAGTTGCGTCCCTCATCGTCACGCCTCCCACGTCATTGAGTGCCTGCCCATATAAGGCCGTCCGTCAGCGGCAATCCAATAGAAACACTCTGCCGCTAAATATTCGCGGGTAAAGGACTGTGCTTATGCAGATGAAGATGAGATGGTCAGGGTGGTGTTTGGCACATACTCAGCGAAACTGCGAGAGAAACTTTTAAGTGCTGGGTCTTAGCTAACATTAAATAAAGCCGTGGACATCGCACGAGATAGCACAAGCACAGCTGAGAACCTTCGATGCATGTACTCCGAGCAGCTCACGTGAACTGATTGTGAACGCAGTACGCAGACAAAAAGCAATAGCACCAAAGAGCACTGAACAAAAAACGCATTACACAATTGAGAAGGCAGCAAAAGAATATGAAGCGAGTGACGCATACAAGCATATTCATAAGTGCAGCTACTGCGGAAACAAAGCACGGTGTACACCTTAAGTTTAAATTAAGTTCATAGACACGCTACCGCTGGCGTTTGTCATGCCTACGACAAATACGATATCCGCGAGATACAAGTTTAATGAGAAGACGCATTGCCGGGTCTGAGCTAACATCGCAACATCGCACGATATAGCACAAGCACAGCTGAGAACCTTTGATGCATGTACTCCGAGTGGCTCACGTGAACTGACTGTGAACGCAGTATGCAGACAAAAAGCAATAGCTCCAAAGAGCGCTGAACAAAAAACGCATTACACAACTGAGAAGGCAGCAAAAGAATATGAAGCGAGTGACGCATACAAGCATATTCATAAGTGCAGCTACTGCGGAAACAAAGCACACGGTGGAAAAAGTCAATGTCCAGCTAAAGGAAGACAGTGTAAAAAAACCCGCGCATGCAGTGTGTGATGTCTCAAATAAAGAGGAAGACGAGCTGTTTATTGATGCAGTAAGAAAGGAATCGATGAATGAAACCTGTTATCTTTACAACGGTTGACAAACACGGAATGTAACTTGAACACAACACATCCTCCAAATACAAACCTGATTGAAAGAAATAATGATAATCAAATCCTTGATGACAGCAACACTCATAACAGTCACAAAACAATTACATTGATAATCATGTTACGTCATTTTTAAAATGTTCCCTTTTCTTTTTTATAACTTCTTTAACACACTACTTCTCCGCTACGAAGCGTGGGTATTTTGCTATATATATATATATATATATATATATATATATACAGTATATATATATATCCCGATCTACATGCTGTCAAATAAACGAACCACACGCCGTGGCACAATGCAAGAGGCTTCGTCTCTAGTGCTGACGTCCGAGATTCGATTCCCGAGAGGGGGTGCAGTGAGTGTGTACGCCTGATGAGCCAGAATTAGGGCAAAACACGTGTCGCGTACTCTTTGCATTATTTGACAGTAAAACTATTTCAACCATTCTATGATCTGCTTCTCGCAACTGAAAGAGGGCACTGTGGCAGATATTAGCCGACTTGCTGACCAGCCACAAGCGTTACCTGGTAGGTAACCATCCATACCGTCAGATTGTGATTCAGACTACGAATGCCTTGAATGTAATTACCCCGATGTACATACTGTCAAATAAAAGAACCACATGCCATGGCGCAACGCAAGAGGCTTCGCCGCTAGCGCTGACGTCCGAGGTTCGATTCCCGAGAGGGGGTGCAGTGAGTGTGTACGCCTGATGAGCCCAGATTTAGGGCGAAACACGTGTCGCGTATTATTTGACAGTAAAACTATTTATATATTATAGTTTATACATACACACGCACACATACACATATATATATACACACACACACATATATGTGTGTATATGTATGAGTGTATATATGCAGATATGTATATATATGTGGATGTATGTGTGTATATATATATATATATGTATGTGTGTATATATATATACTCAGCAAAAAAAGAAACGTCCCTTTTTCAGGACTGTGTATTTCAACAATAATGTTTTAAAAATCCAAATAACTTTACAGATCTTCATTGTAAATTGTTTAAACAATGTTTTCCATGCATGTTCAATTAACCATAATCAATTAATTAACATGCACCTGTGGAATGGTCGTTAAGACCTTAACAGCTTACAGAAAGTAGGCATTTAAGGTCACAGTTCTAAAAATGCAGGACACTAAAGAGACTTGTCTACCGACTGTGAAAAACACCCAAAGAAAGATGCCCAGGGTCCCTGCTCATCTGCGTGAACGTGCATTAGGCATGTTGCAGGGAGGCATGAGGACTGCTGATGTGGCTAGGGCAATAAATTGCCATGTCCACACTGTGAGACGCCTAAGACAGCGCTACAGGGAGACAGGAAGGACAGCTGATCATCCTCGCAGTGGAAGACCACGTGTAACAACACCTGCACAGGATCGGTACATCCGAATATCACACCTGCGTGACAGGTACAGGATGGCCACAACAACTGCCCGAGTCACACCAGGAACACACAATCCCTCCATCAGTGCTCAGACTGTCCGCAATAGGCTGAGAGAGGCTGGACTGAGGGCTTGCAGGCCTGTTGTAAGGCAGGTCCTTACCAGACATCACCAGCAACAACGCCGCCTATGGGCACAAACCCACCTTCGCTGGACCAGACAGGAGTGGCAAAAAGTGCGTGAGTTTCTGCATGACAGCAATGTCAGTGTTCTGCCATGGCCAGCGAAGAGCCCAGATCTCAATCCCATTGAGCACGTCTGGGACCTGTTGGATCGCAGGGTGAGGGCTAAGGCCATTCCCCCCAGAAATGTCCAGGAACTTGCAGGTGCCTTGGTGGAAGAGTGGGGTAACATCTCACAGCAAGAACTGACAAATCTGGTCCAGTCCATGAGGAGGAGATGCACTGCAGTACTTCAAGCAGCTGGTGGCCACACCAGATACTGACTGGTACTTTTGATTTTGAGCCTCCCTTCATTCAGGGACACATTGTGAAACATTTTTAGATTATGTCTTATGGTGTTGACTCTTTTAGTGTTCATACAAATATTTACACATTAAGTCTACTGAAAGTAAAAACAGTTGAAAGTCAGGGGTCGTTTCTTTTTTTGCTGAGTATATGTGTATATGTATTTATGTAGATATGTATGTATATGTGTATATGTATATATATGTTTATATGTGTGTGTGTACATTGTGGTCCTCCGGGGGCGTCCGTCCTGGTTATGTTGGGGGCCTCGGGTAAAGGGCTTGGAAGCCCAGCCCTGTAGGGACCCGTGGCCACCGCCAGGCGGCGCCCCAATGCCTGTATATCCCTGGAGCCCGGCCGGGACGCCCAGGAGGACCGGAGGAGGGCTTGTGCCTCCTCCAGACTGTGAGGGGGCGTCCGTCCTGGTTATGTAGGGGGCCTCAGGTAAAGGGCTTGGAAGCCCAGCCCTGTAGGGACCTGTGGCCAATGCCTGCATATCCCTGGAGCCCAGCACTTCCGCCACACCAGGAAGTGCTGGGGGGAAGAAGACAGGAGACACCCGGACGGCTTCTGGGTGCACAGCCGGCACTTCCGCCACACAGGGGTGTGTCCAAGGGGGAGTGCTGGGAAGCAGCTGGAGCCCATCCGGGTTCCCATTTAAGGGGCCGCCTCCCTCCAGTCATTGACAAGAGTCGGGTGGAAGAGTGGCAACGTCTGGAGGAGGCAGTCAAAAGAAAAGAGAAAGAGAAAGAGAGAAAGAAAGAAAGAAAGAAAGAGAGAAAAAAGAAGAAGAAAGAGAGGAGGAAAAAGAAGGCATTGAATTGGCCTGGACTGAGGGGTATTGGGGGTTGGTGAGCGGAACTGTAAAAAGGAAATGGAAAATAAACGTGTATTTGTGGGTGACATTAACGTGTCTGCCTGTCTGTGTCCGGGGCAAGGTTCACAACATATATATATATATATATATATATATATATATATATATATATGACAGCAACACTCATAACAGTGACAAAACAATTACATTGACAATCATGTTACGTTATTTTTACAATGTTTACTTTTCTTTTTCATTACTTCTTTAACACACTACTTCTCCACTGCGAAGCACGGGTATTTTGCTAGTTATAATAATAAAGTGCACAAAGCACCCTCCACTCCACACTACTCATTAATAACCAAATAACAACAATCAATCCTCCAACTCCCAGACACTTAGCCACCCTTCCTTCCAGCTCAGCTCAGCATGTGGGACTTCCCATGGTCCTTTTATATCTCCTGACCCGGTAGTGAATCCACTCTACAGTTCATGAGATTCCTTATCACTTCCGGGTCGGATACAAAGTCTTTTTCTTTACCCCGGAAGTACGTTCATTCCTACTGTTCACGTGATCAGGACGTACTTCCGGGTTATAGGGCACGTAGCACTCCCCAAGCCTCCCTATAGCGGCTTCTGGTGGCCCCCATGGTATCCAGCAGGGCTGTTTATAAAAACTACAAGGTCCATGAGGCTCTGCTGGTATTCGGGGAACTTCCATGCCGCTGGGAGGGTTCCATCTGGCGGCTTGGAAGTGTGGTCCGGAATATATAGCCGGCCATCCTTCACAACTGAAAATATACATGCTTTTTCTTGTCATTATTACTTAAACAATACAGTATTGTATAACAACTATTTACTTAAGTTTTACATTTTATTGGGTACTATAAGTAATCAAGAGATGATTTAAACTATATGGGAGGATGTGTGTAGATTATATGCATATACTATGTAGTTTTATTTTATTTTATATGATCAAACCCCCATGGATACAGAGGGCCAACTATATATATTATGTGAAGGAATAGTAAAAAAATAATTAACTTCAGCTGCTAAAATAAATTTTCTCAACTCATAAGTGTACAGACTCCATAGCAAGGAACACTCTTGTTTTAAACCGCCTATTTTGTGCGCACATAAATATTCATGTACTATACTTCATCAAGGAAAAGAGCTTTGTATCCTCTGCACTCTAGGCACTCTGTAATTAGAAAAAATATGAATTAATTATTTTGTCTTCAGTTTCATCTTTTAACACACTTATATCAAGATGCTAACAATTTATCATTTAAGTAATTTCTAAATAAATTCCCATGTGTATACATAAAACTTTAATGGTAATAATCATGTGAACATTAATCATCAAGTACAATATTGTACATAGAGTACAATGTGATTATAAGTACACTTTCTGCAAGGGAGAAATAGTGACATGCCTGCCACTAATGAATACCAAAATGCTAAAAAGAAACATGTTTCTTTTCAGATTATTATAAATGTGTGATGTAAACTTATTATGAAAAATATATGTTGAAAATGCACATCACAAGGATTTTTGTTTAACTGGAATAAAGTAATTAGAAATAATACAAATTAACAAATTGATGTGATTATTAAAAAAAAGAAGGAAGATTATAGGGAGAACACATATTAATATAGAATTTATAAAAATCCTACAGACCTGGTGCTCATGTCTTCCTAGGTTTTATTTCTTGGTCATAGTAACTCTCATTTATGTGTTGCTTCTTTTCTCCCTCAAAGTGTGTTTTCCTAACACATCTCCTGACTCTGAACTCACAGTATGGCTTGCAGGCAGAGGCCTTTAAAGCTTACCCTTAACTGTCATTTACAATTGGCAACTGGCAGATTTCTTAAAATAAGCTGGAAATTATCATATACTTAATGCAACTTTGGAAACCTGCTCTAAAGTGAAAGGTGGAATAAAATATTTTATCAACGATTTTCTTAGTAGGTCAAAGGGAGGACTCATTTTGTAACGTATTGAAACTGAATGTTTTGTCAAGACTGTGGAAACGATTGATGAGCTGCCAATTATTCTGCATTATTTTACCAAAAAGAATTGGGAAAAATGAAAGCTCATAGCTGTACGCCACACATACAAAGTCCAAAAGCATTTACAAAGCAGCACCTATTCCCCTGTACCAATCTACACCACCTCTCAGGCTAAAGGCGTTAAATTTAAACAAAGAAGCCATTTGTGAATTCCCCCAACTTTTTCAGGGAAAATAACTAACCAAGGACCATCCTTAACCTTAATGGGGCTTGGCTACAATATACTTTATACAGTATACTGAACAAATGCAGAGCCTCAGGTACAAAAAAAAATCTATATAAGCATTGTTTGGATGGCTAGCCAGCAACAAATGATCTACTACTGCCTGCTTTCATATTCATGTTCAACCTCAGCTTCTGACATCCTGCAAGAGGGACTTTACACTAAAATGCACATGATTTCACACTTGTTAAAATCAGATTGAAAAGCTTGGTTGCCTTAAATATTTTAAAGATGACCATTTTTTATGTCTGGTTAGGGGGATTTTGCATGCATTTTTGTGAATAACAACGAATGTTTTTTTTTGTTGAAATTGTTAAATTTTTAAGATGTAAGTGGACTGCTGGATTTGTGATATCAGAGGCTTAGAGCTGATAGGTTGTGGAGAAATGGCATTAGAGTTGTTAATCCAGGAACAAAAGAAGCCAGATTATATATGATCCACCAGTCAGCTGAAGAGATAGCTACCAATACACTGACAATATACAACCAGAGAATACCTAAGCAAGAATATCTGGTGTAATGATTGTAGTCTTTTACTTAAAGATTTATCTAATTGTTGGTAATTGAATATTTGAAATGTTTACATTGCTTTTTATTTAGATAATCTATCCATTCATCCATCTTCCATACTCACTTTATCTTGATTACAGTGTTGGACAAGTTTTTACCCCCTTCATATAGATAACTACTTGACATTTGTATTGTGGGTTTTGTGCTGCTGGAGAGAATTCTTAATTTCACCTTGTACATTAATTTTAAAATCCAAGAAAAATATAGCCGAGTTTTGTGTTCAGTAACACAGCAAAATAGCAAAAATTAGAAGAGTTCCTTTTTTTCTGCAGCAACTCCTGCAGCCCATCACAACACATCTTGCCAGATTCACAAGGAGTAATGGAGATTTTACAACAAAAATGTTTTCTTCTTATGTTCTTTGGCATAACAGTGTCATATGTTTTTATTCTGGATGGTAAATACTCAATGCTACAGTTTCTGGCATTCACTAATATTCTTCTGTTGATTTCAAAACCATGACCTTGTTATCGAAAGTTGAAGTTGTTTTCAAAGGTTATAGCTGCAAGATTATCCTGATAGCTGTCAACTGAATAAGCAGAGTTGAAAATGATAAATGGATTGATATAATCAAGACAGTTTCAACTACCTACCTAAATGCACTCTCATAAATTGTGTAGAAGCATAACAAAAACACAGACAAAAGACATTACCACATAATGACCCAATTAACAGAACAGAGGTTTGAGTGAGCTCCTCAAAATCAAACCACAAGATGATTCCTCTGACCATTTCAACACAAAGAATACATTTTTGTCACAGATTTTGCTTAAAATTTCACTCATAAATGACAGCGAGTCAACTATGCCACTTTCATTGCTTTAAAACAAACTATGTCATACAGATTTAATTTCAAGTAGAGTACAGTAATGCACTGATAGAACAATTTTTAAACCTGCTAATATTCTCTCTAGACATCTAGTTAAAGCAAGATTGTCTTACTTATTGTATGAGCTGTAATGTTCTAAATTTAACCTGAAGCTTTTTTAAATTGAAGATTTTTATAAGCTATAGTCAGTAGTTTAATTAAATTCTTCGGAATCTAATCGTGTTCAATTATGATTCAAAACCCCATGAACAAAAAGGACATTCCATTTTAATTGTACTATTTCAAGAATATTTGACAGTAGAACATACCTTAAATCAATTCGGAAACTTCATTCATTCTTATTCTCATTGTAACTGAATGTTAAATATATCAATAATTTGTGAAGGATAAATACTAGGAAAATGATACGGCAGAACCTTGGGAAAGCAACAATATTTTCATTTGTTACTCTTTTATTTCTCCAGTAAACTTTGATTACAAACCAGTTTTCACAATAAGTACAATAAGTTTAATGTGACTAATTATGTTAAAATTCATGTTCATTCCAATGAAATCTATTAAATATTGCTAGTCGCTTTTTTGTATGTAAGGTGTTTACTTTCTGATTGACTCTAGGTCTTACATTTATTCTTTTCAAAATGGGTATCTTTATATTAAAAAGTCATTGTACTTTGAATTATAAATTAAAAAGTGTGGGCTGCCAGTATTTACTATTGATATATGTTTCACACTGTACTTTTGAATGTTTTATTTTGGTGGAATATGCTTAGCTTTTGGATGGTATGCAGGAGGACTCAGAGTTACTTTTAGGACTGAGGTCTAATTTCTCAGTCTACATGGAGTTTACACAATCATTATAATCATAAGGATTTTTTTTTTTTGTATTTTTAAGGTACATTGTGACTAAGTAGAGTTACAAAATAAATAAGAATGCCTACAGTTTTACAAAAATGTTTTCAAATTTTGATTCATCAGTTTTGCTAGCCCAGCTTTTTAACCACTTGAAGAGACTGCACTTTATTCCCAATTTAGTAAATGTTTTCACTAATTCTGTCTGATAGTCCAGGCAGTCTGATTATCCTCCCAAATCCGAGAGATGCATATATAAGTTTGATTAGTAACTCCAAATTGGATCTCTGTGAGAGAGGTTAAGAGTGCATGTGGGTGCATCTGTATCCTGCGATGAACTGCACACAATTCAGGGCTGTTGTTTCTGCCTTGCATATGTTTCTGCCAAGATAGGTTCTCTGGCTCTGTTAACCTTCAATCACTTTTAAACAGATTAAGAAATTGTTTGGATAAACAGAGTGTAAAAATGCAATACTAAAATACAGTCAAAACTTCTTAGAAAAAATGCTAAATTTCCAAATAAGCCCTTGATTTGCAGAACACAACATGCATATCTGCCTCTCCTATAACTCGTTCTTTAACTGTAGTAATGATTAGTCATGTATTCCGTTAGGCTGAAAATAAAAGAACATGGTTGTCATCTATATAAAATTATGCATAACAATTTTCTCCTTTCTTACTGTATATACAAGCTACAGAAGACCTCCTAGTATACTAAATGTCTTCAAATTAATCATTCTCATAATGTGTTTGGAAAAGCTAACAAAAAATAAAGCCAATAATTCTACATTCTGGGCAGGGAAGCTGCTCATTCTTTATCATGTATCCTCTGCAATATTTTTACTCTGCTTTTAAGACTTTAATTTTTCACTTTGGAGTGTTTAGTTATGCATTTTTTACCTGTACAAAACATCTTCTTAATCTTTATTGAACTATGCATTGTTGTTATTTCCTATTCTGTTTCCATGTCTGAATAGCTGTTTTTGTTTACAGAAATGACATTTTCCTCCCGGTAGCTATAACCTTAAAGTTTTTATCTGTTTCTAAGCTTCAATGAACTCTAACTTTTAAAACCCTTGAAATGAAATATTTATGTCAGCTTCAATAGCCAGACTAAGCCTCAAGAAATTTAGCTGAACTCTATTAAGTCAGTTGCCCAATTAAATATATTACATTGCAGCACATAATTTCTTTTCTTCCTTAGTAAAAAAATGATAATTTCTTCACATTGTATTGACATGTAAAGCCAAATGTATTGTATGCGAAATTATGCACATTTTTATATAATTTACACTGTACTGCATAAAATAAATCAACTAAATAAATAAATAAATGACATAATAACAGGATGGCTGTCATTTTTCCATGTATTTACTGTTTGCTGTGTGATCTGTAGCGATAGTAGGGAGCAGGTTGAGGAGAGCCTGGAGAGGTGGAGATATGCTCTAGAGAGGAGAGGAATTAAGGTCAGTAGGAACAAGACAGAATACATGTGTGTAAATGAGAGGGAGGTCAGTGGAATGGTGAGGATGCAGGGAGTAGAGTTAGCAAAGGTGGATGAGTTTAAATACTTGGGATCAACAGTACAGAGTAATGGGGATTGTGGATGAGAGGTGAAAAAGAGAGTGCAGGCAGGATGGAATGGGTGGAGTGATTTGTGACCGATGGATATCAGCAAGAGTGAAAGGGAAGGTCTACAGGACAGTAGTGAGACCAGCTATGTTATATGGGTTGGAGACGGTGGCACTGACCAGAAATCAGGATACAGAGCTGGAGGTGGCAGAGTTAAAGATGCTAAGATATGCATTGGGTGTGACAAAGATGGACAGGATTAAAAATGAGTACATTAGAGGGTCAGCTCAAGTTGGATGGTTGGGAGATAAAGTCAGAGTGGCGAGATTTCGTTGGTTTGCACATGTGCAGAGGAAAGATGCTGAGTATATTGGGAGAAGGATGCTAAGAATAGAGTTGCCAGGCAAGAGAAAAAGAGGAAGGCCTAAGAGAAGGTTTATGGATGTGGTGAGAGAGGACATGCAGGTGATGGGTGTAACAGAACAAGATACAGAGGACAGAAAGATATGGAAGAAGATGATCCGCTGTGGTGACCCTTAACGGGAGCAGCCGAAAGAAGAAGAAGAGGAAGACTGTTTGCTGTTTAAGAGAGTTTTATATGTGTACATGTTTATTTCAATAAACATGTTTTTGTACACACACAGACAGAGAGAGAGAGGGAGCAACACCACAACATATCCATTCTTAATTCATTTCTCTCCCTCTATCCCTTTCCCTCTCACACTGCTTATACTTTTCATTTCATGTGTTTCCTGCTTATAAGCCTTTAGTTTAACTCATTTCCTAATTGTTAATTCATTCCTTGGACTTGGAATTACTTCCAGGATCAGGGCAACCATGTACATCTACAAATTCTCAAAGTTAGAGAGCTGTGTAGTGTGGTGTCATCTTCCCTCCTTCAAAACTTATGTACAAAAGATATTTTAACTTCCAGTGGAAGAAAACCAGATGCTCACTTTGACCTAGAAGGGTGGAAAGAGTGGCTGCCTTTATTAGAAGTTTTTTTTTTTAAGAGTCTCTGTTCAGTTTTTTAGTTTAGTTTTAGTTCAACTGATATTTTAATGCAAATGGAGTGTTTAGTTATTGTATTTCTGACACTTTGAGAGGAGACACAGACATTTACATGGAGCTAGCTATCTTCTTAGCTACTGGACACTTTGCCAGGAGCTCTATCACCAGCATGAAACCTTTCTTTTAATTTTTTGATTAGGGATATATAATCTATAATCTAAGTAACTGGGTAATCTAGGAAATGTCATCCGTGACTGAATGAAGGCTGAATGAACCCACCCAGATTGTATAATTCTTTACATTGTTTATACTTGCTGCTATTGGTTTTTATGCAAATAAATCAAATTTTTAAGTAAAAGCTTAAACTCAATATCTCTGCCCAAGTATTGAGTATTAGCGATGCCAAGTGCTAGATTGTCACTCTTTGTCTAGTTGTGGTCCGTCAAGGGTGCAAAGGATGATTTGTAAAGCCCTCTATTAGTAGTAAAATGGGTTGAAGTAAATGTGTAAAATAAAAGACAGTCCCAGACAGCACGCAACCTCCCATTAGAGATGCCTGGGGTTTGAATATGTGAAGAATAGTAAGGACATTGAGACCAGTAAGAGGTTACAGGTAGCAATTCACGGGCATAGCCATCCTTGCATGTGGATCTTTTTTTCCAAAAACTGGAGTTGTTTTTAATTAGCTCACCATTTTGTTCATTTTCAGTATATATGTTTCTCTGGCCTAAGGCTTTCTTGTGAAAAGGTTCAATTGACAGACATACAAGACAGACCTATTGAAATAGTAACATGCATTATTCAGTGCATAATTTTTTTTTCATTTTGGCACAAATCGTGTTTCTATATGCTCCTGCCATCGAGATTACCAGCATAATATACCTGACTCTGATATTCAAATGTTCTTTCTGAATCGCAAGGGACACACAGCCAAATTTTATCAACTGACAAAGTCACAAAAGTAGTGGGCTTATGATAACTAGCAAAATATTACCAGATGTTAGATAATGGCTTCCTCAACTCACTGCCACCTAAGGGAGCTGGCTAATTACAAGACAGTTTAGCTACAGTATGAATGCATTGCAGAACACAAAGTGTCGAGATGAAAGCCAATCTTGTGTTCTTGATTATTGGAATAGGTGCTCTACAGGTATATTCTGGGAAAATCGTTCCCTTTTTTCTTGCTCCTTTCACTCCATTTTGAAAAACAACCAGTTGCTCTAAAGGTACCATCCTGTGTTAAGAAACAGATTCACACATTGTCTTAGCATGTATGCATTGTGGTTTTAATTTCTGTATTTATTTTGTACATTTTGTGTTTTTTAATAAAAAGTAAATGGGTATTTTACGAACACAATGCGCTTACTATGTTTTACTTTTTGGACCGCTAGCAGTTTGCACTTTGGACTCCCATTGGTTACACTCTTGTAATTAAATAGCTGTTTTCACATTTCTTCCTATCCTCAATTAAGAAAAGAACTGAAGAGGTTATATTGGTTCCTTTCGTGTTAGGTGAATGTCACTGGTAACACAATAAAACAACTGCTAACCACTTTTAGCCACACTCCATCCTTCCTTTGGCTTCTGACAAAAGTTCACCACTTCTTCCTCCCTGTTACCTGCAATACAAATACTTTTGCACAGGAATAAAAAGAAAAAAAAGAAAAGAAAAGAAAAACAGGCCTGAGAGCTTGTAAAGGGGGTATGGAAGCAGCCTGTTGCTTTCTTAACACACTCCCTCTATGACTGTGCATTGATAAGACTTGAGCTCTAAAATCCATATGAAGTTACACATTTTGCCTAAGTAACTTTTTAAATGTATTTTCACCATTTTTTAATAACACACAACTTCTCATAGAAACTGGCAAACATCTTAAAAGTTACTTTTTACTACTTAGTACTGTATTATTCATTTTTCTTTTTCTATTATTTAAAGTTGTAATGCTGTTAAGTAGTATATTGTGCATTTATATGTTCCATTTTTTAGGATACTTTTGCATATTTTTTACTATTTAAATTTTCCAGAGGAAAGAGGGTGCCTTACAAAGGACACATTACTTATAGTCCATGTCTTTCCTGCTTCACATAACAGCTTTAAATGTCCAGGTAAAAGAGTTTGACTGAACTGACCAACTTTTAAAAGATTCACAAGCCACCTGGCTATCCCTCCATGGCTGTGGTCTCTTTGGCAGAGAGGGTCAGGTACCTATGAGTATTTGTTGGATCTGCCTGCCCACCATTATTTAGAGAGCATCTCTAGTACAGGTCCCCTGGACTAAATATCACCCAGTAGTTATAAGGATGGCAGGGTTATTATAGTTGGACGATATTTTTCAGTTTTTGTTTTTCTGCATTTTCTATTTTTATTTTGCAATTTAGTGGTTTGCACTGTTTTATTTTTTTATATTAGTTCTTTAGTTTTCAGTTTCTATCACGTTATTAGATTTTTTTTTACTCACCAAAAAATGTTGAAGACCTAATAGACATCCACACAGACACTTTTTTTGCAATTGTAAAAACACAGATACTTTATAGCTGTCATACATCTTGTGTAACGGACTGCCCAATACATGAATAAATGAAGCATACAATTTTATTATCTGTGACTGAGCTAAATTTTTTTCATAATATTGTGACAGTACAAGGTTTCCAGCTTAATCTAAAAACACATGTTCTGTCACTTGTTAGTTTAACTTGTAATACATTTAAGCAAATGGCTATTTAATTTATTTTCAGTTGTGCTATTATATTAACAGTAGTAAGATTGCCACACACCAAAATAATCTCTCTGCATTTGCGTCCAAGTTATTGTTGGTAGTCCTTTGTTATGTGAAATTCCACTGATTCTAAATAGGATGTGTTGTTTCAATTTTGGTATTTCATAATGAATATATTTTCTAAGTCAGCAGTTCACAATTTAAGTTATTCTTTTATATTTATTGTTGTATTTTGGCAGATGAGCATACCAGAGTGGCCAGTGGTCTGATGACAATTTAGACAAATGTGCTAACATAGGAGCTTAGTGTAAAGGCAGATATTAAGTGTGTCACACACACACAAATCAATTACTGAAGTGTCCTAAAAATCAGACTTACAAAAATGGCTCAAAAATGGTAGCGTAAACTGGATATGTACATAATATATGATATTACCTTCCATAAACCCATAGCAATGTAGCTTCATGTGACTTTCCTTAGCCAGCAATGCAGGATCATGCAATGGATAAACCGTGCCCATGGAAATTTTCTGGAGAACGGCAGGGATTGTGCATGAGGCTGATAATATTGACAGAATTAAGAAAAAGTGAATAAGCAGAAGTAAGTAAAGTAAGGTGTCAGTCTATATCGCGTAACATACCAAGTGTATGGGTTTACTAGAGATGACTTCATTTAGAATCGATTGATATTAATTTAATTTTTTATTACCCATTTTTATTTTTCTAGTTTTGTTATTTTTTATTTTTTATATTATATAGAAAAATGAAAGTTTGTTCATTAAAAACAAATTTCTTTTTAGTTTTCAATAATGAGAAAACACTGGCAAATGGCAAAAAAGAGCAGTGGTTAACACTGCTGAAACATGCTCCTGAGTTCTGGGTTTTATTTCTTCCCACATCACACACAAGTTAAGTGGTGACTAAAAAGTGGCTGTTAATGAGTACATATGTTTGCTTGTGTGTTTAAGTGTCACCTGATTTGGAATGGACTACTATATTAGGTTTAGAAAACGAATGAAAGGACAACAAAAGTACTTTGTCATGAGTATCTGCTGCCCAATGGCACTGTAAGATGGAAATGCCAGTACATGACATCAAGGGTTTATCAAAGCCCTATTGAAAAGAAAAAAGTAGGCACGGGCCATGGTAGGAAATTTACATACTTTCATTGCGAACTATTACAAAACCTAACATTTATTTTCACTTGCATTCAGACAATACCCAACTATACCTTTCACATTCTGTCACTTTTTAAAAGTAGTTGGACTAAGCATTAATTTTACTGAATCAACTTAAGCATTAGCTTTTGATAAAGTGCCAGTATGTCTTTTAACACACATTACAAAACTATCTAAAACCAACTTAACACTATTAGAACATTAAGACAGTTTCTAAATATGGAGGACACTTAGAAATTAATGAATTAATTTATTTCTAGTAGCCTTATTCACAGGCTGTTCAAATCATTCTATATGCAGTTTTCAGTTAATTTAAACCTCTGCTTCAAAAATCATTACAAGAGCTGGAAAGTATGACCATGTAACTTCAGTTGGTAAGTCTGCATGCTCGCTCCCAGTTAAGCTTGGAGCTAATTTTTCCAGGCTTCCCCTTGGAGCTTTACGAGGCCAACATGACATTAGAGTTGTAGCAGCCCAGCATGCTATCACAGAGTTGTAACAGCCCTGTGCCATTTGCTCAGCAACAAATGTAAAACAAGCCTTAAATGTGCCCTCCCCTTCCCCTCATCAGAAAACACGGAATATGGTGGGAAATAATAAAAACAAAAGATGTATTACTATTTACACATTTCTTTATTCTTGATGGTAGAAGAAAATGCAAAGCATCTGCACAAAAACATGGGAAACAAAAAAGATGTTCCTGCTGTACCCAGAGCTGCCATTTCAAACAATGGAATGAGCCAGTAACACATTGCTTCTTCGGTGCATTGTAATGTGTGCCTCAAGATTGCCACTCTTTCAACACAATGACCTATATTTTATTTATTTAATGAATGTTGTATTTTATTTGTGGTATTCATTCTTCCTGCGTCCTCTGTTGTTTGAGACATGGTGGTGCACTGCTGCCTCACACTTCAGATCACATATTTGGTCACAATAATTGGTTCAGAATTGTTAGCAGATACTCCCCTAGCCAACAGGGACACTTAAGACCATTTCACTATTACAATCCACTCAAAATTAGTTTGGTTCTTCCTTTTCCATTGACTTCAATGCATTTCATGGAGTTCAGTGCAGTTCGCCAACATTTCCATGATTTCGCCAAACTCGTGGTGAAGCAAATTCAGCAGAGTTCACTCATCACTATTAATAATAAACCAAGCTGTGCATTAAGATCTCAAAATAACAAACTAACAGTGGGAGTACAAGCATTTAGTTACTGGGCTCCAAACCTCTTCAATGATTGCTTGATTATGTAAGAGATACCCCTTAGGTCTCTGTACTTTAGTGTGTCATAACCTGATTAGCTGTGCATATTGCATCTCTGTATGTTAGTCATTTGTACAAAAAAATAAACAATATAAAAATTATGAACTGTTACCAAACTTTTTCTTCTTGGTATCCTGCTCTTGCACTTGGTTCCACTGTTAAACATCCAAACCAATTTCCTGCTCACGGAAAGTTATCTGAGATATGGGGAGTATTGGAATTAATGGGTGTAGGATTCTGTTGTCAGACTAGACAACCTAGCATGACAAACTGTAGAATGCCTAGGCTAGGGAAGGGTTCCAGTTGGTTGAAGTCACCAAGACTGTCTGTGGAAACCCTCAAAGGAATTTATTGTCTCCAAGGATGTTCCTGACTGGAGTTTGTTTTCCTCTCCTCTGTTGTCAAATGGCTATAGTTCATTAATTGACAACAACAACAACATTTATTTATATAGCACATTTTCATACAAAAAGTAGCTCAAAGTATAGAAAAATAAAAGACAACAGTAAGAAAATAAAATAAGTCAACATTAATTAACATAGAATAAGAGTAAGGTTCAATGGCCAGGGTGGACAGAAAAAACAAAAAAAAAACTCCAGACGGCTGGAGAAAAAAATAAAATCTGTAGGGATTCCAGACCATTAGACTGATTAATGGATACATACAGTATTGATAGGGTCTATTTACATTAATAAGTTTCAAAACTACTTTGTTGTCTGGTCTGTTTAAACAATTATATGTGTTTATGTAAACTTGCCACAATGCTCTGTTCCTGCACTCAGTGAAAAGACCTATACAAAAGTAAACTGAATTTAACTGAATTGAAGGGATTGCAATTTCAGGCCCCTAGAAAGCACAGAGTCCCATACAGAAGTGTTAACATTGCATGCTTTCTCCATAACCAAGTAAACAGCTGGGGAACTAGCTAGAGTCTAGGGGCCTCATGCATAACGGCGTGCATAGAATTCACACTAAAACATGGTGTAAGGACAAAAGCGGAAATCCAGATGCATAAATCTGTACATTCGCCAACTTCCTCTTCTGCTCCATAAATCCCGGTGAGCATGAAAAGTAACGCACGTGCACGCGCCTGCTGCCAATTCCCAAACTCCTCCCAGAATTACATCTCTTTGAATATGCAAATCAATATAAATAGCCCTTAAGCTTAGCGTTCTGTGAAAGGGCAATGGCAAAAGCATAGGGGAAAATAGAATAATTTCAGTGAATACCAAGTGGAGGCAAGGAAAAACGTACTATTTGTTGGTCTAAACAGTGGTATAAACAAGAAAAGGAAGTTGATCGAGTGACACAGAGTGTCAGAGAAAACTCGAAAGCTCAAGTTCACAAAGTCGCACAGAGCCCAAAATAAGAAATAAGTTGTCAGATATCAAAGTCGCCATGAAAAGGCGAGTTGTAGCCCACCATCTGAGTGTTATATGAAAGCTTATTAGGGTACTGAGAAAGAAAAAATAGGCACACAGTGGGAAAAAAGCACGAAATGTCAACTTTAATCTTGAAAATTCCACTTTAATCACGTAGTTTATTTTGTCATTAAAGTAGAACATCATAAACTTCATCATAAAATCGTTTAATTTACTAGTTTCTCTAATCCCATCGTAACTAGAGTAGCACGTTGAATGCTTTGTTTTGTATTTGATCTTCTATGTGCTCTATGTGTGTGAATCACTACGTGCTTCTTAAATGGGCTTTCTCTTCCTCCAACAGGACACAGAATCTAATATTACAGCTCTTTGAATAATTAAATTACTGAGATGTATACTTGATATAATTTTCATGACGATAGTAGTTAAAGCATGTTATTAAACATGGGAACACTGTGGTGCAGTGATTGTTCATGCCTCACGCAAGATGCTTGCTGCGCCTTCAATGAAATAATTTATTGCAGCAGTACTGTCACTTTCAAACATACTAACCCCCAATTCCTGTCCTTACTTTTCTTTCTCCAAATACCCAATCGCCACACAATCAGCTCTGTAATAGTTGTTAAGCCATCATTAAGCTTAGAATGCAGATTCTTCAAAACTTTTAAGGAACATTGAAATATTTTCATAGTGCATGTTTAATTATTCTGTCCTTCCAGTGTCACGTCAGCCCCAGCAAGAATACAGCGCGAGGCAGGAACAATCCGTGAACGGATCCATGCGACACTTTGTCCTCACATGTTTAATTATTAACAATATAGATTATTTAAATGAAGTTAAAGTTTTATCTGTATAATATAATAAACATATTTTGCTGCATTTCATCTTAAAAATGATACCGTCATCATATGAAAATACGCGCTTTATAACGTGGCTCAGGTTGTGCAATATTATAACTGTATCGCAAGTTTACAGTGAGGTGATTGTACTAATAAGTACAAACAGTTTTACAAGGAGCACTTGATGGACTGATCGAGTGTGTTTATAGTTCTTGGGATGAAAATGTTTCTGAACCACGAGGTCCGTACAGGAAAGGCTCTGAAGTGTTTGTCGTATGAGAGCAGTTCAAATAGGCAGCATGGCTGAGGCTTCTTGTGCTTGATGCTGTATACCGATAATTCTCTTTCCAATCAGCTGCTGTAGAGCTGTGATTCCCCACTCAGATAAAGTGATATAAATGTAATGCGTACACCAGGGTTTTAGCTAGCGTGAAAATGTGTGTGGCTCTACGCCAAGTTTAGGTTTTATACATCGCGATTTGAGCATGGAAATGGGCTTACACAACATTTTTGTGCATACGCACTGTTTATACATGAGGACCCAAGACCTTTAAAGACAAACAGACACTCTGGGGCTTAAAGATATAAGGAAATCCTAGTGGGGGTTCAGTCCTAGTGTCCCTGGTGGAGAAGTAGGTTGCTTTGACCCCAAATGCAACTCCAGTGTCTCGAGAAAAGTAATCCCAGTAATAATTTGACAGTGCCTCACTACCTCGGGCCTAAACAGTGTGGAGTTAAGAGGTGACACTTTTTCAACTGGCAACAGAAAGGGAGGCAAAAATTGAGAAAGAGAGATATGGGAATCGAAAGGAGTTCTTTGTGAACTGAAACAGCGGAGAAGAATGTGTGCCACCTCACTTATTACACAAAGATTAACACTCTGGCAGACTGGCTCACAGAAGCAGCAGCATTGTTATTTACAGCATAGTTCATACATTGTTCACAACTTTTGTTTATTCTACTTGTGTCTTATAATTAATATAGATTTTATTGATTCAGTCATGCAACTTATAGTTTTCATTACTCAGTATCTTATGTAACAGAACCCCCACAACCTCTCACTACATAACTGATGACTTTATAACATCATTATAACAAAAAAGTATGCACTACATTAATAAAGCACCTTCTGTTCTCGTTCTTCTCTGCTCCTTTTCTTTGAGTTTTCTCCCTAATCATGTAGGTAAAGAGTCACCTTGCCAAACCTAATAAGGTAGTTTCTAAAAATTGTGTTCTTAGTATGTCACAAAATATATACAGCAGAATAAAAGAATGCAGTAGAAAGATTGTTTAAGCCTTCATTACCTTATAATGTGCTGGCTGGGGCAACTGAGCTCTCTTGTATTTGTGTTTCTTTTTTGTTTTTGATGTATTAGGATACTTTGATGATACTATCATATGAGGAGTCTTCAGACCATGATGGCCTTGGGTGACAACTAATCCTTGACCCATACCCAGAGATGATGACATTTTGTCTCTTTGCACATATTGAGCTTGGAGCTCAGAAAAAGCTGGATAAAGATTTGACTGCAGGGCAGGATTATAATAGGTGAGGAGATTAAAGATGAGCTTGCAGAATCCTACCCATAAAAAGAGAAGAAGTAAAACTGAACTACAGTTAAGTATGATTCTCTGGTGTGCTTTGTCTGAATTCTAGGCATTACACCTTACATGAAAATTATATCAAAATCAGTGAGGAGTTTCAAATTCACGAGTCAGTAGTTCTCAGTGTTTTAATCACCAAACTAGCTTCCCTGCAACTATTTTACTTTAACCTATGATGATAAAATAATGTGTTAAATTTTATAGAGACTGTGTTTTCTAAATGAAGAGACAAAACGTTTGTTGCAACAAAACTTGACTACTTTTACATTATTTTCTATTATAGCTTAGCATTACATACTATTATATAAGAGATCAGAAACTGTTTTTATTATAAACAAATATGGACAGTATATAGAATCTTAGTTTTTGTGACAAATTAACAGCTTAGCAAAAATGGTAAATATTACTGTCACCTGCAGCAAGAAGTAGAAAGTAATTTCTTAAATGGTTAAGGCAAATCCAGCTGGATTCTTTTAATGGTGTGTAAAAAACAATGTGTATTCTTATTTGTGACACTGATCTCTTATTTTATGTACCAATAAACAATATGTAGACTGTATCTCACAAAATGAAAATACAGGTAACCCTTTAATCTGAATGTAACAGACACTGACTGTTGTCTCTATTCCAGTTCAATTTATTTTTGTTAAATGCCATTCAAGGGGTATAGGCTCAGAGAAACCTACACATATTTATAAGTGCAATGAACAATCAGTAAACTATTAAGTTATACAGCATTCACATACTTAAACTAAATGTGTTAAGCCCACAGTGAAACAGAAACAATGATTAACATATGTGACAAAACATTTTAATTAAGATATGGCCATTTGACAAATACGGATAGGAAAATAACAATTACACCTTTCCAGGGACAGTAAACCACTTTACAGTACATGGACGGTTATAACAGACAAAAGTTACAGTTTTGGTAATACCAATTGCTTGTCTTCCCCTCCATGGCATTCTACAATATCACAGGTGCACCCTTGCTTTTTTTGTTACTTTTTGAATAAACATATGTTCTTTTCCCATTTGTGGAGGATATACAAAGATAAAACTTGACTTAGCTATTTGATGATCAAGAAGACAGGAGGGATAAAAGCTCCCCCCCCCCCCCCCAAAAAAAAAAGGCAAATAGGGGTGGTGAGAGGAGTTGTAGAAAGAGTAGAAGACAAGTTAACATTGACTAATCTGTCATCTGTTTGCTGCAATACCAAATGGAGATATTTAGAACAATAACCAGTGATTTTAAAGAAAGTTAGTAGTGTGTTTCTTTTATGTTTATTTTGTTTTACTACTGTATATTTAGTAATTTCATGATTGCAACTTTCACTTGTGGCATATTATGTTGATGTCATGACAGCTCTCTTATTTAGGATCAAAACAAGTGTCAAAACCCATTTGAACTTTGCTAAAAATAAAGGAAAGATGCAAGGAAAGAAATCTTATGTAATTTAAAGGAGTGGATTTAGAGTTTGACTCTTCAATAGATGAATGAGTTTGAGTTTGAATCGCACTGTTGTTATCAGTCTCTAATCTTTAGTGTTTTGACCTTTGCTACTATCTAACTATTGCCTTTGGTTTTATTGTGGCCAAGATGGAAAATAATAGCTTTTCCAAGATGGATAAACTTATAGAGAGAGAGAGATTAAAGAGAAAACAGGAGTATTTAAAGAACAAAACAAAAAGGATAGTTAATAAACAAGCAGGTTTTTGATACACAAAGTCTAAAATTCGAGACAAAAAAAAAACATAATGACAAGCAAAAATCAAATACAAAAAAAAAAAAAAAGACAAAGGTCCTAACCGTATCTGGAACTACTAATTCTTAAGTTTCATGATTGCCTTTTGGCAGTACTTCAGTTCAAAGATGCGGATGGTGTGTGCTGTGTGCCAGCATCTTAAATAGTTGTAAGCACATACTGTAGAGCAACAACAGTAAACTAGGCTGCAAAAATTCTTTCTTTTGAATTTTCTTCATTTTTAGCCATTCTGGTTTGTGTTCAGACATTAATGTGTGTATATCTATTGTCACACATATGCACTTAGGAGTCAACCAAAGGGACCAGGAAACGGCAATTCCACGCCAGGCCAGGGGGCGGCGGGGTCCAATAAACCTCTCTCTTTTCTCTATGCAGACCAAACACGAGAAATCCTTCCTGTCCCGGCCCCAAGGACATCACTTCCTGTGAACCACCTATAAAAACTCCTCATCCTCCATACTTAAACAGTTCTGTTTTGGACTCTAACCTGTACACATTGTATGCTACTTTAAAGCCTTTTGCAGCCAGGGAGTGGCTGCCCCAAACCTTCGTTGTGTGTCCAGCTGTTTCTTTGACACTATCTATCTACTGTATTTAATTAGCTTCTGTATTAAGCCAAATTTCCCTCTGGGGATAAAACTATGTCCTCCGCATTTAAGTGATATTTAACCAAAACTGTATTCCATTGACATAAATAAAGTATTTTTTATTTCAAAAGCCAGAAAAAACTGTAAAAGAACTCCAGCATCTTATTAAGTACTCATGACAAGTATGCTCCATAATTCAACCACTTAGGTCCCTTTACTGGAACAATCTTTTGATTGTGAAGATGAAAATGATTACAACATATATCCGAAAATAAAGCATATATATGCTGGTCTCCAGCTACTTCTTGTACATTTCTTATACATTTCTAATAGCACTTCCATACAGAGCAGGTAAAGCATCTTCCAACACAGATTTCTGAATAAAAGACCTTTCTTACAAACATAATTAGGATAAAAAATGTTTCAGTTGGTATCAACCAAAACCTGCTCTAATGACAATAAGAGAACCATTGACAGGAATCATTTAGTACCTTTTGAGCTCTACAGCCATAGTATAGCAAGGGATGATCTCTAGTTCCATAAACCATTGAGCCTGACTAGACATTGTGCCCATTTCCTACAACCCCTGTCATCCACTAGACCCATACTGCACACACATTGACTAAGATTGCATTGTTCAACCAAATACTGATATTTTATTGGTATTTATGGAATCTCAAACAAAAGCTAATAACTTTGTGTATTTTGTTTGTTGTTATCATTCCGTCTGCATCTTTCATTGTTTGAGGCACAGTGCCATAGGAATCAGAACTTCTGCCTCACAGGACAGATCACATTTTTGACCACAATAATCAATAGCTGGCAGACATTTCCCTAGCTCTATGGGACACCCAAAATACCATCGCTCCACTATAATCCACTCAAAATAAGTCCAGTTTCTCATTCCCTGTTGACTTCAGTTCATTTTGCAGAATTTGGCAAAGTTCCCAGACATTTCCGTGATTTTGCCAGACTCACAGTGAAGCAAACTCCATGGAGTTTGCTCTCCACTAATCATTACCATGATACTGGCCCATGCAGACATGCTTTAATGCCTACAATGGGCTCTGATGTATTAATTTCCTATAAAAGTCTGCATCCCCTTTCCAAATCCTCCTCATTTTGTGAATGTGCTGTCCAGAGCCTGCAGACTACTGGCTTTGACTCCTGCCAATGAAAAACTTTCTGTACTCTACTACAATATTTTGTGGCAAACTCAGTAATGTGCACTGAGTGGTTTTTAAGACTATGATCCCAGACCTTGCAGAACCCTCTATATTTTGCATTTTGTATATATCTATTTTGTAGAACTCCTGCCAGTGCTATGCACCATTGTGAAGAGGGGGCTGAACGCATCGCTCCTCCGAAACCCCTCTTAAATGGTGATACAATGGGAAACAAATACAGTTTTTTTAACCTCTTCTTTGCTTGATCAGCTGCTGGATTGCTGCTGCTGCCGTGCCGCATGATCTGCACTTTGCTCGCCTAGCCCCCCCCCCCCCCCCCCCGCTAGCGCTAGCTGTTAAAGGGGGGCTAAACGCACCCAAAGGAGATGCAGCTGCTCCTTCAATACCCATCTTAAACGGTGAAACAATGGGAAAAAAAATAACAGTTATTTTTTTTACCTCCTCTTTGCTCGATCAGCTACTGGCTTGCTGCTGTGCTGTGTGATCTGCATTTCATGCATAACTTTGAACGTTTAAAAGCCTATACAACACCTGTCCTTTTCAGCCTTGTCTCTCTTGTCCCCCAGACATCCTCAAACACTATGCGATCTCTTTTCGCTGTTCCGTTATTCCACCGAGTAATATTTTCTGTCTCTAATGTGATCTTTACTCTCATTTTTTTGAGACTTTCCAATTTTCCTACTTCCATTATCTCTAACCTGCTCTGCATGTGTATCACAGGACTCGCTTCCAAAGGTTGTAAGTATGACATGACTTGTCCGTCTCATGGAACGTGAAATATTCTCTCTGTCTCTCTTCAAAAGATCTCTCTTCCAAAGATCACGTCCCGTCGCAAGATTTATTTTTATAATAGAGAGATGTAGATGTTTGGGTATGCCCTGGACAGAGTAAAGAATCAGGGGGAAAAAGCAACATTGTAAAGAAAAAAAGGCAAACCATAGAGCAACATATTGTTCAAGGAGGTTAGGGAGAAGTGAATTGTAAGTAATGTAAGTATTTCTGAAGCTTGAATACAAGCATTATCACCTTTCACTTTTTTAAAACACAACTGTTGTAGAAAATCATGATGCCTAGAATCATGAGGATTCAGGCCAGCAAGAATCACATAGTTTCTCAAAGAAGCTACCCAATGAGGTCATGCCTTTAACTTGCTAACAAGTGCAAAAGGGAGCAAATCAGACATTTCTGAAGATATGCAGTCCTGTTTCATAGAGTATTTCCTCATTGTCCCCAGGGCTTGTCCTTAAAGCATTGTGTAGTTTGGTACATTACAGGTGCATAATGGATACGACAGCTGTCAAAAGCAAAGGCACACAGTATATTTTCCTTTGCTACTGCCTGCTTGATTCTCAAAGGATTCTATTAAATAATGTACAAGTATAGTTATGTAATCTTGGAAGTTCAGACAAGTTAAATCCAATACTCTAAATTTTAAAATATAACAGATCCACTGCTGTCAACAATGTGAATTTGGTAGTCACAGTAAATAGAGAAGAAGAAATAAAAAGATCATGCTGGATGCATCCATTTGAGAAAGGAAACGCTGCAGCTGTTGCAGATGGCCAGCAAGACTGCTTAGGCTGATGGATTCAAGATAGAATTGGTAAGAGTCCTATTGAATGCCAAAAATATTATGCACATAACACAGGTATGTAAAATTTAACTCATAAAAAGTGTTTTATTTCTGAATAGAAAAATTTATTTGCATTCAAGAGAATATATATATATATACAGTGGGTACGGAAAGTATTCAGACCCCCTT
>JANRMT010062819.1:17111958-17161508 GCA_026402145.1 Polypterus bichir lapradei | reverse complement strand
ATTCACCCACCAGTGTCCTGGGAGTTTTGTCCGTGTTGAGCTGCCAGCCATCCATCACAATATATACAGTGGGTACGGAAAGTATTCAGACCCCCTTCAATTTTTCACTCTTTGTTATATTGCAGCCATTTGCTAAAATCATTTAAATTAATTTTTTCCCTCATTAATGTACACACAGCACCCCATATTGACAGACAAAAAAAATAATTTTTGAAATTGTTGCAGATTTATTAAAAAAGAAAAACTGAAATATCACATGGTCCTAAGTATTCAGACCCTTTGCTCAGTATTTAGTAGAAGCACCCTTTTGCAGCCATGAGTCTTCTTGGGAAAGATGCAACAAGTTTTTCACACCTGGATTTGGGGATCCTCTGCCATTCCTCCTTGCAGATCCTCTCCAGTTCTGTCAGGTTGGATGGTAAACGTTGGTGGACAGCCATTTTTAGGTCTCTCCAGAGATGCTCAGACACCCTGATGAGACCAAGATAGAACTTTTTGGCCTTAATTCTAAGCGGTATGTGTGGAGACAACCAGGCACTGCTCATCACTTGTCCAATACAGTCCCCACAGTGAAGCACGGCGGTGGCAGCATCATGCTGTGGGGGTGTTTTTCAGCTGCAGGGACAGGACGACTGGATGAAATCGATGGAAAGATGAATGCGGCCAAGTACAGGGATATCCTGGACAAAAACCTTCTCCAGAGTGCTAAGGACCTCAGACTGGGCCGAAGGTTTACCTTCCAACAAGACAATGACCCTAAGCACACAGCTAAAATAACGAAGGAGTGGCTTCACAACAACTCTGTGACTGTTCTTGAATGGCCCAGCCAGAGCTCTGACTTAAACCCAATTGAGCATCTCTGGAGAGACCTAAAAATGGCTGTCCACCAACGTTTACCATCCAACCTGATCTGCAAGGAGGAATGGCAGAGGATCCCCAAATCCAGGTGTGAAAAACTTGTTGCATCTTTCCCAAGAAGACTCATGGCTGTATTAGCTCAAAAGGGTGCTTCTACTAAATACTGAGAAAAGGGTCTGAATACTTAGGACCATGTGATATTTCAGTTTTTCTTTTTTAATAAATCTGCAACAATTACAAAAATTCTTTTTTTTCTCTGTCAATATGGGGTGCTGTGTGGACATTAATGAGGGAAAAAATTAATTTAAATGATTTTAGCAAATGGCTACAATATAACAAAGAGTGAAAAATTGAAGGGGGTCTGAATACTTTCCGTACCCACTGTATATACACACATATATATATATATATATATATATATATATATATATATATACATATATAGATATATATAAAACACTACAGTTTCCATCACGTCGCAATTACCGTATTTCCCCAACAAAAGACCACAGCTTATACATTAAATTTACAAACTGCATATTGGGTGCAGCTTGCTTAAATGGGGCAGCCTATCTAAAAGTATAATTCAGTGCACAAAAAAATGACATTCCCAAATGATTGATTGAATTTAAATGTACTGTTTACTTCAAAAAATCATAGATAGTGACAATGTTCATAGATACATTTAAAATAAGTAAGTCCACAGTTCGAAAAGCAAAAAATTATGTCAATTAAGAAAGACGCCATCATTGGTTGAGTGATCACTTGGCGCTGCTGCATCTAGCCTCTTCTTCACATTCGTCTTTTTCAGGTTCGTTGCTGCAATGTAAAAATTGAACTTTTTCAGGCCTTTGCTACATTACATCCTAGTATATAATACAAGCTAGGGACAAAGCTAAATTTAACAGAAATAAAAGGAACAAGGAGTGGCACGGTGGCGCAGTGGTAGCGCTGCTGTCTCGCAGTTAGGAGACCCGGGTTCGCTTCCTGGGTCCTCCCTGCGTGAAGTTTGCATGTTCTCCCTGTGTCTATGTGGGTTTCCTCCCACAGTCCAAAGATATGCAGGTTAGGTGGATTGGCGATTCTAAATTGGCCCTAGTTTGTGTGTGTCCTGTGGTGGGTTGGCACCCTGCCCAGGATTGGTTGTTGGCTGGGATTGGCTCCAGCAGACCGCTGTGACCCTGTGTTCGGATTCAGCGGGTTGGAAGATGGATGGATAAAAGGAACAAAAGTTTATTGTTGGCTGGGAAAAGATGAGTTTTTGATTTTCGTTTGAACGACTGGAGGGTGGGGGTACTGCAGCACAGCAAAGTCAATCATCTGCCTACATGTAAATTCTTCAAAATAAAATTAGCAACACTAAAAGGCAATAATTATTAGGCTTACCTTTCTTCAAATCCTTCAAAATCAGATTGCTGTCGCTGATGTCCGACATGCTTTCGTTACCGGTATCACTCTCAGATATTGCAGACACTGCTTGTGCTGCTGGTAGGCTTGTAGGTAGAGGAAGGATTCCAGCTTTGCTAAAACCATTCTGTATGCTTTCTGGTTACACATTGTTCTGCGCCAAAATAACCCATTCGCATGCTTGACTATACGTCGCATGTCACTGCCGGCCAGACGAAGTGAATGTATGCTCACCATCTGCCATCCATTTTTCCCACTCGATCCTCACAAGTCACTTAAATGCATTGTTGACAGCAATATCAAGTGGCTGCAGTTTGCATGTAAGTTCACCAGGTATTACAGCGACATGACAACCAACCTTGTTCACTGGCTTCTAAACACTATCCATCAGATGAGCAGACATAGAGTCAAAAATTAGCAAGGACTTTTTCTTGTTAAAAAATCCAGGTCCAGGCCACCTTTTGTAGCATTTGTCCATCTATTCCACCATAACGTCTTCATTCATCCAGCCCTTCTTGTTCACTAAAACCTCAATACCGTTGGGTAGTTTTTCCTGTGGCATTATCACCCTTTTAAAAATCACGAATGGCTTCAGCTTTTTGCCACTTGCCATGCAAGATAGAACAACCGTAAAACTTGTCCACTCGTGACCTGTGGTAGTTACTGATATGGTCTTTTTACCAACCTTATCAACAGAGTGTGTTGAAGGAATGTTCATCTGCATCGGGACCACGTCCATGCTGATGACGTCATCCGGTGTTAGTTTCAGCGTGTCTTGACGACGAAGTCTCTAAAACTGTCAAGTTTCTTCTCAATCGTCTGGCAGTCTCTGTCCCACAGTCATTCTGGTTTGGATAGACAGACCATTTTGTTTCATGAAGCGAGAAACCCAATTATGACCCCTCTTTGAAGTCATCAATTGCCATTTCAGTCTCCATTCCTTGTGGCTTCATTTTGATGGCTATTGTTGAAACTATCCGATTATTCTGATGCTGCGTGAGAATCCATTCTTTAAGTCGCTTCTCCAAGTTTGGCCATTTTGCTTCCCTTGTACGCCTTGCCCGCCTACGTGGCAGAAGCGCGTGCAAAGCTTCCTTATCTTTCCGTCAATTTCTCACTTGTTTTTCATCTACTTCAAAGTGGCGTCCAGCTGCACGATTGCAATTTTTTTTGCGAAAGCAACGACCTGAAGCTTAAATTCTGCAGCGTAGGACTTGCGTTGAAGCATGATATCAGTAAGTGCAAAATTTTATTAATTTAATTGTTCACGCTCAACTATAATGTCACTGTAGAGTTGCAAAGGCCTACAGGGATGTGCCAAATTAGATGCTTTTAATTCAGATTTGTAAATTCAGTAATGCTGCAGCTAATAACATGGGGCGGCTTTAAAACATAAATGAGCATTTTGTGCAGCTTATACAATGGGGTCGCCTCTAATGTGGGGTGGCTTTTCTTTGGGGAAATACATTGGGGTAAGTAAAAACTTAAAAAACGGAATTAAAATTGAACAAATCCAACAGTTTATTCATGAATATAATAGTCCTCTTAATCGATTTAACATGCAAATATTTAGTCAACCAACATTTTTAAACATAAATGTAATGAAAATAAGAATGCATATTAATTGACTTACATATAACTTCTCTAGTTTTTGACTCTTCTTAGTTTTTTTTTTTATCCAAAACTTAGCTTGGTGGCCTGTTCTTTGTGCATTTTTTTCTGGTGTATTCCTTATGAATCATCCAGCTGCAGTCCACCATCATCCCAACACCCCTGGTATATTCCTGCCATGTACTTGATATCCAGATAGAATCTTTCATCCTGTTCTCCACTCACAGTTCCAAGATTTTTAGGATAAAATTCCAAATGTGAATTCAAGAAGTAAACTTTGAGACACATGTTGCAAACTAGTTCCTTAATATTGACTATATAACACAAAACGTAGAAATTACTTCTTTGAATGATACCCAATGATTTTGTTCCAGGTAGTTCATCGCATCAACAAATTCTCCATCAGAAATCAGTTTTCTAATATCTGATTTGGCAAAAATGTCTTTTTTCAATTTAGCCTCAGACAAACTGAAACTTTTGTCACGATTACATAAAACAGGCTTCATCTTTTGTTAGGGCTTAGAAAAACTGCTTCCTTGAAACAAAATTAATGAAGCAGTGGTAGCAGCAATTTATGTGGATCCACCAAGCTAAGTCTGATGCGGTTTCTGGGACCAAGTTGTAGCTTTTTGTCTACCTGGCCATTTCTTCTGAACCCAAAGCAAATTCTTGGTTCTGCAGACCAACTCACAGAAAAAACATGGGAACTTTCTATCTCCTGTCTGCTGATCCAGTAAGATACATAGAACTTTCAGGTCTCCACATGTGAACAAACATTGTAATTCATTTTCTCAAGAAGATTTCAACTTTTTGTAAGTTTCTTTTCAAAGCTATGGGTATTGATGCATATTTATTTCCATTATGAAGAAGTGCTCCTTTTAGGCTGCTTTAAAATGAGTCTATAAATAGTCTCCATTCTTCTTCTGCATTATAATCTCTGCCAAGTTTCTGCACAAGGCCACTTACGTCAGTGTAATAAATCAAAGATCCATCTTTCCTGAAATATGCTGCTGTTTTTGTCTATTTGGTACCAAGAGAAAGTTGTGCAGATGTAATAAGTTTTAAAATTTTAATCGGGACCCCAAGAGCTCTGCTGAATTTTTTGGGAAGGCTTAGCTCTGTTACTAAATATTCTTACCTTATTATTAAATAAAATAACTTTTTTGCTTTAAACATAGATTTTAATATTAGAAAATATTACATTCAATCAAATTATTGAAAAATAAATTATTGATATATAATTATAGATGAAATATTGTTTTTATTTTTGAATTCAGCACCCAAAATATACAAAAATCACATAAAACAATCGAAAATTTTTTTCATTGTATACCAGTGGAATCCACCACCAGCTTTGTAATATTTACAAAAGGCGGATGACTCCCTTAATGCATGTTGTTTACACCAAATTCTGAATGCTAAAATCTGCCTATCACATAACAAAATGATTTTGTCAGACAAGGTGACATTTTTCAATCTGAAATCATCCAGATTTAGTAGTATGTCCACTTAAGCCTTATCTTCTTAATTTACAGGACTGGAACCTAGAGTAATCTTTATCAGTAGCCCATTTGCTTAAAAATCTGATGCACTGTGTGTTTGTGACAGGGTTGGAATTCACATGGCATCATTGTGGACCATTTGGTTATTTGAGTAATTTGTGCTGATCATTTTGTGTTTGGGGGGGGGGTGGGCAGGGCAGTTGTTATTAAAATAAAAGTTTAAAACTGTTTAGTTGAGAAAATTGAGTGTTATTATTGTACTTACTAGCTGTGCCACCCATCTAACACAAGTTGAAATCTAAGTAATCAACATAGATCTCAGTGTTAACATTTGCAGTGTACCATGCGCTGAATATGTCTCTGTTAGGTGCCATTTGGTGTGGAACTCATAAAAGTAGTGTTAATGTTTGTGATGCACCATCTGTTGGAATGACAAATACATCCATCCATCCATTTTCCAACCCGCTGAATCCGAACACAGGGTCACGGGGGTTTGCTGGAGCCAATCCCAGCCAACACAGGGCACAAGGCAGGAACCGATCCTGGGCAGGGCGGCAACCCACCGCAGGACACACACACAAACACACCTAGCACACACTAGGACCAATTTAAAATCGACAATCCACCTAACCTGCATGTCTTTGGACTGTGGGAGGAAACTGGAGTGCCCGGAGGAAACCCACACAGACACGAGAGAACGTGCAAACTCCACGCAGGCGAACCTGAGTCTCCTAACTGCGAGGCAGCAGCGCTACCACTGTGCCACCCAGACATGGGGAGAACATGCAAACTCCACGCAGGGGAGGACCCGGGAAACGAAACCAGGTCTCCTTACTGCGAGGCAGCAGTGCTACCACTGCGCCACCATGCTGCCATGACAAATACAAAGTATTTTATTACTGAAAATGTACTGTCTTTTGAAATGACAGAGACATATTAATGAGACAGATTTACAGAAAGAGCACCAGGTTTGTTATTGACATGTAAAGCTTATAATTCAATTTTTGACATATGACTGATTATTCATGGCTGCAAGGACAAGCCATAAACATATGTGACATATGTTTATGTTGTGTACCCCACGCACATGAAGGTGTTAATGAGGAAATACTTGCACATTATTCTCTAATGATAGGATATCTGTGGCAATGTGTAATTTTAAATAAATAATCAAGTCCCAGAGCATGCAGACACCGAATAGGTGCATGTGCCGCTGACACTCCGGGGTTAATTGGGGTGGTTGCCTGATCATGCATGCACATGCAAATGTGAGTGGATCAGTCAGGTGACTCATTCACACCTCAGAGTTGGCGGAGGACCACACCTGCACTCAATCAGGCAGGATATAAGGGAGCCTGCACAGGAGAAAGGAAGATTAAGAAAAACAATGGGATCAGCTGAGAAGACCGAGAGGGTGCAGTATAAGGTGTGTGAGCAGAGAGTGAGCAGGGGTGGGGGTAACTGGCAGAGCAGTCATTAGCCCTAGGGAAGAATAAAGAATTAGTGTTTTAGGGGCAGATCATCCCTGCCTGTTTTGCAGAGGAGTGGGTTTGATGGTGTGGGAGTCCTCTTCAGGGATCCGAGGGATGTTAGATTTGCAAGAAGGAAGACAGGAGGACAACCAACCCTGAGTAGTCTGGCAGACGCCAATGGAGGTAGCCAAGATGGGCACCAGTATGGAGCTGCTGGACTCCCTGCGGTTGCTGGAGTCCTTGCCAGATGACTGAGCTATGGATGAGCTGGGGAAACAGAGAGGGTGTTGCGCTGGGTTAAGTTTAGGAAGCAAGCTAAAGATTAAGGACTTGATGACTGTTATTTTGTTCTCATTTTATAGCTGGATTTTAACTCATGTACTATTTTGAAGGATTATTTATTTATTATAGATTGTTTTGCTCTGTATTATGAGACACTGTTTGCTCGTGGATTTTAATAAAAGCACTTGAAACTTTTACACCAACCTCTTGCTGAGTGTGTGTGTCCTCATATGCGTGGCTCATCTCATTTCATGACTACTGATGGTTCTGTGTTCAAGAGGCTCCTGGAAGCATCCAGGTAGCTTGGAGCTGACCCGGCCATCACATCTCATCAAATCTCTAGTATCGTGCTTAATTAATTTTTTTAGTTAATAATATCAGATAATAATTTAATTCTACCTTTTTTAAACTAATTTGCTGAATTTAGTAGTTCTTATCTAATACCGTAGGCTCATTAATATTTTTTCTTTAACTAATATTACAGTAAATAAAATAAATGGATTTATTTTTGACTGATTGTTTTAACCAACAAATCATCATAAATGAAATTTGGACTAAGTACTGCAAATCCCCATAAATTAGTTTTAACTGTACTAAGTTGAAGGTAAGAGAAGTGGAGGTAATCTTGCATAAATTACTCTTTTGATAGTATAGTACACAAGATCAACAGCTTATTTTTCATAATGTCTTTAGTTTTAGCAATTCTATTTCAAATTCAATACTTGGGCACTTACTGCATTATTCAAGCTTGTCAGCTTGTCTTTCACCTGTTTTAAAACATTTCTGACGTGATATATTTTTTCATAACAATCTCAGTATAAATTGGTTTTGTCTATTAAATACATACTAATAAAATTTAAAACTATATTTTCAAACAATGTAAGATCAAAAGCAATCTTTTCAGTATTTGTCTATACATATTGTCAGCCTCTTTAGGAAAGTCAGTCTCTGGCAGTGTTTAATTCGAAGGTGCATTATGGGGAATGGTATTAATGCAGTTTTTGTTTCCCTTTTCAGGCTTAAAAATAACCTATAAGAATAGCCCTGAGATCACTTCTGGGTCACTCAAGACTCCCATTCCCAATCCATTCCTGTTGATTCAACATAAAAGGATTCCCGTCACCCCCGCATTCCAATCCAATCCAATCCAGTTGCAACAAAGACAGCCAATAATGAACATTATGAAAACTCTCAGTGTATCAGCATATTGCGTAAAATACCTTCAGGTTTTAACCATGCATATTTTAGGATATTTCTTAATTGACATTCTGAAGAAAAAATGACCAAGCGTAATCCCCCTTCTGCGATCTTACAGTGATCAGAGTGAGAAGATATTTTCTTGCTTTGGAGAAATGTTTCACCTCCATCTCCTGGCTTTAGGAATAATTTGCACTTCTAATTAAGTATTCAATGCTAAGATTTCCTCAAGCATTTGTTATGACATGATGACAAGATTACTTTGCAAACAAGTTTGTTTTGAAGCAATATAAATAAAGGTTTGTGAGACAAAAGATTTACAGGTACACAACCATGATCAATTATTAGGTGTTTAACTCTTTCAGGGCTGATGTTGACTTCTGTCAAAAGGAGGAGTTGACGATGGTAATCGATTGTAAACTGTGACAAAACCAAATGTTATGTTTTAGTTGGACTCTCATTGCTAGAAGGAAAGTTAGATTTATTGGTTTGACCGAGATTTCCTGCACTCGTATGAGTGGCAAGGCATAAACAACAGAAAAAATGGCACTGACATCTGGCGAGAGATCAAAGCAAATGCGTAAAGCAAAACACTCCGTGGACGACGTTTTACCTATTATCTCTGAACTGGACTATAACTTGTCGGACTCAGATTTTGATACAAGTGATTGAAAATGAATGTGAGATTCCAGCTTCAGCTGATTGGTCCCCAGTTAATCGTTGTACTGACAATGTTCGCCAGGGAGGACTGCCACTTAACAATGACAAGAGGTAGAAACCAGATTGCAATGCCCTAAGACCCTGTCCCAGCCACGCAAAGACAGCCTGGTTGCAAGCCTGCCACACATTTTTGGCAAACTGGCAGCCACAGTATGCAGCAACAGACATTTTATGTTGATTTCTGTGTGAAACCATTGCTTGTCAGAAACTATGTTTTTTTGGAAAAAATATTCAGCCCTCAAAGAGTTAAAGAAAAAAACCTATACTTCAGGTATACAGAAAAAAAGAAACTTATGCTGTATATCCCTACAGTACCAAATAACTTCATGGACTTCATTATAACACTAGTATTTGGAAAATGTTTTTTCCAGAAATTATGCTCTCTTGTATAACACTGTAAAGTTGTTAAGTTGCATTTTAGCTTTTGAGCCATGTTCTGATTAGAGTTTTCTGCCTTTTACTGTAGGATTGTTTACAGCTTTAGCTTTTTTTATCATGATGCATGACCTTTTAACTTTGGCTTGTTAACAGCTTCAGCTTCATATGACTTTCCTTCTGTACCATTCCTAAATCATAATAGCTGGTTATAAAATTACATTCTTAAACTTTCTGAGGAAGTTGCTAAACACCTGGTAGTTGATAAATTCAGTTTGTCTAGAATTATATTTTTAGCTTCTTACACTCATGAATGTTTAACTCTTTCTCTTTTAGTCAGTGAAAGATTTGGTAATAATTTCAAACTGCTTGATTAATACATAGCATTTCTAAACCCAGGTAATTCAAAGGATTATCAAAAAGACTATACCCTGGTATCATCATAATCAATTGATGGAGTCCCAACCCATTACAAGACCATTCAAACACAAACACACACACACATAGTGTCACTGGTGTCTGGACAATTTATCTTCCAAAAACATGCATGTTTTGTTAATTTTCTATGTGACTGTGGGTGAGTGTGTGTGAGTGGGGCCAGAGATAGACTGCTGCACCATCCAGAGATAGTACTCTTGTGGTTCTGAATATGTGACCCCGAATGGATTAAACACGTTTAAAAATTGATGGATTGACGAATGACAGCAGAAGTACTTTTCTATTTCCCATTATTGATTCCTTACCTATATATACTTAATGTTATTGTTTTTATAAAGAGCATAACATTATTTCTTACATTAAATCATAAACAGTGTATCACATATTATCCCTATATGTATACTGAAATTTTATTTTGACTAATAAAATTTACCTGAATCTTCAGTATAGGATGGAATTGGGTCAAAGGATGTGCAATAAAAATAGAAAAAAGCTGGACAAGGCAGCCTTTCATGGCATGGCATGACAATCGTTCTACAAGACAACTTAAATTTACAATTGACTAACTTTAAATGAAATGAAAGAGAAAGCAAAATAAAGAATGGCAGGTGATAAAACTAAACAAGATAGTGGTGTTTTAGCTTCCACTGACAGACCTCCCACTTCCTAACAGTATGTGCACTGATGTTTCCTGTGTTATCTTATTTGTACATTTTATACATATAGTACCCAATTATGTTATACATTACATGACTTTTACTGCTAAGTCATGTATGTGACTTTAAATTGATTAACCTGATTAAAAAGATATTACTATATACTATTACTTATTGTTAGGAGACACATACCAGCTCAGTCAGTAAGTTTTTTTTTATAATAAAATATTTAGAATAATTACAAAGTCACCAACTGTTCACCGTTGTAAATTAATGGCCAGACTGCCTCTGTGGTTCATTCATTTAAATTCCTGGGGACTACATTCACTAATACATTAAAAGGGGACAAGCACATCACTTCCATCATCAAGAAAGCCAGGCAGGGATTATTCTTCCTTTGGCTTGGCTTATCAATGGGTATACTGTTAAATTTTTATTCAGCCATCATTGAGAGTATTGTGACCACCTCCATCACCGTTAGGTTTCCTTTTGCCTCCTCCTTTTCTAACAGTTGGTGGCAGTGGGTGATTTGTTAAGCAGAGAAAATCATTGGCTGTTGTTTCCTGGTATTAAAGATCTGTTCATCTCCAGAGCAAAAAAGAGAGCAGGAAAAATTGCAGCTGACTTCATCCACCCCAGCAGCCATCTGTACATTAAATTGCCATCACAGTGGAGGTACTAGTCTATCGCGACCCAAACTATGCACTGTCACACACATGCGATTAGGAGGCAGCTAAAGGGCTTAAGTAATGGTAATATTATGCCAGACCAGGGGATGGCAGAGTGTGCTGACTGTCTCTCTCAATCTCTTGCAGACCATTCTTGGGAAATCCCATCGGGTTGCGACACCATTGATGACTTCACTTCCGGTCCCGAAGACGTCACTTCTGGTTCCGACCTGGATGACCTAATTTCTTCTCCCAACCTTTAAAACCGTAATCTTACCTCCACTTGATCAGTTCTGTTTTGGACTCTGTTTTGTGAACATTGCAAACTTTTTTCAAACCTTTTGCAGCCAGGAACATATTATACAGGTGGATGCCCCAAATCTTTGTGACTGTCTGGAGTTGATTTTGTCACAGCACCATCTCCGCAGCTTCTTTCCTCAAAGTATTCAAATCTTAAATAAACTTACTCCTAACTGTTCTTACAACATGTAACTAGTAACTGTATTGTTTGTCTATTTGTAAATACTTCTTACCTGCTCAACTTGTACTATTTGGTATCTATATTATTTTGCATGAATTTTTGCTGAATTCAAAAATTACATCCATTTTTTTCCCATTATATAAGGATTTCCCACAAAATGCAAGGAAAAAATCTAGAAAAAACTGCTCCAATCACCAGTAAGAATTTATTCAGTCTTCATTTACATGACTTATTCCTTTCAAATTTTATTAGTAATCTCAGTTGTAAATTATTTTCAAGACAAACATCTTAAATAAAACCAGTAAAAATTGAAAAATTGGATAAAACAGTATTAAAAAATAGGTTTCTACACATGCACTTTATGCCATTTGCGCTGTCCTTCAAAATTTCTCTTGAGGCTTCTCCTTTAATGATTTTGATCCACAGTTTTTGCTGCAGTTCCCAGCAATAGTCAGCAATCATGCTAATGTCCCACTGCCTCTGGTACCTCCTTTCCATTTCTTTGATATCCTGATGGAACCGTTCACCTTGCTCTTCGCTCACCGTACCTAAGTGTGATGTAGCGGGTCTGTGGCTATGAAAGAATTGTGACTCTTTAAATAATTCACTTGGCCATGTCAGTCTCCGTGGACACGATCGTACATCCATGGGGAGATGATAGACGAATTGGAGTCACACCTGCATGTGAGGGTGCGATCGTTCTCAATTGCTTAATCGGCTTCCTGCGGTGCATGATTGAAGCACTAACGCCCACGGTGCCATATAATAATGGGGCGGCACAGAGAGGAAGGAGATGAAAAAGAAAGGAAAAAGGCTTGGAGATCGAGAGTGAGGCATTGGGGTGAAAGAAAGAGGATGAGCCAGCCAGCCAGCTGAAAAAGAGAGGTCAGCGTGGTCAGGTATCCTGAATGGAGCAAAGGATCGGCGCTCAAGGGACAGGATTGCTCCCACTGATTTTATAGAAGAGTGGGTACGATCGTGGAGGAGTCCACCATAGGGATCCAAGGGACGACTACAAGTGTGAGAAGGAAGACGGGAGGACAACCGACCCCGAGTGGTCTTTAGTGTGAGGACCGTGGCAGCTGTAGTCTCTCCCGCTGAGCATGCCTTGAGTGAGCTGGAGAGATTGGAAGGAGCTGTGCTTGGCTAGTGTGACCCCAAATGTCTGCTATAGGATTTTAATCTTGTTTTAGCCTTGTTTTAACGGTTTGGGATTTTTTTTTACCTTTTTTATGGATTATTTATTTATGAACACTTGAAGCACTGCACTTTGTTTGGGATTTTGTTTTGATTTTTTTTTTTTTTGTTATTAAAAGCACTGTTTGCACTTTACACCATCTCCCTTGTTTTGTTTGGTGTCCTCATTGTCCAGCACATCCAGTTCTTCTAATTTTGTCAACACATTGTCAACGATGGCCTCAAATTTTGGGTCTTTATTGTTACCAATGAATTTGGTGACCACTTCCTTAACACTAGAATCCCTGAAGCCTACAAAAAACTTGTAATCCTGTGCCACCTTAAATTCCTTTGAACCTCTCCATCAGTGTCTTTTGTATTGCAAATGTGTCGATCAGCACAAGCAGCAAGCAGTTTGCTATCCCATTCCCCTCCACCTCCGGGGCTAAGTCCATCACAAAATTCTCAGAGCTCAGGTTCTCTTCATCTGGCAGTGAGGTGCCTGGAGTTGTAAAGGGTAAATAATATATCATTCATAATTGACCTTGTAGATGTTCCCGTGTCTGGAATGAAATGAGCTGGAGTCCTGCCTTGGTTTGTTTTCTTCCTTCTTTGCACCCAAAGCAGACAAGGTAGGATCTCACCAACATGCACCACTTTCTCATGCCAGGATCCTATCACAATAAACAAACTGATTGCCCTGAAAATATTTTGCACAGTTTGACAAATTAAATAGGAATGTTTGAAATCTGTGCTTGATTTACAGTTTGATACTGTTAAAAATAAAAATGTCTGTACACAGTACTTATTTTTAGACTCTGTGCTTGTATCCAGAGATGTTTCTTATAAAATTTGTTAAAAAAAGTGAAATTGACTTTTAAATGATCGTAAAAGTGCATGGAAAACCAGCTGGATTTGGCTAGAAAGGCATAAAAGTGCCATCTTTTGGATTTTTGACTGCAAACAAAAATGTTTTTAAATGTTACATGTCAATGTTTATTGCTGTTTACTGGGAATTGGGGGATTTGTGGCAAAATATTTATGGTTGCTGTAGTGCTGTAGTAAAGATTTGCAGCAAGGACTGCTGTATTTATAGTGTGTCTATATTAGTCACTTGTGAACAAAAACTTTACTTGGTCTTGATAAAATTTAACAAGCAAAAGTGAAGTGGTTAGTCATCTGCCTATGCAACATGTCTAGTTAATCTTTTAAGACTCACAGTATTCATTAATACTTTACATAGAAATGTAATTCATTCTTGATTAGTATAAACTATCCATACTATTTACAACATGTGTGCCATGAGTTCATTCTTCCATTTTTTCAGAATGAGGGAAAAATACATTTTCTGAAAATATCACATCACTTATATTTCACTTCAGACTGTTCCCATGTCATACTATGTAGTGTTACATATAATTTTTAAAGGATTTACAAGTTTATAACCAAATTAAAACTTCCAGTTACAATTAGAGTCTTGGCGTTATGGTGATTATTATTCTTCTGTGTCTATTTCAGTTTTTAAATAGATTTATTGTTAAATTCTCCAGCCATATGAAGATCTGGCAAAAACCATTGAGACTCCTCAAGAAGTAAGAACAGAATTTTAGTTGGAAATCAAGAAATGGTGAACTAACAAGTATTTCAGTATTTAAAGGTGATGCTGAATGTCCATGCGGTCAAAAGACTTCCATTTGAAAACAAAGTGAAAATTTTGTAAATTATGGACATGCTTATGGACATTATTGCCTTTTCCTCATTCAGCTATTATAGAGATGCTCCCTCATTGAATGATTTGAGATATCATTGTCATTTAATTTAGTGTTCCTCAAATTCACTCCTAAAAAAATTTAAAGCAAACTGAATGAATTCTTATCCATCTAACATAAATACATTCCTATCTCATTCAGTACAAATATAGCATAATCTGTTTTCAATTTCTGGATGGATGCAAAAAGCATAGAAACTTGGAAATATTCAATTTTGCTAATTAAGGTAGAAATCCAAGTAAGAGAAGAAATAAGTTGGGTCAAAAAACATGCAGGCCCAGAAACGAACTTGTGAACCACAGATTAAAATTTCCGTCGGTCTCAACAAAGTTTCAGTGGTTTTGTGTTTCAGCCAACATAAGCATATGACTACCCACACATTAGCAGGCTGAAGGGATTTATATCCAATTTTTATCCTTAATGTGACACAAACCTGATGTTTCTGGGGTTATGTAGAGAAAGAATTCCTGAACTTTTCAAATCAGATTAGAGGCACTTTCATATGTGGACCTAGACCAGATACATATTTGGTTTTTGGCCATGCAACATGAATAAGAATGGCCAGATCGGAATTTGTGTTTTTTGTTTTTTACCTGTACGCATGAACAGAATGTTGCTGACATCAGTCTGCACCGGCAGCACGGAAAAACAACAATGGAGGGGTGTTACAGTTTTTACAACAGTCATGGTCCCACTATTGCTGCCTCCTTTCTTGTACACACACATCTCTTGGTGGCAAAAACAGAAAAAGCTAGCTGTCTGGCTTTTATTCGGCTTCTTGACCTAATTATGTACAGATGACAAATTGCCGTTCTCTGGAGAAAAATGTGATGCCTACAATAGCTGCTAGCATTGTCGGTTTGAATAACATAAGTCATCTTACACATGACGTTTTTTGTTGTTAATGACACAAATGACTCATGCAAAAACATATTTATGTATGCATGCATTCTGTTACGAAGAACAGATGCATTCCCATTACAGTTAGATATAGTTCACTTATGAATGTGAACTGTCAAGAGAGGCAAATCTGATGTAAGCGAAAAATCAGAAGGGAGCAATGGAACTTCTAATGCGAACATAGCGTGAGTGAAGGCATCTCCATCCATGACGCATTGTCATTCACAACTCTAATCATGCTGAATAGCTGATTGTACTCCATTAATTCAGTAACCATACCTATTCAAAAGCCCATGGTTTTTTGGCTGCCATATACCAAAAGCAACTTCATCATTCTGGATTCTATTTATGTACAATTGTGGCGAGTGGCTGGAGTTGGTACCCAGCTGTGACGCCCAGTAGGACAGGAGGAGGGATTACGCTTCCTCCAGACCCCGAGGGGGAGACCGCCCTGGTGACTTTGGGGACCACGGGAACAGAGCTTAGAAGCTCAACCCTATAGGGGCCCGTGGTCACCGCCAGGGGGCACCCCAATGCCTGAGGAGCCCTGGCCCTCAGCACTTTCGCCACACCCGGAAGTGCTGGGGGGAAGAAGACCAGGGACACCTGGAGTGCTTCCGGGTGCGCAGCTGGTACTTCCGCCACACTGGGGAGTGCCGGCAGAATCTAATCAGGAGGCACCTGGAGCACGTCCGGGTGTGGATAAAAGGGGCCGCCTCCCTCCATTCGATGGCTGGAGTCAGGAGTGTAGAAGACGAAGTCTTAGTGGAGAGGAGTGGAGGTGGACCTGAAGAGGCAAAAGCATTGTGAGGCCTGGATTTTGGGGGAGTTTGGGGTTGTGTGTGCACTGTAAATAATAGGGATTGTAAACAAACATGTGTTGGGTGATTTAAAATCATGTCTGCCTGTCTGTGTCCGGGCCAGTTTCCACACAATATACAATAAAGACAAGCCAATAGAAATGACCTACATAATATCGATACTCAAATGCTTGAACTGTTATGCAAATTTTCCCTGGAATTCAGCAAACAAACCTAATGATGATTATTCTCCCAGATATTGTGTGGACAGATGTGTAAAGATTGTAACATCTTGCAAAACTTTTAATTACAGTAGCCTGTGTAAACTTACTCTGCTTAAATCTTTGCATTATACTTTTTAAGATGTCGATTTTTATACATGTCTACTATATAAAAGTAACATAAAAAATTAACTTTTATATTTAAAATATATGATTTCAGTTTTTTGTTGTTCATATTTAAATGGCAGTATGCCCGAACTGGGGTGAAAAGCTGTCTAGGACATTGATTTGATATTTTTTTAATTATATATTTTGTGTTTAGAGATTTTGCAATGATAAATGTTACTCCATAGTCCAAACCTTTAGTTTCTGAAGTGTGGGAACAGTACATTAACGTTTTATCGGCACAGTGTGCTCCTCGCACATTTTAGAAAGAAAGCAGGTGATATTTTTTCCTAATCTAAGTAACTATATGCTTTTACTCTTTATAATGTTTCATTAATAGTACATAGTTTGCTTGCCAATGGTAAAAGGAGTAAGGCCATACTCAAAATATTTATGCAGCAGCTTCATTCATTTTTTAGCAGTTTCACTTCAGAAAGTTAGCAAAATCATTGTGTTATTATACCAAAGTTATCCTTTCCTTGTTTCAAACAATCTCAAACAATCCATAAATTTTTTTCCAACCCATTTGACAGTCTCTCAGGTTTTGCAGAGCCAGAGTATAGCTTAGTAGCACAGAGTGAATGGGACACCAGTTTGTCACAGTTCACACAACATGCTCAAGAAAGTAAAGGAAAATATATCATTGTACCATATATGATATTGAGGATTTTCACTTTTTGCATGCAAATTTGCTAAATTCCAGTTAGCTTGAATTTTGAGTGTCAATGAATTGCAGTTTTATAAGTCTTTTCACCATGTCTGGACCTAAATCTTTCAGGCATAACAAGATTCTGTATAAGGCCACTCAGTTTAGTCTAGAATGATGCTTTTGCACACTATGCCAGGTTCTCCTCAATGCTTTTCCTGTATTCTTCTTTATTAATGGTTTCTTCTGTTGCTCTTAACATCTAATCTTAACACTACCTGGTTTTCACAGGCCAAAAATCAAAGTTTTATAGTAAAGCACACTTACTTGCCAGCAGCAGACATTAAGTAGCTTTTTTTCTGGAGTTTAGCCTCACCCCTAGAGCAGCTACTATCACTGAATCATTGCAGAACCTGTCACCATACTGACAGGTTATTACTGTAAGCACTGAAACACAGCTAGTTCTGTCAGGATAATCATTGGATTCCTTAACATTTCTCAGACCAAAGTCATTCTTCACCAATTAATTCATTCAGGGGGATCAACTACTTTAGTAAGAGTGGGTGGTACTGTATTTTTCCATTTAAAGATGATGAAGTTCACTGATCTTATGCATATATGAAGTGGGAGTTCAAGGTGATGTTTGTAGACAGGTACAGAATTGGCTCAGACGCAGGAAGCAGAGGGTGATGGTGTGAGGAACCTTATCGCTGATGTTAAGCGTGGTGTTCCACAGGGGTCATTCCTAGGGCCGCTGCTATTTTTAATATATATAAATGATTTAGATAGGAATATAAGTAGCAAGCTGGTTATGTTTGCAGATGATACCAAGATAGGTGGATTGGCAGATAGTTTGGAATCCATTAAATCATTATAGAAGGACTTGGACAGCATACAGGCTTGGGTAGATTTGTGGCAGATAAAATTTAATGTCAGTAAATGTAAAGTATTAAATATAGGAAGTAAAAATGTTAGGTTTGAATACACAATAGGAGGTCTGAAAATCAAGAGTACGTCTTATGAGAAGGTTTTACGAGTCATAGTGGACTCTACGCTACCAATTTCCAGTGTTTAGAAGCAATTAAGAAAGCAAACAGAATGTTAGATTGTATAGCATGATGTGTGGAGTACAAGTCCAAGGAGGTCATGGTCAAGCTTTATAATACTCTGGTGAGGCCTTATCTGCAGTACTGTGAACAGTTTGGTTCCCGGGCTACCAAAAAACTACATAGAAGCAATAGAAAAAGTCCAGAGAAGCACAACTAGGCTGATTCCAGGGCTACAGTGGAATGAATTATGAAGAAAGATTAAAAGAGCTGAGCCTTTCCAGTTTAAGTAAAAGAAGATTAAGAAGTGACATGATTGAAGTGTTTAAAATTATGAAGGGAATTGGTACAGTGGATTGAGACTGTTATTTTAAAATGAGTTCATCAAGAACACGGGTACACAGTTGGAAACTTGTTAAGGGTAAATTTCACAGAAACATTAGTAAGGTTTTCTTTACACAGAGAACCAAAGACATTTTGAATAAGCTACCAAGTAGCATGGTAGACAGTAAGACTTTTAGGGACTTACAAAACTAAACTTGATGTTTTTTAGAAGAGTTATGTGAATGTGCTCTTGTCTAGATTGTTCTAATGTTCTAATTTTATGAAATGTTTAGACTTCACCATGCTTCTTTCCAATTCTGTCACAAGTTTATAAATAGAACTCGTACTATGCTCATATTTAAAAAAATAGACAATTAATATTTCATTTAATTAGCCAATTTTTATTTAATTAATTTAATGATACCTCACAAGAAAACTCATCTCAGTTTAGACTCACATTGTAAAAAAGTGAAATGTTAACCTTATAAAATAAAAACGATTTTTTAAATTAGAAGTAAATACAGCTATATTCTATAGACAAACGTTAAAGTATGTTTATACATTAAAAACCAACAGCAAACTAATTCAAGCAATGAATACTGTCTGTATAAATTGGGGAAAAGGTGTTTTACTATGGAGGGTAAACCATTCATTCCCTCAACAACACCAATTTATTTTTTGTATAGTCCAAAATCACAAGAAATTCCAAAATGGGCTCTAACAGGCCCTGTTTATTTTGACAGCCACCCAGCCTTGACTCTCTAAGAAGAGAAGAAAAAACAGAATTAAGATCATTGGGTTAGTTTATAACTAAATTGTCCTAATATTGCATCTATTTACTTCTTAAAATTATTAAGTTTTAATAAAATGACATAGTAGTTTGTTTTAGATTTACATGACCTCCTTCATGGCTTCAGATAAGTAAGAAACTCTCTGTACTTTGTTCAGACTTGACAGTGAAACTGAACTCGAACTTAAATGCCCTTTGCTGGTGAAGTGGGTCCTGGGTTCCTCCTGGTGCACGACAATGCGGTGAGAGTATGCACGCAGTTCCTGGAGGATGAAGGAAATGATAGCATTGACTGGCAGTATACTGTATATATTGTATATATATCAGTAACCGTGCAATGAATACACTTAACTAGTATTCATATTTTTTCTCTGTATGTTCAGCATTTGTTTGCTCAGAGGTTGATGCACTTTCTGCTTCCTGAGCAGCTCTTCTTTTCTCCACCCTAGCGACACCTTTCTACTCTTCTTTCATTGGCATCTTTTCTCATTAAAACAAATTAAGTCAGTGTTTGTGTTGCAATTACTTAGTACATTTTCCTTAATTTTTCACTTAAGCTTGACACTTAGGTCTTCAATCTGCTTCAAGAATGATTTAAGATATGAAGAGGTATGGAAAGTGACTGCGTAGGTGGTAGGGAATGAGAAAGGCACCCGTATGTGTGTGCCGCACGGCCTTCCTGCTGGCCGCTGTCGAAAGTTGATTCTACAATAAAATAAAATAAAAATAAAAAGAGAACTAACCTTGGAAGCCAATCATCAGCAGATAGTAGACGTCATGTAGTATTTGTGTAGCAAATTTCAGGTTTATAGTTCAAACGGTTTGCGAGCTACAGGTGATTTAAATTCCTGGACAGACAAACGGACAGCGTATTTTATATATATACAGTACAGGCCAAAAGTTTGGACACACCTCCTCATTCAATGTGTTTTCTTTATTTTCATGACTGAAGGCATCAAAACTATGAATGAACACATGTGGAGTTATGTACTTAACAAAAAAAGGTGAAATAACTGAAAACATGTTTTATATTCTAGTTTCTTCAAAATAGCCACCCTTTGCTCTGATTACTGCTTTGCACACTCTTGGCATTCTCTTGATGAGCTTCAACAGGTAGTCACCTGAAATGGTTTTCACTTCACTAGTGTGCCTTATCAGGGTTATTTAGTGGAATTTCTTGCTTTATCAATGGGGTTGGGGCCAGCAGTTGTGTTGTGCAGAAGCCAGGTTAGTTGGACGATCATTTATTTTTCAACAGGACAATGACCCCAAACACACCTCCAGGCTGTGTAAGGGCTATTTGACCAAGAAGGAGAGTGATGGATTGCTGTAAATGGTCATGAAAATAAAGAAAACACATTGAATGAGGAGGTGTGTCCAAACTTTTGGCCTGTACTATATATATATATATATATATATATATATTTGTGCCTTGCACTTTGATGCTACCAGGATAGACTTTGGTTGCCAGAGCTAGCAGATTGGAACTTGGATAGATAGATGGATGAATGGATAGAAATATAAATAAAATAATTCTAAAAACATTCATACCACACATAGATTTCAATATTGATTTTGAAACTATAAATTATAACATAGCAAATCCATCCATCCATTATCCAACCCGCTATATCCTAACTACATGGTCACAGGGGTCTGCTGGAGCCAATCCCAGCCAACACAGGGCGCAAGGCAGGAAACAAACCCCGGGCAGGGCACTAGCCCACCACAGTAATAAAATTATGACAGATGTAAATAATATTTTATAATAGCAATTACTCTAAAGGACATTGGATAATTATGAAATTACTGTATTCAGTAATTAGTCTCACTATCAGAACAATACATCTCATGACAACAGCAACATTACATTTATAACACATTTTTGTACAAAGTGTGCAGCTCCACGTGACTTTCAAAAACTAAAAACAAATAAAACTTACAAATTGTCAAGATAGACAAATATACACTAAGTTATGGTCAGATGGCCAGGGAGGACAGGAAATAAAAACTCCAGCTGGGGTAATTACTGGAGAAAATAAACCTCTAGGTGTTCCAAGTCCAAATGACTCTCTAGGTTTACCTGGACATTCTAGAGTCACTAAAGTCAACATCTGATAAAATAGTTCTGCTCTTCTCATCATAGGAAAATCTCCTTAATTTTTTCTAGGGCCAAATATGGCTGCATAGTACTTCTGCTATTATTGGCAGTGGTGTTCTGACAAGGTACCAGAAAAAGGAAGCAATAATGAAAAAAATATTAGAACCTGGTGAATTTAAATATAAATAATAACAGTTGTATTTAAAGACAGTCATACATGCTTCCAAGAGCAAGGGTAAAACTTACAATAGATAATTCTGTTGAATTAATTTTATGTAACAACAGGCCCCTTCTTCATCTTGCCTGAAGAAGGAGCTTGAGTTGCCTCGAAAGCTTGCATATTGTAATCCTTTTAGTTAGCCAATGAAAGGTGTCATTTTGCTTGACTTTTCTCTACATTCATAATGGCTAACACAGTACAACACCCTAGTACTATGTAACAACAGTAAATGCATTACAGTTTATGAAAGGCCAAATTAAAACAATGTGTCATAGTAGTTTTTTTTAAATGACTGACTTACTTGTCTGATGTATCCCTATTGGTAACATAGTCCACATTTTTTGTGCATAAAAGCAAAAGGCCACCTCAACAGTTCTTTTATGCTTCACTCTAGGAGCCCTGAGTAAACCAAAGTTTGAGGATTGCCAATGGTAATGGTACATAATGGTAACGTACATAGGTGTAAGATTGTTCCTAGCTTTTTAGACTATAAATTTTAAAATCAACCCTAATAGATGCAGGACAACAATATCTGCTAATATCTGTAAAATGTGTTACACACTTTGTTTTCTTGGTTACATTCCTTGTTGCTGCATTCTAAACTAACTGCAGTGGACGTTTTACCTTGGTATTCTTGACAGGCATAGATTACAATAGTGTATTTGGCCAAAAATAAAAACATTTATTAATATTTCATCATCATGCACTGACAGAAAAGTTCACACCCATGCTATTTTTTAAATGAAAAAAAGCATTGCAACATGACTAATGTGTGCCTTAAAATTTAATTCTGAATCTATAATGACATCTGCATTCTTCTGGCTTTCTGGCTTAAATTGTAGGACAAGATAAATTTCATATAATCCAACTTTTTGTTAGAAATAATTTTATATATATATATATATATACAGTATACTTATTAAGTTTATTACATAGAAAATCACCTGAAAAATCCTGAACCATCGAGAAGTGTGCGAACTGATGACATGAAGAATCGTCTTCACGCTGAACTGGAATTAACCTCCACCGCTAAGAAAGAGAGCATGGCCAACGGAGTAAAACTTAAAGCTTTTAAACATACCTAAATTGATTAGTTTTAAAGGGCAATAGAGATGAATGGAGAAGAAAAAGAAATGTGGAAAGAATTGCTTCCTCAGTGCTTTAAGAGCTTATTCTAAAATATTATTGATTAGATCCTGCCAGGTTTTAAAAAAATTCTGTACCGCTTCTCTGACTGAGAATTTGATTTTTTCCAATTTCAAATAGTATAAAACATCAGTTTCCCACTGACTTAAAAGAGGAGAGTTAGGATTCTTCCAGATTAGCAAAATAAGTCTGCTTGCCAATAGTGTAGTGAATGCAATCACAGTTTGTTTGTCCTTCTCCATTTTAAGCCCATCTAGAAGAACACCAAACACAGCTGTTAATGGGGTAGAAGGGATTGTGATACCAAGGCTGTCTGAAAGGCACTTAAAATTTTGGTCCAAAATGATGTTAATTTGGTGCAGGCCAAAAACATGTGACCCAGTGAAGCTGGGACTTGATATCATGGATTTCTGACATGCAGTCCTTCAAAGAGCTTCCCCTGCTACATATGATTCAAGCCAACTTAATACATTACCTGAATTCCCAACCAACTGTTGAAGGTGGTTAATGAGAATGCTATAAATTTAGGGTATCAAATGCAGTCCTCAAGTCTATTAATAAGAGGACAGAAATTTTATTTGAATCAGCATTAAGCTGTGAGTCATTAGCTACTTCAAAAAACAGCTATAATTAAATGTAAAAGTTAAATGGTATCTATCTTAAATAGAATTGTTATTCAAGTAATCATTTAATTCTTGAAAAAGCACTTTCTAGAATTTTACTTAAAATTGGTACATTAGAGATTGGTCTAAATTTACCCTACACAAAATAGTCCAGGTTATTATTTTAGCAGAGGTATTACTACTGCAGTTTTTAAATAATTTGGAAAAATTGCAGAATCTATTGAGTAAATAACTTTGTCAAATATGTTGTGGATTATGCAGTCTAAGACTTCTTTAAAAAGCACGCATGGAATGGATCAAGGATGCAGGCTCATAATTTGAGTTGAGAAATTATTCTACAAAGTAAACTAACTAATTGGGTTCTAGTTGTCTGTATTGTATTTGATTTGATATTGTTTATTTTTTTCTGAAAAAAAATGCTACAAAAGATTCACAATTGATCTTTGATACTTTGTTAATCCATTCAATAATTGATTCTGGGTTTAAATTAAACTCAATAATTAAAAGAAAAATCAGTCATGGATTATTTCTCAAAGAAGAGGGCTACATTTTGCCTAATTATTTCAGTTTCTCAGACTTCTTATAATGGACTGTTAATATAGTTTTTCTCCATTTCCAATCAACCTTACAATAATCTGTTTGGAATTTACAAATTTCTTAGGGTTTCCACACAACTGTAGCAATTTGACCAGTTTTTATGGGCCTACTATATTAGCAGTGGCCTTCAGCCTTGCATAGAAATTGTCCACGTGGCTGTGGAAATTCCTGAATGTAATAGAAGATGGTGTTACTCTTAATAATAACAGCTAGATATTCAAAAGTAGCAGAAATGTCAAGGCTGATATCTTTACAGTTGAACTGGACTGGGAAAATATTTGCCAAGCCTCTATACCTTTCTTTCCCTGACAGAGAAAATTAATTAAATTAAAACTCAAAGGGACTGTTTCAGCTAGCACAGCAGCTCATCACTACTAAGTTATGTTTTACTTAAAATAAAGATCATTTACATAAACTGTCATACAAGTTAATGTTCTACTATTATGAAAAGCCATTTAAGGAGTTTTAGAATAACATGGCTGCTTCGAATCTAAAGGACAATTAGAGATAGCAACCAACTTTCTTACATTTAATCCTGTTTTCTCATTTTAAAGAATTTGTAAGTAATTGTTAAAATATCAATATTATGCATCTCTTTACTTAGAAATTCTACAGTTGCTTTGTATGTTTGACTAATGTTAAGTACTCATGAATATGTTATTATCTCGATAATTTAATCTGTGACAATCCTGGAACCTTGTCTATTGGGATGCAGGTCATCCCTTTAGAAGAAACATTGTCATGAGGTTAAATGAAGTTCCAGTTGACTGGACAAAACCGTGCCACTTACAGGAAGATTTCAGGCAATTCTCTAAGAAGAATAATGTGTTTAAGGCTTTATTCAATCTTCTCATCATAGACAGGGGCCCAGACACGATGATTCTTCTAGCAGTAGTCCCCTATCTGACAACTTACAAAATCTAGAAAAGCCTGTCTTTAGAACCTCTGAATGGCAGTGGTGAATGTTGTTAACTCTGGTATACAGTACTACAGTCCCAATGTTCCTGTGCTTCTTGATGACTGATGGGGCCTTCCTTGCAATGTCCAAAATGTGAGGAAACAGGACAGGTCTAATGATGAAAAGTTCAAGTTTTAGACTATGCAGTATCTGATGATGAGCATATCCTGATGGTCTTCTGGCAAGGTAGAAGAACTGAGAGCTTCAGATTGGTTGCCACACATTAGGTCGGTCTCAGGTGGTGAGGGTGTCTAAGGTTTGGGCCTCTGCTTGGGAGCTGGGGTAAAGTAGATATGGCCAGCCTGAATCTCTGTGCCATGCGCTGTCTCTGCAGCTTGTTTCAGAGTTGATGTTGCTGGTTAAAGTACACAAAGCACCCTTTAATGACTGCAAGGATGTCTTTTTTTTCCTCTTTTCAGACTGACAAACAAGGAATTGCTGAATTTACTTTTCTGGGGTGCACAATTGCTCGATTACGTACAGGAGCTCACACTGTTCCATTTGCTGTTTTGATGTGTGTAATCCATTGAGTTAACCCTTACATGCTGTTCATATTTCTTTCCTTCACAATATGGTCCAGATCAATTTTAACCCAGGCCATAAATTCCGTCATCAGTGTCTATACCAAATTTTGGACTACAGAATAATTTAGAACTAGCTGTGCCCAGTGGCTGTGCCAAAATAGTAGCGAAACAGGACAAACTTTAAGAGTCAATAGATGTTGGCACTGTATCTGATCGTTTCGTTTCAGGACTGACGGCACAGCGTCCCTCGCATGGGGAGAAATGCACCTGGCCATGATATCTCTGGCAATCTGCAACTACACTCTAAAACACACGTAGCTCTGATCTATGTCTCTCTCAAAAATGTCAAATGTTACTCCTTAACAATCAGGAGATGATAATATCAGTTGAACAAACAGGTATTGCTAGCTAAGCAGAGGCAAGGTATGTACCAACATGTGACGAGAGGTACACTAACTCTAACAGAGTCTGGTATGTGATTGAGGAGGGCCCTGCCCTGTTCCCTTGGCCCGCAGCGTCTCTCTCAGATTTGCGCAAATAAATTGGTACCACAAGCGAACTATGACACATAGCGTGATGAGAGAAGTTGCGTAATCAACTATATTATTCAAGAAAATTATAGAAAAAAAATCTAAATCTGTTAAGCAATTCTCTCATGAACAGCGGACTGACAGACATTGGATTACAGTATATATATATACTATATATATATATACTGTATATATATATATATATATATAGATGTGTACATAACCTATCTGATATAATAAGTGGATGATTAATCCTCAATTAATGTTGCAGAGAGCAGGGAGAGTGTATTTTGTAGTTTTTCCAACACTCATTTTTGGAGAAAAATATCTATCACACCATATCATGTCCTTTATTTACCTAAGACCTAGCCATAGGTGAAATGATCAAGGAGGCTTCACTGAACTTTAATAGAGTTTTTAATAACTGCCAACAACTTGCAACAACAACATGTACTTGCACTGTGCACACACAGACAACCCCTGCCTACAGCCTGTCTTTGGTTATTCCACAATGTCTGACATAAAGCACACAGTAAATTTATAATGTTAGTTAAGTACCGTATGACACCATAATGATTTAAAAATATTTTGTTGAAAGCGAAAATGGCAAGAACATTCTGGAACTCTTATTTATTTCTTATATAGCCATGTATAACCATTACAACTGTTAAACACCATCCTCACTGCTAAATCATAAAATAAGTCCTCATCACCACAATCTATAATTATCAATGTTAATTCTACATTAATTAACACAAAACATAAAATTGCTTATTGCAGTGTTAATAAACTTTGCATAAGTTTTTGCCACATTTGCAGCAGGTTGTCCCTGTTTTGAAGTCCATTATTGCAGAGCAGAAGTTGCATCTTCTTCTCTTCTGTCCCCTGATGTTGGCTTCTTGTGTGATCAGGGCCAGGCTCAGATCGCTGTGCTGCCCTTACCAGGGCTGCTGAAGCTGCTGTGCGGGGAGGGTGATGTAATTTTTGCATGCAAGAAGCCCAAGCTGCCTCAGAGTCATCTACATCAGAAAGACTATAACCAGCGTTTTCCTCCATGTTGTCTTCCCGCTCTGAAACATCCTCCTCCAAATCACTATCTGCCTTCTTATCTTGGAAGATCAGATCAAGGGCCTCCTGCGCTGTTAGCCTAGCAGCCATAACTTCAGTCACTGAAATGTCAGCTAAGGTGTCTTTATAATCTTAATGACTCTATAATCTTAATGACTCCCCTACCTCTCTTTTGATCTCTGTTTTAGTCTCAGTTAGCTCAGAATAAATGGATTCTGATTTGCTTATTTTTAAGATTATTTTGTTACATTGCATGTGCTTGTAGGTGCAGATTTCATCCCTGTGTCAAGGCACCCTCTGACCTCTGTATAACCACTGTTCTTTATGTGCTACATATATGATCACTCCTATACTGTTTCGAGATTCTCTGTGAACCCTTCAAAGACCAGCCAGTGCCTGTCTCTGTGGGAACATGGGTAAATGTAAATGTGGTGGGACCACAGACAGTTCTCGTGACAGTGTTAAGGTCCCCCTTAAAATATGTCATCAGTGTCCCATTAAAATACAGACAGACATGGCATCTACAGTTTCATAGTTTGAAGATTAATTAAAAACCACCATTTTCCTTGACTTGACCTACACTGGCACAAAGGTTTCAAATATCAGGCTAAAAGAATGACAGTTTGGGTATTTTTACTGCTGTCAAATGTCAAAATGTGTCAAATTTGACCAGAACATTATGGGTTACATTAAACCACAAAAATTTAACAATTAAATTAAGGAAGAGACCAAAACAACAACTGTCATTTCTGGTTGGGTAAAGAGAAACGTGGCGACGATTTCAGGTGTCATGAAACATGAATGGAAAAAGTCTCAACAGAAATTGTGTACTTTATGATTTTAATACATGTTGTTGAAAATTCTGAATTATCTGAAATTCATTGAGTGACTTTATTCACAATAAATTATGGTGCATGTTTGCACAGCATATAATTGATGATATAACAGGTATCTTTTGGCTCAGTGTCCCCAAAATATTACTTTATTCCACTGTCAGAATGGGTGAGAAAATAAGAGGGATGTTTATTGTCATTGTTTTGTTTGTAATTTGTGCCTGCTGTGTCATTGTATCATGTACTGTATTGTTAGCCCATGTGTCTGCACCAGAGGGAAACCATCAAATAGTTCTCATTACACCGTAAGGTACAGTGACAAGAAGGCAATTTGAATTGATTTCTATAATAATGGTACTGTAAGTCTAGAAAGTCAATAATACGTATAAAATATTATTGACTTTAGTTTGCGTAACTTGTTTGAAAGTGGATCTGCAGATGGCTTTTGATAGACACTCATATATTTATGTAAAGCCACAAAGCACCAGCTCTTGATGAAAAAAATATTTCCCGAGTATACTTTCTCTGCTGAAATGTGTCATATACCTAACATACTATGTAAGGCAGGAGTATTTTCAAGTTCGAAACCTGTTTTATCCTTTATTTTCAACAATCTAAACTCATTCTCAGAATTTTCGGTTGCTTAGTACCAAATTTCAGTTTCACTTTATGCTTTCAGGCATCTCCAGGGTTGCAGTTCTTCAGTGTCACTAACATTTTAGTTAGCATGTCCATTGGCCAACATTATATAAGGTAATTTGCTTGACCCTGTCACTCAAGTTGTCTCCAGATGCTAAACAGTGTAAAGAAATGTCCTAGATGTGTCATCAGCATGAATTATTATACATTCCTTAAGACTTTACATGTTAGTTACTTGCAAATTGATGGATATTTGAGCTGGCTGAACACTATTGTGCAGCAAAAAAACATCATTATGGACATTTTTTTTGTAGTAATTAAGCTAAAAGCCTCCAGTTTGGTCTAACATTATATAAAATAACTGGCATGAAAGCATATATGTTCACTGCAAACATCCTTTTTTATTTTTACTAATAAAGGCTTCTTAGCACCTTTTTCAACTGAAACGTGATTTTAATTGTGTACTGTTTAGACAATTAAAAAGTAGCAATGACACAGATGTATTGTAGCCATTAGTGTAGCGATAATGAACAGCAAATCCAGAGAGAATGCTAATTAGAAAAAAGGTACTAATTAAGCAATTAGTAGGTCAAGGAGCATGGATGTAGATCACCTTATGCAATGATATAACAATAAATCTTACTTTGCAGTTCTGGATGCAATTCTAGATGGACTCAGAGATAAAGGATGAGAAACTACTCTATGCAAAAATAAAACACAAGGGAAAGGGAAGGCTGATTACCTGCAAGTGAATGTTCATCCCAAATAATACTCTCAATTTACACTCACTGAGTTGTTTTAAAAAAAAATTACATAAAAAATCATTAGATAAATAGATTGGTACGAAGGTCACTATAGATAGATTTAAACACCGTGGGACAAATTCCCATGTCTATGTACATATACACTTCATAATTTGAGACGTTAAAATGGCGCATTGCATACTGTTTATAGTCATCAACACCCTTCTGATGTTTCACTTTTCTTAGTAATGGGTATAATTTAAGATTTATAAAGAAGGATTTCTTTCAGGTTCAGAGTAGTAGAAGATTTTGCATGCATTAAGTTTGATCGGTCTGTTTTTGTACCTGCTTAATTTTACTTTTATCGTAATTATTTACTATCATTTCTACACTTAATTAATCTGGTCTGCAGTACATAAGAACATAAGAAATTTGACAAATGAGAGAAGACCTTTCAGTCCATCATGTTTATTTGTTTAGCTTACAGTATCTCATCCAGACATTTATTAAGGTTTCTGTTTCAACTACATGTCTCAGTAACACCACTTTGCATAAACGCACTTCCCCTTAATTTCCATTGGTATCCTCAAGTATGAGATTCACCCTTAAGCTGCATGAATTCTTCTGGATCAACTTCATCTATGCCTTTGAGAATTTTAAAGACCTGGGTTAAGATTCCCATCGAGTCTTCTCTGCTCAAGACTAAATGTATCAGCACATCAGAACAGAAAAAGTGGTTTCATCAGGAAATAAATCAGGAAGTTCTTCACGTCTTAATTCATTGCTGCTGTGCAAAAAAGAAAGCAGTAAAACTTACCAAAGCCAATGTAAAACTATGATGCAAATACTGAAGCTTGTTCATTTGTTTATTTGTTTTCAAACCCACTTAAACCAAAGGAAGATGAAAGAAGATAGAGCCTATCCTGTCAGGATAGTGTAACAGGCTGGGACCACTCTGAATGTAGAAGCTCCAGGATTTTGACTTGGGTCTCCTGGAGCAACACTGACACTGTGATATTTTGGACAATCTTCAGTTATTGTAAAAGAAGGTCTTGTGATGATGGTAGTTCAAACTGTACGACAGCAAAATATTTTTGTCTGATTAAAAATTAAATTAAATTGGAAGTACTTTGAAGCAGGCATAAGGAATTTGAATGTAATGTTGTTCTTCATATTCTTGTTTATAATCTGATGGCTTTAATTAACAAACTGAATACAATTAAAATGGAGGGAAAAAAATTGACTTAGAAAATATTGTAATGCAAAAGCCATAATGAAATGCATCAATTTAAACAGAATTTAAACCAAATATTTAACAATTATGAAGTGTGCAAAGGGGAGAATGCAGTTAGTCAGATCAAATATCCTTTTTAGAAATAATCTGTTCTGCCTTCTCTGTATCCTAGTAACAAGCGTGCAGTAATTGTATTTCTCACCATTAGAATATAAAGAACATTTAATATCGAGAAAGTTACTTCAAACTGGAGATTGCTCAAAGTTTATTTAAGGCAAAGAGTAATTCAAGAGCATACTTGAAATATAGTAACGTCAATTTTAATTATGTTTTGGCTATGGGAAGACTTTGAAAAGTTGTAAGCTATTCATTACTAAAATGCATATATGGTGCAAATGCTGTGTATAAAGACAATGTGTTAAAATATTTTTTTCAGATAAATATTTCATAACGCAGCCATGTGAGACTAACATATTCAGTGTTCCTGGCCCAATATGATGCTTCAAGAGAATTATTTTGCATTGAACAATTGCATTTGCATGCTTCTGCAGTAACATCAACATCAAAAGAATACCTGACTCAGTTTATCACTTGACCGAAAGGGAATGATTCATGTTCATGAATCATATAGGAATAAACATTGATTATTTTAGCTTTTCCTAGAAGTGCTCTATTTTCCTGAATGGCACACCTAATGTAGAAGCACTGGGCAAGGCAGGAACCAACACAAAGCACCCAGTGGAATTACACAAACACACACACACATACACACATAATTTTCATTTACCAATGTAGGTAATTAGCAAGACTTTGGAACATATGATTAACAGGAAACAATATACATAGATAATGTCTGAGCTGGGACTGAAATCAAAGCTGCCCTCCTAGGAAATATTTTTTCAAAGGTGGTTACGTTTAAGGCTGTTTTAGGGATAATCTGTAGTGTACAATTCTATCACCAGACTTAGAATGCTGTTCCGCTTAGCCTTTGTCACATAAGCTGACCTCTAAAGTCAAAATAAGTCAATGAAGCCCATCTAAATTAAAGAGAACAAACATTAACAAAATAAATAAGCAAAAGAAGGTTTACTGAATTCTAAAAGTATATGAAAAAACAAGTCTAATATCTTAAATACAAATATGAATTCAATGAATGGTGGCTGGTCCTCTTTGCCCTGAACAAAGTGTAAAAACAATGCTCTTTCTTTACCCCTCTTCCTTTTGCCTAATCATAGTATGTCCATTTATTCACCCTGCTCCTAGCATATTATCCTTATAGTTAGAATATCCTTCAAAAAACATCCTGTTAGTTCTTCAAATTCTCTCTTCATTTACTAAAATCAGAGAAGTGGCTCCTCAAGTTCCAATAACCTCATATTGAATCTTTGTCATGAATGTTAACATACTACTGCTATGTACGATTTTTAATCATGTTTGCACAGTGTAGTAATATTTCATTGTTATGCCATTTGCTTATTTTATAATCATGGTGGTGACATTATTGATATTTTATGAGTATTTTCTTGTTTACACATCTCCATTTTGTGGTGCACTCATGGGGCAGCTATCATTTTAGGGGCTGCTATGGTTGCTGCTAAGGTGAAGATCATGTAACATACTACTGTATCTCACTGCTCCTTGCTCATTTAAGATTGCTACGCACAGTTTTGGACAGTTATGCTCTTGGAACAATTCAAAGAATCTCCTTGAAATACTTTAATTCTTGATATTGGCAAGGAATTGCTACTAGATAGTTTTGGATTTTGCTTCTGTTTTTGACTCCTGGTTTTGTCACTTAGTTTTTGTTTTGGGCTCTATAAAGTTTGCCTTTGCATTTAAGAGCTCAGAATGACATTTCTGTTAGATGTATGCTTATTATTTGTACTCATTTCATTTCCTGGTCCATTTTTCACTCTTTTTTCAAAGTGCACACATTTTCCATCCCAGTTGTATACTACAATGTTGGTGCTATAGGGCCATCATGGGAAGTGACTCTCATTTAATAGATATTGTTAGAAGTATTTACATTTCTACTAATGAAACTTCTACACTTACTCGATAGTCACCTACTGCCCCTTTGGCAGGTGACTGAAAAGGACTGATAATGCATAAAAATGATGGACTAATGGTAATGTGAAATCTGGATATGAACAACAAAAAACTTCTAGTTACAGCAACAAAAAGCCTTTCCTTTAATATGATTTCATGGTTCAATATTTTGCTCTTTATAATTAATTTTCATCATTTTTTTTATTATGCTCTCACGCTAACTGTATTCATAGCTTCTTCCTAAGTGCAATATTGCTTGTTGGTTATATGCAAGTGTTCTTTCTTTTTTTTTATCTGTTTATGCACTGCCAAGCTGTTTCTTTCAGACTTATTTGTGATACTGTTCTGGATTTAAAAAGACTACATCATTACAGAATATACTTTTCCTTCAACCTTGAACAGTTCAACAAAACAGAACTTCTATTTATCAACTAAGCAGAAAATGTCATTTAAGAATAATGGAAATGAACCTGAAATAGCTAGCTCAACAAAATTCTGCAGTTCATTTTCTTGTATCACATGGTAACATTGTATATGATTTAGATCTGAAGTAATTAAAGTAAAAGATTGCAGTTTTAATGAGTGCAGTTATTTGACTTCCAGTAACTAACAGTGTAGTATGTTCTTTTGTGCGAAGAAATTACTGCAACATTGTATTTTGTGTGTCCTTCATAACTTACAACTTAGAAGAGACTAAAAGGAAGGCAAGAAGGGTAAGACACATGAATGACAAAACATTATGTTGCAGACTAAAAAGTATTACAAATGAAGAGGCTTATGACTAAGGCACTGACATTTAAATCACAAGACTACAGTTTCAGTCCCCATCTGCATGTCCCTTGGTGACTGCCTGCTCTTAAATTATTGTTAAAAATATGCTACAGCCATTTGAATGGTGCTTACGATAGAAGGATGCTATAAAATTACATAGACAGTGGGAACACTTTCAACCACCAACAATGTGTAGCATCCACCTGGAAGATATAACAGCAGCCATTCTTGCTCCAGTATGCTCACCAGACATTAGCTATTAGGTATTGAAGGGGTGAGAGAGATAGTTAGCTAATAAAGCACAGGGAGTGATTAAAGGAACAGAATGACCAGGCTGTGGTGAGCAATTCAGCCATGACATTGGGAAACACCCTGTTCTTTTTGAAACATGCTCAGGGATCTTTTGTGACTGCAGAGAGTCAGGACCTCCATTTTACATCTCATCTGAAGGACAGCACCATTTTTACAGCACAGTGTCCCCATCACTGCACAGGAGCATTAGGATCCACATTCAGACCACAGGGTAAGCACCCCCTGCTGGCCTCACCAACACCTCTTTCAGCAGCAACCCACGCTTTTCCTAGATGGTCTCCCATCCAAGTATTGGCAGGGCCCAAACATATTAGAGTTCAGGTGTTATAGCTGCTGAAAATGTATACTGTAACTGTAGCAATACCCGTGTAGGACATTTTCATTTTTAAAAACGCCTTTGAAATGGCATAAAAAATAAAGATAATGCACACTGCAGGAACCTTTTAATTCTTTCTTCCCTAAGTTAAAAAATAGTCAACATTATTTTCAATTCTGGGAATTCAAAGAAGGACATAAATCAGCATTTGGGGCTACCTGAATATAAGCCACCAATTTTAACTTGAATGAAATCTGGAAAAGATGTACAAGAAAGGTTATAGACTATCAGGTTATTCATATGTGTAATTTATATGACTGAACTAATTATTAACTAATTATGAACTAATTACTGAATTACTGTCACCTGGTTGCCCTTTTATGAGTGTGTGTATGTAAATTTAGGAGATTTCTAGATTTAGACACAGTTAGTAGTAGCTAACTTCATATTTGTTTCGAAGATAAAGAAGTGCTATAAAATAAGTTTCTACAAAATAAATAGTCTGTAAGTATGAGGATAACCTAGATTAATAAACGCAAACCAGTTTAAACATTTCATATTCAAATTTATAAAAATACTTAAAGAATAAGTTGCAATTACATGTAAAAATCCATTTTTTGCTTAGATAACACCTGAAGACCTAGACGAATGTTAGCGTGAGATGTACCTATACTGTATTCTCTTATTTGGCATGAGTCCTTCAAACTTTCACCTTCAGTACAGTCAGTACTATGATTCCATTAGTCACACGTACTGAAGAGCAGCATTTAATCATCTAGTTTAAATCATCCTTAAGTGCTTTAAATTCATCAAAGATCTGTGTCAAACAAGCAGGATGATATATTAAAAATTATTTAAAAAGCATCACTGATGAGGAATGATTAGGACACATATCCATGTCTAATTCTGAGAGGATGATTTACAGTTGCATGCACTGATTGGCCCCCGTGAGACAGTAGCTTGTTGAGACAGTGGCATACCACGGGCCTATCATAGCCTGTCTATATATTTCTTAATTTTTGACTATAATATCTTCCCAAAATATTCAAAAGCTAGTGCAGTACGGGGCTATGGTGTTTCAAAAAGAAGGGTCATTAAGTTAACAGTATGATGGCTTGTTAGCTCTACATTATTGTCAAGTTCATTTTAATAAATATATTATGTGTATTTTCAGATTTTACCCTCGCATGTAGTGCGTAGCTATAAAACAAAATTATTTGCCTCTTCATAATGACAAAAATAGTCGATACCTGACTAATACAAGTGAATAATAATTCAAGTGTATTAATGAAGTGTTGATAAATGTGCCAATTACAATTTTGAAATTTTTGCCAATATACCTATCCAGAACCAGTTATGGATGCATACATGAATTCCTGTAGTATTTTGTACGTTTATTTAGTATTTTTAATTTTCTCTTATTTTAATTGTCACCTTGTTAATGTCTTCATAGAACCATTGTGTTTGCCATTTTTTAGCAGGTATAACCATTGTGTGACTCTGTATATGATGTCGAGCAGGGTGTACATGTTAATTTAAGATGAATTTTGCGATTTGTTTAAATTAAAACAAATGTTGGCCTAGCCATTTAAATAACATTTCTTCTGCTTTCTTGTTTTCTTGCTTTGATGTTTTGTCTGTGATCCTTATTTTGAGTTCAGAGGAATGGTATTTTTATCTTTTCACTGTAAGTATTGTGCTTGATTTTTAGATGATTATTGCCCTTCCCTCAAAGATGTCATCTTTTTTGTTTATCTTGCCTTGTAGCACATCTGCGCTCATTGTGATTTGTAGTGCAGCATCAGAATTAATGCATTTTTTTTGGTAAACAAAGTACTTTTGATAAACAAATATTTTAAACTTAAATTGGTGACTTTGTCTGGAATTTTATACTGTAATATATTGCTTTTAATATTGCAGTTGCATTTCCTACCTTAGAAAATAGATACAAATTAACAGTAAAATCAAAACCACTGTTTACATAAAAAAACACATTACATGGTGCTAATATTGGTAATACTGTCAACAATTGTTAATTTTAACAGTGTGATACTGTTAAAATTAAGTGGTATTCTTAAGCAATCTCTAAAACCACAATAATGCCAAGAACTGCAGAAATAAATGGAAAAATGTCTTTGTTACAGGAAAAAATACATATGGGGATCTACACAAACACAAAAAAACACTGCTGAATAAACTGGAATAAACATATATCTCAATGTCTCTCTGGGTTTTTGTAAATTTGAACTTTACTCTGCCTACCAGATGGGGTGGCCCCACCTCTCTTTCCCTCACCTCCAATTCTCTCTTCCTCCTACTCTGGCTTTACTTCCTCCTTCCATTTAAGTGCTGGTTTTCTGCTTTCCTCCCAATTCCTTACTCTGTGAAGCACTAATGATAATGTGGTGGCTTTAACAAGCTACAAGAAATACTTCTGGATGACCCCTAGGTTAAGCACAGCCCCGAAATGGCAGCAGGGACACAATACCACGGCTCACCATAGTGGCTCTAGTTTTTTTTGGTACTCCTATGTTAACAGAGGTTGTAAGTAAACCCAATTTCATGTTGAGAATTGGGAAGCCCATCTTGACTATTTCATTTTTTTGGCTTACAATTGTTTTATATTTCAAAAGGTAATTTTCAAACATTCATTTCATAATTGTAACTCGTTGAAAAGATGTACTTTTTCATTTTACTTCTAACTGTGCCTATTCCTAATATTGAAAGCTGCTGGATCCTTTTCTGGTTGAGAAATTAAGATGCAGTGGCATCAGTGGCTTTGTCTGAGATAGAGATTGACTCAGTGAAGCTCTGCTCATGGAAAGTTTAATATTCATTGTTCCGATTTTGACTCTCGCTCCTTTGTCTCGACTTAGTTTTCATATTAGTATTTTGGCTCTGGTTATTAAATAGGATTTTTCCTGGTTGACAACTTTTGCAATTCCATTCTGAAAACCATTAGGATACCCTTCAGTTAGAAAAATACTAGTTTTTACTGTGAAAAGTTTTATTTTTTGTTTTCAAGTCTATTTCTCAGTCTTCCAGGGGAAAAAGAAACATTTTTGCTTCTGATGTAAAGGCATATTTCCTGGTCAGCTTCATAAAACATCACACCAATGGGTAATAATGGGGTGTTTGGAAGGCAGACAGATGGTTTGGAAAAGAAGAAGGGAGGCAAGTGTTTGTGCTGCGAGTTTTCAGAACATTTCATATTTTTTGGTGACTGACATATCATTTCATTAAGGGGACATTATAACCCTTTGCTCTCCTATCATGAGCCATTTTTCCATTGGGGGGGAATTTTCTCATGCGCTTTAATTTCTTTTTGAACAGAGGAACAGTCAGGAATACAAGTTCAAAGCCACAGTGGAATGCTAAATAAATGTTCAACATGCAGAAAAAAATCTTCTTTCTACAATTGCAGAAGTAGGTTAGCTTAGGCACGCACATTTTATGCTTCGAGGCATAGTATTTTCAGTAGCACACAAAAAAGCAAGTCAAGAAATTCTCACCGCACCACCCTCACAACAGTACTACCTGAAAATAATTGTTAAAACCTGCAATATCCTGGAAAGCTCATAGGTGAATCCTTGGAAAAGGATTATTTATTCTGTATTATGCCCACTCCTCCCAAATGTTACTTGTGCAGTTTGGTGGTTACCGTATATACTCTTGTTTAAATTGAGTCTTGAAACCCAAAAAATCGATCATAAAATCAGACCCCAACTTATACGCCCTTTCAAAAATGTGACATTTAATTTTTTTTTTTTTACATCTTCTTGCCTCCTCCAATCTCGCTTCAGTTTCTCAGACACATCGAATTTTGTTGCAGCAGTGCAGTTACCAATTTCTTTCACCATTTCAATGACTTTTAATTTAAAACCAGCTTCATATTTTGTCCTGATCGAACTCTCCATTGTGGATAAGGGATGCTTTAATGATAAAGGTGTATGAGGGTGTGAGATACAAAAAACACAAATCAGTGCAAATGTCACTTAGGAATAGTTTGGGTATTACCATGTGGTAACGTAGGCACAAAGCATAGAAAAAGAAGGCAGTGTGCTCCGTGGTTATTCTTTCAGGTGGGCGTTAGCATATCATAATCTCTTGGACCAATAGTGTGAATTTTCTGCATTCGACTTATACGACCGACATTATAAAACACCAGAAGTTATATGGTATAATCAAACCCTGACTTATCTGCAGGAGAACTTATACGTGAGTATATATGGTAATTGAGTTGTAGCGTGTGTAAATTAGCAAAAATAAAGTTTGGAACACCATAAAAGTAGGTATATATTTTAATATGTTCAAACTTCAGGTAATATTCTGGGTTCTACACATATATTTGTACAACTTGTGCTTTTTTAAATATTTTACTTTTTTTTTTTTCTTTTTCTGCTCACCATGCCTCTGCAAACCATGAAATGTTTATGACTCATACATAGATGCCTAAAAGAAGCAATTTAAAAGTGTAATCTTCAAATGAATGTGACAGTTTAAAGCACAGTCCTGCACAAAAATGGCATTCACTGTGCTACTTGCATGATATAATCGAAAGGAAAGTGTACAGGGGTACAAAACGGACAGCCACCCATAATGCCCATGAATAACCCAGATAAAAACACTTGTTATTGCCCAAAATGCAGCTGGTGGATAGGACATGCACAAGTTGACTTGATACTTAGTAGCATAGGAAGCCAGCTGAGTGCTATAGGCAGGAGTCTATTGTCAATGAATAGGAGATGGGAAAGTAATTTTCTCATTTTGTCCACTTTACGGTTACGGCAAAAATGCAAAACAGGCAGCTTGAATATTCTATGTTTTATACATTGTGTGAATGCAGACTTGTATAACTGAAATGAACATTGCTAACCTGGAAAAGGTCTTCAGAATTGTGATTATTAACAAAAGGAAAGTCAGAAATATCGTAGTTACATTAAATTGTTGTTAAGAATGAAATCCAACTTTTGCTTGCTGTGATGGACACTTGAGATTTCTAGTATAAAGCAGTAGGAAGTCAGACACCTCAGGTTTAATAAGCGGAAGCCTGTCCATTTTACTAATGAGGAGACCAGCTAATTGGTAAGCTTAAACATTTGCCTGTTGGCTGTGGCAAACTTTTTTTTTTGAAATGCTTTCCATTGGAGGCGCAGTGTTTTCATTCCATTTTTGTTACATATTCTTGTTGTATTTTTAGCGTTCTCAAGAACTAATTTTTTTGCCTCTCGATTTGATTTCTGCTTTGAGTCTGACGCTGTTCCAGTAGGCTCTTGACACTCGGGTTAGGCTCTGAAGTAGGTGTATGAATGAATGAATGAATGAAAGAAAAACATTATGTGTTAGAAAATGAAAAACATTTCTGATTGGTAGTAATTTTCATCACAATGTGATGAGGCAGGCCATTCTGCTTTTAGACTTTGATGCCAATTCAATGTTCTGATTTGTTACACTATATGCAATATTTTAAAACGTTCAGCACAAGGTCAACTTTCCTTTGTAATTTTTTTACTTCACGAATGAAAGAATAAAAGTATTATTAAATTGAATGGACTTGACAGTTTAAATAAAAATACCACTTAAATACATTTTCAACTGTGTTCTGCAATGCATAAAGATTATTACTTGCGAATAGATAATTATATTGTATAATATTAAGTAGTGCTCAAAGGGCAATGTAACCAAATATTTTTGCTAACATCGACTCGGTTCTTAGAGGGAACATTGCTTAGGACAAGTTGACCCATTTATTTAAATAAATTTAGGAATTTATCCTGCTAACACATGTGTGCTCTGTAGAGCAATGAGAAAATGTGTGTAGGAGAAGACACTGAAGAATTGGCAAACAAGTGTGACTTTTAGATTACAGAATAGCTGCAAGAAAAACATAATTACCTGGCCTTGTGAAAGCAAAAAGAAAACCTACAAACAATGGAGCCTGCAGTTAACAAAATAAAACCTCAGGTGACTGTTGAACCTCACACTATTTTAAATGTCACCACTGAGAATTGTAGTAAAATGTTTAATTTTCCTAAACTAAAGGAAAGAAATTCAAGCAAAAGCAAAACGACTTTGACTCTTTGACTCAGATATCATAATTATATGTTCTTTGGCACACTTTACATACACACAGTAATAACAATTTTCATTTTATCAGCAAGTGCAGAATTTGCTGTGGTAAGCAATACAACTCTGATGTGCATTATAAAAGATTTTCAGGCACCAGATTTTCAGTCTATGCACACAGGCATTGATGACATAAGATTCAGAGCACTGTACATTTTTTGTCGCAGCTTATTCAACCTTTTACTTCTTTATTGTTTAACAGGTGTAAATATTTTGTCTGTAGGCTTTTAGGCAACCCAATAAAAAAAATGAAATATTTCCAAAATTCAAACTTGAAACTCCAAAATACACATTTTGTATTTGATGTTTGTTTACTGTAAATCCATTTTTTTTAAATTACAGCAATGAATTTTCAAGTTCTAAATGGCAGAATATTTTCATAAATTACAGTTATATTATGTTTAATCCTTCAACTTAAACCTAGAAAAAGTATTCTGCTCCCAAAACAATTTTCTAATTTAGTCGCAGATTCTAAACTTATATTACATTAAATTAAGAATTTTTCCATTTGAACTACAATACAGTACATATCATGTCAAATTAAAAGAAACAATCAGAAATTTGAAACTTTCCAAAAAGCAAACTAAAATCAAGACAAAACAGCATTCAAAACAAGTCAGGGCTATAATTATAGAAAATTACAGATCAGTGGTTTCATGTATAAAATATTGCTTAGATTCTATACTATAATTTTGCTTATATTTGAAAGGGAAAAACAGTGTACACACAAAAAAAATAGAAATCTGAGTTACAAAACCATACACACGCCAAGTTCCTTTATAAATCTCACATCAACTTAAAACTGTGCACACATGCAAGTTCTTTCAGCCAGCTCCCAATTACCTCCCACCTGTCTGGCTTTAAAAAAGCCTTTTTTCAAATATTTAAGATCTAATCACCATATAAATTTGGCCATGTTCCTGAGTGATGTCTTTATAATCACACGAAAGCAAAGAATGTGAACTTAAATGGAGACCACAAAAATATTCATTTTGCTGGTCTCTCTGCAAGTCACAAATAAATGAAGAAAACAAGAATGAAAGAACGAGATAAATGCTGAGCGGGAAGAGCAAAACAAATCATTTTGCCAAGTAAATGTCAATGTTGCACTACATACACGCCTCTTTACATTTGATGTACATCATTGAAACATCTTTGAATTGCAATTGCAAATACCGTTAGACCCCGGCCAAGATCTTTTATAGTTCGTTTTGAACGATTATCATTTAAGCTAGAGGTGATGGCACTCCTCAGAAACAAGGAAGATATTATATATGAAAATAACCACATTCTTATCTTCCCTGACTTCTCTCCAGCAACAGCTACTAAACACGCAGCCTTCTATAATATTAAACAGCGGCTACGGCAAGCCAGTGTGAAATACAGCCTCCTGTATTCGGCAAAACTGAAAGTGGAATGGCAGGGTCAATTCTATGTCTTCGCTAGCAAGGATGAAGCAGAAAAGGAATTAAGAAAGCTGATCCTGGGACTATTCTGATACATAATAGTGAGTCATGGCAGTTAAAACGATAAAGCAAAGATTAATAATCTCTTGTCTGATCTATTCGTTTTAAAATACGGGTTTTTATCAGCATATATTCTCATTATTACTTAGTATTACTAGGGCGCTATCTGTTTATGTTTTATTGTGCTTAATTATTTATTTATTTATTTTTCTCTTTTTCTTTTCTAATTATCTCATCTCTACCCTAAACGAGACTGTTCAATATCATACCCTAGGTTTACTGTTATTGCTATTACTGCATTAAGACTGGTTATGCTTCTTCTGGACACATTTTTAATACCATCCCCTGGGCGTATCATCTTAATGCACTAAAATTGCTGAAGACTATATATATATTTTAAGTGTAAAACTCCTTTTTTTTTCGTTTTTTTTAGAGATATCTCTATCTTTTAACCCTAAAGCGCCGCTGCATTGGAGCTTGTTTTGCTTTGGACGTACTCTGTCTCTGAGTATGTCAGAGGACTGGGACTGTGTGAAGTGGGTTTTAGCCTCACTTGGGGAGGCAAAAAGGGAGGGTGGGGGGTTAAGGGGGGGAGAGAAAGAGAGCAGGCCTGATCTATACCTAATCTATCCTCTCAGTCTTTATAATTATAATAAGACTATAAAATGACATCACAAACTCAGAATCAGTGTCTCCATGATGGGACAGTTAACTTCGTAAGCTGGAATGTTAAAGGCCTGAATCACGAATTAAAGAGAAAGAAAGTACTCTCTCACCTAACAGGTCTAAATGCTAAAATAGTATTTTTACAGGAAACTCACTTAATAAGCAAGGATCAGTTCCGGCTGCAAAAAGACTGGACTGGCCAAATGTTCCATTCTAGCTTTACAAAGAAAACTAGAGGTGTGGGAATTCTCATACATAGAACTGTTCCATTTGTAGTATCAGATGTAGTATTGGATCCTGAAGGGAGATATGTAATGGTTATGGGAGACTTATCTAACTGTAAAATGATCTTGATAAATGTTTATGCACCTAATGTTGATGATAAGGAATTTATACAAAATTTGTTGGCATCCATTCCCAATCTGAACACTCATAAAGTTATAATGGCTGGGGATTTTAATTGTGTTATAAATCCACTTTTAGATAGGACTTCCTCCACAGGGGGAACAGCATCTAACACTGCAAAAATAATTACAAAGTTTATAACTGATCACAACTTATCAGACCCCTGGAGGTTTTTAAACCCAAATTCAAGAACATATTCTTTCTACTCACCAGTACATCATTGTTACTCAAGGATCGATTACTTCTTTATAGACAATAACTTCTTGCCTAAGATTAAATCTTGCAAATACGATGCTATTGTTATTTCTGACCATGCACCTATGATCTTGGAGCTAAAATTACTAAGCCCCATGCACTCACCCCGCAGATGGCGCCTCAACCCGCTTCTATTAGCTGATGAGAATTGTACTGAATTTATATCCAAACAAATCAAATTCTTTCTAGAGACAAATACATCCCCCGAGATCTCTGCAGGGATACTCTGGGAAACTCTTAAGGCCTTCTTAAGAGGACAGATTATCTCATATCTTTCCCACAGAAATAAATCCGAGGCCAAGAAAATAGCAGAGATAAAAAGTGAAATTACTAAAATAGATGAAGAACATGCCAGACTACCAAGCGAGACTCTACATAGGAGAAGGCAGGCTCTACATTCGGAATTAAACCTCTTGACAACTAAAGAAACTGAACAACTAATTTACAAATCCAGACATCATTACTATGAACATGGGGAGAAAGCTAATAAGCTTTTAGCTCAACAAATTCACAAGCAAGAAGTGCGCAACGCAATCTCGGTAATCACTAGTACGAACGGAGATAAAATCGTCGAACACCAAAATATAATGCACTCTTTCAGAGACTACTATAAATCCCTATATACTACTGAGTTTAAGGAAGACAATACACAATCTAATGCATTTCTGGATACATTACAGATACCACAAATAGACGCTTTTAGTGCGGAGGAACTTGATAAACCTCTGATGTTATCAGAATTACTAGATGCTATAAAATCACTCCAAGGCGAGAAAGCAGCAGGCCCTGATGGTTACCCTGCAGAATTTTACAAGAAATTCTCCGCTCAGCTAGCCCCCCTCTTATTAGCAACATTTACAGAAGCCAGAGATAACCAATCTCTTCCACAAACCTTTCGCCAAGCACTAATCACTGTCTTTCCAAAACAAAATAAGGACTTATTACAATGTGCATCATACAGACCAATTTCACTTCTGAATAACGACGCTAAAATACTCTCTAAACTCTTAGCCAGAAGGATGGAGAAAGTGCTCCCCTCGGTAATATCACAAGACCAAACTGGATTTATTAGGGGCCGGCACTTATCTTCCAATCTTCGACGCCTGTTTAATGTAATATACTCACCAACTAAATCAAACACCCCAGAAATATTATTATCATTGGATGCAGAAAAAGCATTCGACATGATTGAATGGAAATACCTTTTTACTATATTGGAGAAGTTTGGGTTTGGCCCAAACATCTGTGCATGGATTAAATTACTGTATACTAACCCAGAAGCTTCAGTTTGCATCAACAACATTTGCTCAGACTACTTTAAACTAGAACGTGGCACTAGACAAGGATGCCCCTTGTCACCGCTGCTGTTTGCGATTGCCATTGAACCACTGGCAATACATTGTCGAAATACTGATCAGATAAAGGGGATTAGCAGAGAAGGACTGAAACAGAAAATCTCATTATATGCAGATGACATGGTACTGTATATATCAGACCCAGAAAATTCTGTACCTGCAGTCTTAGCAGCACTCACAGAATTTCAAAAGATCTCTGGTCTCAGAATTAATCTGAATAAAAGTGTACTCTTTCCAGTGAACTCTCAAGCATATAATATTAGATTAGATACCCTACCTTTTATCATTGCAGAACAGTTTAAATACCTAGGGGTAAACATCACAAGTAAACATAAAGCTCTATATCAACAAAATTTCGCCGAAAAAATTAAACAAGACTTGCATAGATGGTCAACCCTTCATCTCACACTAGCTGGAAGAATTAACACTGTTAAGATGAATATTCTTCCTAAACTCCTTTTTTTATTTCAAAACATCCCAACATACATTAATAAATCATTTTTTAGGCAATTAGATTCGACAATAACCTCATTTATTTGGAATTCAAAACATCCACGCATCAAAAGAGCGACCCTACAAAGACAAAAGGCAGAAGGCGGCATGGCTCTACCTAACTTCCAGTTTTATTACTGGGCAGCAAATATACAGACGATAAGAACCTGGACACAAATAGAAGAACATACACAGGCTTGGTCCGCAATAGAATTAAATTCCTGCAGTACTTCTTTGTATTCCTTGCTCTGTGCTCCAATAAACACACGTTATCGGCAATACACTAATAACCCAATTGTGCTCCACTCACTTAGAATCTGGAACCAATGTAGAAAGCATTTTAAGACGGAGAAGCTTCTATCTGTGGCACCCCTGCAAGAGAACCACCTCTTTCAACCTTCACAAACATATGCAGTTTTTAATATTTGGAAAAAATTTGGAATTAACTTGCTTAGAGATTTTTATATAAACAACGTCTTTGCATCCTATGAGCAATTACATTCCAAATTTAACATTCCAGCTACACATTTCTTTCACTATCTTCAAATCAGAAACTTTGTTAAACAAAACCTTCCAGATTTTCCTCATCTTGCACCCTCATCCATGCTGGAAAAAATATTGCTCAATCTCAAGGACTTAGACTCCATCTCTACAATATATAAAATCATTTTACAATCCCTCCCTTTTAAAGATCCAAGAAGACACTGGGAAAAAGATCTTTCAATTAATATATCAGAAAAGGAGTGGAAAGTAGCAATGCAGAGAATTCACTCGAGCTCCATATGCGCAAAGCATACAATTATACAACTCAAAATTATATATCGAGCACATCTGTCTCGACTAAAACTCTCCAAAATGTTCCCAGGGCATGATCCAACCTGCGAACGTTGCAACCAAGTCCCAGCCTCACTAGGTCACATGTTCTGGTCCTGCACCAAATTAACATTATTCTGGACAAACATTTTTAATTACCTTTCAGATAGCCTTGGACTTGCAATCCCTCCAAACCCATTAACAGCTGTGTTTGGTGTTCTTCCAGATGGGTTTAAAGCGGAGGAAGACAAACAAATTGTGATTGCATTCACTACACTTTTGGCACACAGACTTATTCTCATAAACTGGAAGAACCCAAACTCTCCTCTTTTAAGTCAGTGGGAAACCGATGTGTTATATTATTTGAAGTTGGAAAAAATCAAATACTCAGTTAGAGGATCCGTACAGACTTTTTTCAAAACATGGCAGGATCTAATCAGTAATATTTTAAAATAAGTTCATAAGGCACAGAGAATTTATTAATTTAGGTATGTTTACAAGCCTTAAATTTAACGCCGTTTGGCTTGCTCTCTCTCTCAGGGGTGGGGATCGATCTGTTCTTAATTCTTAATTTTTCTCTTTGTAAAAACTTGATTGCTTTGTATGGATTGTAATAAAATTAATAAAAAAAAAAAAAAAAAAAGAATTGCAATTGCATTGATGTCCTGTGGGACACCATCTGGGATATCTGTACGTTCATCTTTACCTATCTCAGGTGGCAGAGGCAGTCCTTGTTTCTGCGCTGCGTTTAGCAGTGGGGCTGGCTATGCAAAGAGTGACTTTTCAGGGATTGTGATGAATTTTATAATAATGGCTGGACTTCTTAGAACCATCCTATTGGAGTTCTTTGCTGAAATGGAGCCTACATTGCAGAGATCATCTCATAGAAATCATACAATCCTTGCTCCATTGCCAACTTAAAAAAAAATCTTAGGGTGTTTGGCAATGGGTGCTTTTTAGCATGAACTGACTGACTGGTGAAGAATCATACAGTCTTTGGAAAGCTGAGTCATGCCTTTAGTATGGAATGGTGTAACTAGTATGCAATGCTTGATGCGGAACTCGATAGCTTCTGGTGTCTGCTTCTCTTACTCTTCACAATGAATTATAAAAACCATATTAATACTCCATTGAGCAGGTGTTACTTTCATCATGCTTATAGTACACATTTAAACTTTGCCGCAAAAACAAGGAAGTGCTAACACACGGGTATCGAACTCCGGTCCCGGAGGGCCGCAGTGACTGCAGGTTTTCATTCTAACCATCTTCTTAATTAGTGACCAGTTTTTGCTGCTGATTCACTTCTTTTGCCTTAATTTTAATTATCTTGACTCAGGCCCCTTTGTTGTTTCTTTTTTCTTAATTAGCAGCCAAATAATAGTGAGACACAACACAAGGTGCCACATGACCAGGTCACCTGTGCCCATCACACAATATCTGAAAAAAAAGAAAGGTGAAGGTCTCCGTAAGGCTGATCTCTCAGGTCACCAAAACATTTTGATGGTGTTCTTAGAAAAAAACAGAAAATCAACAGTTTTGGAATTGTCTGCTGTGGCAGAATGAGAGCAGCAACAAGCCATGAATTACTGTAAATAATGAGTTTAATTAACAGCAGTAATTGGCTTCTCATTAAGATAGTGATTGGAGTGAAATTGGTTAGAGTTTGAAGCCCCAATTTAGCTGGTCATCTGTTGGTATGTTTCATGTCTCATTTCTGTTTGGCTGCCATTTAATTAAGACAAGAATCAATTCAGAGCACTGAATCCTTAAAAACAGGGCTATTAAAATGAATGGAAAAATAATTTAATTAGCAGTGAAAACTGGTCACTGATTAGGAAAAGGGTTAGAATGAAAACCTGTAGCCCAGTTTGAACTGGGTAGGAAGTTTGCCTTTAAACATGATAATGAGTGGCTTAAAATGAAGAACATTGACTTGAACTTGTGACAAGACCTAAAAATTGCTGTCCTCCATCCCAACCAAACTAACATGCAAGGACGGCTGGATAAATCCTGCTCATTGTGCAAAATAAATAGAGACTTATCTAAAAAAACTAATTGCTGTAATGGTACATAATTTTCTTTCTTTTCTGGGCAGTACTGTGTAAGAGAGTTTGATTTACAAATACAAATTCCCGGTCAAATTGATCATTCAATCCTTATATGCATGGCTTATACCTCACAGTTTTAGAATCAACCTGGTTTCTCTTCTCTGGACTTTTTCTAGTAATGCTAGTACTCCAGATGAGGAATGTGTTATATAGGTAACATCTTCTTAGTCTTCTTAATCACTTCTGTACACTATTTGCATGTATAGTTGTGGTCAAAATGATTCTGTGGCAACGCGATTCTGTAGCTGAATCCTCAGGAGGAGATGGTCTCACTGCTTGATGGACACTTTTAGCTGATCATTTTGTGCCAGTGCCATAAAAACTTAAAATGGGTTTTTAGCTCTTTGTAATGAATTGATATGCATCTAATCACTCTGTACAATAATATAAAAACAATGTGAACTGCCACCACAAAAACAGAAGCAGCAAAGTTTGCAAAACACAACATTTGTGTCACTGCCAAAACTTTTGGCCACTACTGTAGACAATTACAAATTCTGTCCCTTCACATAAGGTATACTTTTAAGTTTCATTTCTCCCCTGGTGTCCTTATCACTATCATTAGCATGTGGTGGCACCTGCAGCCAAATTCAGGTAGCACAGGTAGTCCAGCTCCTCCTAAATGGCAAACCCATACATGCCGTCTCAAGAAGGATTGTTGTGTATCCCAACACAGTTTCAAGAGCATGGAGGAGATGCCAGGAGATGGGCCATTACACAAAGAGAACCGAGGGGCATGCAGGGTAGTCAATGACATCAGTGTCTTCATCATCAAAGAAACTACCTATTCATTCTGGCTGCATGGGTTGATAAGGTCTGATGATGGCTCTGATGATGTCATCCCAGTCAGGGTACCATTGCTTAGCACATATAGGTCTGTGCAACCCTCAAGGAATTGCTTCCCCAGACCATCACTGACCCACCGCCAAAGTGGTCATGCTGGATGATGCTGCAGGCTGCATATCATTCACCATGCTGTCTCCAGACTCTTACATGTCTCAGTGTGAACCTGCTCTCATCTGTTAAGAGAATGGAGTGCCTATGGCGGAGATGCCAATTGTGGTATACTCTGGCGAATGCCAATCCAGCTAATGGGCTGTGAGCACAGCTCCCACTAGAGGACATCAGGCCCTCATGCCACCCTCATAGAGTCTGTTTCTGACAGTTTGGTTAGAAACATGCAAATCAGTAGCCAGCTGGAGGTCATCATGTAGGGCTTTGGCTTATGGTCCTGTCCAGCTATCCTCATGTAATGGCCCATCTTCTGGTGTGTCCTTTATGTTCTTGAGACTGTGCTCAGAGACACAACAAATCTTATTGCGACAGCACGTATACATGTGCCACCCTGGAGGAGCTGGTATACCTGTGCAACCGCAAATGGCTGCAGAAACAGCCTTATGCTACCAGAATTGTCAAGGGCAGTAGCAAAACACAAAACTAGAGAAGAATCAGTCAGGAAAGATAAGGAGAGAACAATTGTCTGTGACCACCATCTGCAAAACAATTCCCTTTTTGGGGGTTGTCTAGCAGCTGCCTCTCCACGGTAATTGTCACATTCATTTATACCAAAGCAGGTGAAGTTGATTCACAATCGCTTATGCTTCCTAATTGCACAGATTGACATGCCTGAAGCTTAACTTACTTGGTTTTAGACTGTGATGATTAAGTATACCCTTACTTTTTCTGATCAATGTAT
>JANRMT010062819.1:17062816-17102135 GCA_026402145.1 Polypterus bichir lapradei | reverse complement strand
GATAGATAGATAGATAGATAGATAGATAGATAGATAGATAGATAGATAGATAGATAGATAGATAGATACTTTATTAATCCCAAGTTGAAATTCACATACTCCAGCAGCAGCATACTGATAAAGAACAATATTAAAGAGTGATAACAATAAAGGTATAACAGACAGACAATACTTTTATATTGTATACAATACTTTTGTATAATATTAACGTTTACCCCCCCGGGTGGAATTGAAGAGTCGCATAGTGTGGGGGAGGAACGATCTCCTCAGTCTGTCAGGGCATGAACCTGAGGAAGCTGTATGGAGAAGATTGATTAAGCCATCAACCCACATGGAAAGAATGAAGAGGAAAAAGTAGAAAAAGATACCGTAAGGCAGAGAGGTAAGTGCTATTATATGAGCATATCACTGGCAAAAATTGCTGTTCATAGTTAAAGCTTTGGAAACTGGCCTTCATAATCCTAGATGGTCTCTACGGCTCCAATGTTGCCTTGGAAAATACTCTACTAGAGATGGAAATGTGCATAAACCACTTAATGAAAGATGTAGTAAGCAAAAAACTAAATTGTTAAATGTATTGATCAAACTACATCTTCATCTTTCCTATGGGCTCCAACTTTAGGTAGTGACTGAAAGAATTATATTGTTGACATATGGGATAATACTCCTTGATAGCATACAGAGCCTGACAATGCTGGACAATTAGTGCTTCTGGTGACCCAGACTGGGAGAATCCAGTTGAGTTAGTTTGGGCTTGTAATAAGCTGTAAAAACTGGATTAATCTGAAGTTTGGCTAAGTACACGCTAAACCAGACAAGTGGTCAACCGGCAGCTCAAAAAAACAAGTAAGCAGTCATGAGAATGATTCCAGAAAGGACTGAGAAAAAAAACATCTTACAGCCACATGCAGAACACATAAGAATTAGTTACTTTTCTTTTCAATGATTGATAATGATGTTTGTTGAGAACACATACTGTAAGCGGTGACAGCTCTTTTTGGATGATGAAGATTCTTATATTGAAATGAATGGTACTTTTAAGCTATGTAATCCTGAAGAGAGCATCAAGAAATACATCCTTAAAATGGAAATGCTAATAATATCAAAATTCTTGCCCCTATCAGCAAACATCTTTTAACACCAGAATTATCAGAGCCTACGAGAAAAATCGTAAATCCGGCCCACCTTAAATCCTTTCGCACCTCTCCATTAGCGTCTTTTGTCCTGTAAATGTGCCGATAAAGACAAGCAGCAAGCAGCCTGCTATTCCATTCCCCCATCATCGCAGAACGTTCACAAACTTGTCCCAGCTCGTGACTTGTTTGATTATCTGGGAGTGAAGTGCTGGAGTTTTAGAGTGGAAATAATAGATCACTATTTGGAACACATGCATTTCATGTGTGTTCCATTTCTGCAGTAATCTGTGTAAACACATTGTTAAAACAGAAACATTTTCATATTTTAGTAATAAATACGCTGACGGAGAGGTGCGAATGGATTTAAGGTGGCCCGGATTTACGAGTTTTCTCATAGGCTCTGGTAATTCTAGTGTTAAAGGATTGTAATTTTTACTTTGTGCATATAAAAGGCTAATGAAGACAACATTTAAATGACTCACATTTTATGCAGCTTCACTACAAAGTATACCCCTTAAATAGCTTCCATGTGACTTTTACCTGACAAAAATGAGTGGATGAAAATACAGAATTAGACCCAAGATGCACTGCTGGATTAGTGTCTGCTGCTCTGCTGTAAAGGCCTGACTAAGTTGACTGCAACCCCGGAGAAAGGCTCTTCCACTACTGGCTGTGGTACTAAGCGCACCCTATCTCCCCTTTTCACAGGTCTTATTTTTGACACACTGCACACTCTTTAACGTACCGGCCAATAAAAATGTCTGGCTGTAATATAACAACTGAACTTTTATCTCTAGATAATTTATATGCCCATATAGAAGAAAGATTTGCCAAGTGCACATTGAACAATATAGTGCAAAGAAAAGTCCAGTGTTTATTAATAGTCTTTTATATTATATTGGCTTTAATAATTTAAAATATATCGATTTAAGGTGAAATGCTATTAAGCCTAAAATGACATTAATGGTCTTATAGCATTGCATTTCAAATCCCACTGAGAGCAATGTGGTCAGAAAGTGGCAATGAAGTGAAATAATTATTTCCATTTAGCAGACATTCATGGTGTTCCTCTGCACAGCACATCCTGTGCTTGTTTAAGGGTCTGAGCTTTGCTGGAATATGCAGTTTGCTCATAACTTTGGCCCATTAAACTATCAAAATAAGTCTACTTTGCAAATGTTTTTAGAGCGCTACCTTATTGACTTGGTGTAACCAAAATGTGAAGATGACACAAATGTTTAAACAGATGTTTGACACTTAGCAAATGTATTTTGTAACCTTTACAGTAAGGTGGCACTATTGTGGAGCAGGTAACACTGCTTTTAATTATTGTAAGTGAATGCATTCAAATCCTGACATGGTCACTGTCTATGTGGAGTTTGCACCTTCTCTCCTTGCCTGTGAAAGATTTGAAGGATTGGATTATTGGTTAACTCATATTGGCATTGGTTACTTTACATGTCGTAACAAATTTAACAAAAAAGTTTGAAATTGTATGTTACAGTCTATTTTCTTTATTATTTACAATTTCTTAACAAACACTGTGATGGAAGCTTCAAAATTAGCTTTGTGAGGGACAACATTCTAGGACCGATGTCACAGCCAGAATTGGTTTGGGGTTCTTACCTGGACAGGACACTCATAATATGAAGGACAGGGGAGAGTAACAGATCCTGCTTATTGTCTCCTCCCGTATGCTAGGTGGCAGAAGCAGTCCTGGCTATCGGTACCCATTCAGACGCCTGCAGGGCATGCTGGGAAATGTAGCCTGGCATTGCAGCCCTCCTGGGATCCATGTGTGCCACTAGGGGGTGCTGCATTGAGTTTCACTCCCTACTATTTGGAACATCCCCATGGCCCAGAAGTGCTTCCAATGGGAAAAGCCCTGGCACTGGACGTACTCCCACGTCCTCTATAAAAGAGATCACACTGCCTTGTCCAGGCAAGTCAGAGCCACGAACGGAGACAGGCAACACTCGCCTGGGAGGAGTAGCGGTGTGGTGAAGAGAGAGAGAAAAGAAAGAAGAAGAGATGGCTTGTATATCTATTTTACACATTTATTTATTTATTTTATTTTATTTATTTATTTTATTCTTTATTTTAACCCGAGTTTGTGTTTGGGGCTCAGTGGTGCCCCCTAGCCTTTACAGCTCATACAGATGACAACTTGTTATATATTGAATGAAAATGTATATCCAGTGCTACTAGGACAGACTTCTGCTCCTTGCGAGCGTAAATTGAATAAGAGAGTTCAGAAAATAGATAAGTGGATGAATGTTGTAGAAATAATGACATATTCAGTAAAGGTTTTCAAGAACAAGAGATTAAAATGAATTAGATCTATATCTGACAGATCTTTCACCAGGACAAACAGATAGAGAACACTTGGATAACAGTTTTAATTTTATTATTTACTCTACTCTATGCCATTGCACTGTAGCATAGTGTTAAACATATCCATCCATCCATCCATTATGCAACCCGCTATATCCTAACTACAGGGTCATGGGGTTCTGCTGGAGCCAATCCCAGCCAACACAGGGCGTAAGACAGGAAACAAACCCCGGGCAAGGCGCCAGCCCACCGCAGGGCGCGCACACACACACCAAGCACACACTAGGGACAATTTAGAATCACCAATGCACCTAACCTGCATGTCTTTGGACTGTGGGAGTAAACGGGAGCACCTGGGGGAAACCCATGCAGACACAGGGAGAACATGCAAACTCCACGCAGGGAGGACCCAGGAAGCCACCGTGCCGCCCTGTATTAAACATATATAACAGAAAAACAATAGTTTTGCCAAAGTAAAAAATGGAGGTCATAAAAATCAAACGTGGCAAGTGTATTCCTTTTGACACAAGATAACATACGGAAGAAAGACACTGGCAAACAATTTCACACAACAAGCTTGTTAGTTATAAATTTTAACTAGTTCTGCGCAGCTTTCCTAGTTACAACTTCAAGGAACTATGGTTTAAGTAATTACCAAATAGAGAATTAAAATTGTTTACTTATTCATCATAGACCAGTATATTAGTATGTAGTGGTATGTGTGTATCTTTCTCTCTCTCTCTCTCTGTATATATACATATATATATGTCAGAAACCAGGAAGATCCCTTACCTGGATGGTAGGCCCCAGAGAGGGAAGGAGGTCACACCTGGACTAGGATGCCCCAAATAAATGGGGAATGAAGGGGAGAGGGAAGGACTGTCTCTGGGGATGTTTAATCCCTCAAGTCATTAGATGGAAGCAGCCCTCCATATTGGTGCCCATTTGGGAACCAGCAGGGAATGCTGGGAGTTCGGCAGTACAACTCTACTGGGGTCTGTGGGTGCCACAAGGGGGCACTGCAGGGAGGTGCAGTCCTCTATTCATGGGACTTCCATATGCCCTGGAAGTACTTCCATTTAGCAGTTGGCCCTGGCAGTGGAAGTACTCCCTGGTCCTCAATCAAAGGGACCACACACCCTTGTCTAGGTGAGTTGGAGCTGGGAGGAAGGAAGGCAACACTCGACTGGAGGAGGGCAGTGCGATGGTGAGAGGAACTGAGGAGAAGTGATTGTGGAAAAGAGAAAATCTGTATGTGTGCTACTTTTTAGAGGTATTGTGGTGAATAAAAACTATCCTTAACTTGAACCCTTGATTCTGTGTGTGTCCGTGTTGGGGTTTGGGACACACTGACAGCCCAGTTCCACCACAATATATACTGTATATATATCTATCTATTATATGAAAAATCTTGGGTCGAGACGTGATCATCTCGGAGAGACACTTTGACGTCACGTGAGATGTGAGCAGAGCAAGTTAAGGAATATGAAAGTAGGAAAATTCAAAAGTATCAAAAAAAAGATAATAATAAAGATCGCATTAGCACAAACAAACAGAAATTATTACTCGGTGAAATAACGGAAAAGCAAAAAGAGATCGAATATATGGACATAGGTGATAGTAGAAATGAAGAGGCATATCCGCAAGAATTAAAAGACTTGTTGTTTGGTGAAAGTGAAATCCACAAACTCTACAGGCAAAATATCGGAGTCTAAAATAATCTTTTCACGTTCGCATCATTCAATGCTCAAAACATAGATTTACACAGTTCAGGACCATACAAGAAACAATGAAGTCAAAAGAATTAACACAAAAATTGTAGAACAATTACAAGGCAAATTGGTAAATGCGTATCAATAGACTATGCTGAAGCAGTAGGTGGTGATAGTGCGAAAGATAAAAAAAAACATCAACTTACAATATCACATAGAATATCTACAAGCGTTAACATCGTCCGGACACCCACCAGCTGAATTACTGTTAAAAGAAGGATGGACCATACACTATGAGAATCTGTGGTCCCACAATAACTAAAGCTGCGACAAGTTTATTTCAAAGAAACCACAATTCGGTCAATGTATATTTATGATCACAGAGAAGCGATACAACATAGAATCGAAACGGGGTTTGGTCAAATCAGAGCATACATTTACACGATCGAATTTCAAATATGGGGTTTACCTCACATTCATTTATTGGTTACTTTGCAAAAAAAAATTATTAACTGCTGATGATGTAGATCGGTTTGTCTGTGCTGAAATTCCAAACAGAGAAACCTATCCTGAATTATGGTACAAAATCATTGAATACATCTCACGGACCTCATTTAAAAGATTCAGTATGTTGGGACTCAAAAGAGAAAAAGTGTTAAAATAAATTTCCTAAAGCGCTTGTTTAATCAAAAGATATGACTAAGGCTGGCTTTCTTGATTATCGCCAAAGAGATAATCGTCACAAACAACACACTTATCATGAAAAGAAAGATGGTAAAATTGTGATGATTGATAATTCAATGATTGTACCATATAACCTGTATTTGCTCAAACAATTCAATTGTCATATTAATGTTGAGTATTGTGAATAAGGTCTACAAAAAAAATTTATTTTTCAGGTGCCAAGGTTTTTTGAATGGATTTAGGGTATTTTGAGGGTGCTGAATTCAAAAACCCCATTACTTTTGCTGAATTGGTTTTGGTTTTTGAGATAATGGACATACATGAAAATAATGCATTTCCCCATATGCGACTTGTGTGTGATAACGAATGCAATAGCTTTTGGTCTATCTTTTGACTCTTTAACAGTGTCATAGGTAATGAAACATCACATATAATTATTTTGTATTTCAATTTGTAGGCCTACAATGCTATAGAAGCGATTTTTTGAAGCCAGAGTTCAACTGTGAATTTGCAGAGGAAAGAAGTCGGCTACAGTATAGGTATAAGACGTACTTGGTACGTCAGTGCAATAGAAAGCGGGTGGCATTTAATGGAATTGCCAATGCATGGTCTAAGTCATTCTGTTGAATTATTAACAATTCATTTATCAGATCAATATGATTCAATTTAAAGAGGGCAAAGAAGAAGAAGTTTCAAAAGTAGCGAAAAATAGAAATACAAAATTAATGGCTTATTTTGAACTTAATACAACAGATGTAAATGCAAAAGCATATACCTATGCGCAAATCCTTCAACATTACACATTGCAGAAACAAAAAGAAGTGTGTATGCGTATACTGTATATGTATGTATGTGTGTATGTGTGTTGTCACACACATGCAAGTAGGAGGATGTTGTATGGACCAAACAAAGGTAATTCCACACCAGGCCAAGGGGTGGCGGGGTGCACTAAACCTCCTGTTATCTCTACAGACCAGCTGCGGGACAACCTGTCTGATTCAGAGCTGGTGATGTTGCTTCCGGCACTCAGCATGATGTCACTTCTTGTTCCTGCGCCCAGAAGAATATCATTTACAGTTCTGGCACCCAGAAGAACGCCACTTCCGGTGCACAGACTGAAGTTGGAAGAACATCACTTCTGGTTCTCTTACACCACTTCCGGTCTGATCCCTTAAAGCCGCCATCTTTGCAAATCCTCGGCAGTTCTGTTTTGGACTCAGTATTGTGAACATCTCTGTGCTATTCAAAAGCCTTTTACAGCCAGGAATATTATACAGGTGGCTGCCCCAACCTTTTTTAAGTGTGTGAAGTCTGTTCATTATTACAGTGTATTGTATGTATGTAGGTACCGTATGTATATATATATATATATATGTATGTATATGCAGAGGTGGGTAGTAACAAGTTACATTTACTCCATTACATTTACTTGGGTAACTTTAAAAAATTGTACTTCTAAGAGTAATTTTACTGCACCATACTTTTTACTTTTACTTCAGTACATTTGTGAAGAAGAAATGCTACTCTTACTCTGCTACATTGGGCAACACTCGAATCGTTACTTTTTTTCCATTAGATACGCTATATTTTTGCCAGAGAGAAGCTGCCACTGGATCTACTGCATGACTGTTTCACAATCGGACATAGCAATAATAATCACAAGACTCCGTTTCACCAATCAGACGTAGCAACAATAATCACAAGACTCCGTTTCACCGATCAGACGTAGCAACAATAATCACATGGCTCTGTTTCACAAATCAGACATAGCCATGCAGTCATATGACCACACACAAACTGTGGCGGCATAGACACTGTCTGACTGCTGTGTCTGTGTATAGGAGAGTGGCAGATCCCGCTACAATACATAACTGCGCTGCTCCTGTTTCAAGATGAATAAAGATGGTGTCGCTAAAGTATTGAGACTCAGCTTCACGTTTTGGGGTGCAAGACGGGGACTCACACGTCACAGCACACACACGTGGTCACAATGCTGTAGTAAACAGTATACGCTTGTATGGATGTTGACTATATGATTGAGGCGCGCCGACTGATGATTGCCCACAATCCCACAGTGAGAAAGAGAAGAACCATCAGCTCAGTTGTGATCACGTGACGCTCGGCAGACAAAGTGTATATGGAGTACTCGTATTGCAAGGCCTCACTCATTTATCAAGTCAAAAATTATTACAAATTTTAGCTCGTCTTGCAAAACACTCGCAAACCAAGTTACTTGCAATCCAAGGTTCCACTGTACATGAAAAATGAGAGCCAACTCCTGCTGAAGATTAACCATCACTTCATTGAGTGAAGAACAAGCATGTTTTAACCAAACATGCACAGACACAGACAGTCAAGGTAAAGTGAGACTTCTTGTACGTGCACAAGCTGCCTTGTTCTAATGTTATTTTCTATCAGCTGTGCTATTTGTAGGGCAGTATTATACTGTCAGTGTACAGTATATCTTGTCACTGTAAGCAATTTTCACTGTTCAAACATACATGTTACCTACTGTAGGTATTGGCTTCAAAAGATTTGTTGTGAATAACTGAGATTTGGAACTTTGTTTTATTTATGCATCTTTATATTGTAAAGATGTTAGTTATTTTTACAAATTTTTTATTTTATTATTTGGAAATAACAGAATGTGCACATTTTTTTATATTTTTGTCTGTCTTATTGCAACATTTCTAAGAAATAAATAATTTATTATGATCAAACAGTTACTCAGTACTTGAGTAGTCTTTTCACCAAGTACTTTTTTACTCTTACTTGAGTAATTTTTTGGATGACTACTTTTTATTTCTACTTGAGTAATATTATTTTGAAGTAACGCTACTCTTACTTGAGTACAATTTTTGGCTACTCTACCCACCTCTGTGTATATGTATGTATATGTACATATATGTGTATGTGTGTATTTGTATATGTGTATAAGTGCATATATGTGTGTATATGTATGTGTGTGTGTATGTATCTAACTAAGCAGTTACTCAGACATTAACAAGAAAAGCTATTTAATGTTATATTTGGTATTTTATTAGATATATATAAAAAAACTATACATATAACTATACTATACATAGAACTATACATAGAATTTTAATTATGCAGATAGATTAAAATGTAAAGTTTTGCTTCTAGAGGAATAATTGTTTCCAGTCTCCATGGGGTGCATTCAGCCCCCTTCTTCACAATGGCGCCTAGCGCTGGAGGAGAATGTGGGTTTGGGTTGGCAAGCGAATATTATTACAGTATATATATAAAAATGAGTAACTTTTAAGGTATGAGGAATAGAAGTACTTTTTAAAGTACATAAAATATGGATTGAAAGTCAATATTCATATCCAGAAGAAGTCAACTCAAGGGAAAAACTGACTGCATGATAAAATATAAATGTATTGATCTATGATTATATTAATAATCATGAAGGAGCAGCAGACAAGGAGTTTTCTGACATCTAGAAAGAGCACAGCACTAGGTCATGACCAGTTGATTATATAATATATTGTAGGTGTTCAATAAATAAGTTTGTGCAGAATAGTTGGAGAGATTTAACACAGACTCTGTGTACACCATAAGCTGTCTGCAATCCTCTGACTTTTGGCTCTTTCCTTATGACTTACTGATCCATCTGACTGCACTACATATTTAAGAAGAGCTAATGAGTCAGTGACAGGTAAGAAACCCATAGGGATCAACATTTCTTTTCTACTCCAAAAGGTTGATGATAATTAACATGGCAGGATGAGAATTTTTAAATGCAACACATAAGAGGAAGATTGCATAAAATATTAGCTTGGGTGATTGAGATCAGTGATGCCAAACCAAGTTCCCTGAAAATGTGCAGGCAGGTTGATTGATTACTTTGCAATAAATGTGATTGTTAGTACTGTATATACCCAGTGGTGCCATGATTTTCAGCATGCACTGCAATAAGTTCATCGTGATATGTGCCATCCTACACTGTCACTTTTCTCACTCTTCTGTTCTGGATATTCAACAGAGCCATTACCGTTCATATCACTGGAATTAGCTTTTTTAGAAAGAATAGTGTTCTATCAATTAATTTATTAAAAAAACCAAGAGATGAAAAGTAATCATATAGAAGGCATGAGTAGAGGCCTAAGTGCAGGTAGGGTTTAAAAATGCCAAAAGAATCAATAAAGGTCAAAAACCAGAAACATTAAATCAAAACTGTAAGCTAGAAAAAAACAAAACAGATTTTAACAATCACAGTAAATCCTTGTTCACTCAGTCACTATCAAAAGCAACTTTTACATTTGCAGTGCAACCCTTGGACACCATTATTACAATACTGGAATTTATGTAACGATAGTATGGTGATATCATATGTCGCAACACATACGGTAATAGTACTGGCAACGTGCTTTGTCAAAAAAAATATGGCTGAGGCCATGAAAAAAGAACAAAATGGCAGGGCTACTCAGGACATTATCTGTTCTTGGCCTACCCATATTCTTCATTCAGGTTCTTTTCCTGAGTCCACACACCATCAATCAATGATTAGTAAAATAGCCCAGTGCCCATTTTTAGCAAATTCTTAAGAATATGCCATCTCAGATCAGACAACATGGTTAAAAAGTTGATTGTTGACCTTTAGCCTAACATGCCCTGGTACTAGGTATACTTGTGAGTAAAGCTGTGTTCATTCATGGTGTTTGTTAAGGATAATTCATGAAGTTGCTCTGAAATCCATTAACCATTCACAACATCAATTCATAAAGGGTAGGCCATTCCCCCAAGTCAGGTTCCTTCAGGTATCTCTCTCACAAACAGTCCACTGGAACAAACTTCATCTGTATGGCACCAATATGGGGTCTTTTGAGTATTGCCAAGGTCCTTTCCTGTCAGGCATCTCCAGAGTATTTGAGACATAATTGAAATGTTTAGTTCTAGAGCAAATCCTGTGATTGGAAATGAGTCTGACTATATTTAGCTGGTATTTTTCAAATTCACACGAGTTCAGACTCATTCCCCATCAAAGATGTAATGCTCCACATTCCAAGAACCAGTTTACATTACCAAGTTCTTGTACAGTATGCCTGGGTGTGTCCCACTCTTATCTGTCACCTGCCAAGCACTGCCCCTGACTCTCACCCAGAACTGTGTGGATTGTGTACCCACATAGTAACTCTATGATGCCTTTTTGGGGCTGAGCCTAAAAGGGATGCATAGTTCATGTAGCCATCAGGTGCTCACAGAGGAGCAATACTGTCAGGATTGGCTTCAGGAGCGGTCTCAATATCTCAATATCCCTGTTCTCTTCACAGCAAAACAGCAAATGTTAAAGTAACATTTAACATGTATGTATCAAAAGAATGCATACATATATAGAATTGTAAGTATTACTTTAGCTTTAAAAGTGTTCATTTAACTCTGGCGATTTGTCTGTTTAATTTTGAACTGAACCTTCTTGAGTATCAGATTATGAATTGTTCTTCATCTGACCCCTCCTCTTAGACCAGTTTGCCATGGGTAACCCTATCAGGAATTTGTAATTCCAGAAGACATACCTTTAAGGATCATTAAGATACACAAGCCCCAAGCCCGCATCACAATCCTAAGAGGGGTGCTATATTTGTAGTACTTACATGTTACCTATACCATTTTACCTATTCTATTTAAATTAGTTCATTGTGTTGTTACAAAGAGACAAAATGGAAATAGTAATTCTAAATTACTAATGATATTTAGAAAATTAACCTGAACTTGAAATGGTGAAAATATATAGAATAATCATGCATGAATCTATTCTTCTAATTCTGTAATATATTCTCAATCTTCATACTGGTGAGGGGAGGGGAGGAGTCATCAGCTCTTCCTTATTTAATATAATTTCTATGATATAAATTTTCATCCAAATTTTCAAATAATTCTGACCATTTATTTTTACAGAAATAATACTTTTATATTTCTAATGTAAAGAATTGCCATATATGTAAATAGTTTAATTCAAATTAACATATTTCCTTAGTTATTCATTTGGAATAATTTGAACAAATTAGTAATTTTAAGGTAACATATAAAAGGCAGCACAATCATGCAGTAGCTAGTGCAGCTCAGAAGACACAGTTTTACTCCTGACCTAGTGACTGTGGCATCCGTTCATTCACCTTATATCTGTTTTCTGTTTTTTTTCAACAGATATTCCAGTTTTCGTTGCGTTACAAACCAATGGGGAACTCTCATTTAGGACTCGGTAAATGAATAGATATCAATCAGGCTGCAGCTGTAAATGAATTAAGATGTTTTGAAAATGGGTGGGCTGTTACTTATAATGACTTTAAAAAAATGTAACATGTAAAAATGAAATTTGTCATTTCTTTGCCTTTCTTTTACAGATAGTACTTTTGTAATGTTTGTGATCTTTATTTCATTTGAAGTCTCTGTAAACTTACAGAAAAAAGTCAATCTGAAGTTACTGTCCCTTATTTCACACATTCGACTTCCATTTCCAAAAAAAAAATCTTTCTAATAAGCAATAGGAACAGACATCTAGACAATTTTCAGAGGGCAGCGCCACAAGACTGGAATCAGGCTTTGGTATTCACAAAGCAATGGCTTGAGTGCCTCAGTATTCACCTAAGTCTGAAGAAGATAAGCACCGCAGTTGGGTTTTCTGGGATGTTCAGGTTCAGAGATTCTTTGGCGAGTAGCAAACAGCCTGAAGAGGATTTTGAAGTAAACAAAACGATTTCACTTAAGTCATCTGAGCAATGGGTCTGGTAATCACTGGGGATCATTTCATATATATATGGTTCAAATGAAATAGCTGCACTTGAATGTACAGTTTTTATGTTACAGTTTTTTTTTTGTATGTATTTTATACATATATACACACACACACTCATATATATACTGTATATATATATTGTCACGCACGTGCGTGTGGGGGGCCGCGGACGGACCCAAATGATATCGCGATATCATATGCCAGGAGGGAGTGGCGGGGTACTAACCTTTCTCTCTTTATTTCCCACAGAAAGAAAGACGCACCGCCACCATGAATCTGCCTGCACCACTACCCGCACTACGTTACTTCCGCCCTTCCTCTGTATACTACCTGTGACGTCAGCAATCCCATCATTCAACTCGGCTCCTACCCAGCATACCTCTCTTTTTCCGGTCCCTCCTCCATAAATGTTCCTCCTCCGCCATCTTTGGGCGGTCAAGTCTGATGTATTCACGCATTGACCATTGTGGATGAATTTTTCATATATTTTGATATTTTTACAATATACGAGGCCGGAAAACCCCAAACCTTTATGCTTGTCGTTGTGTTCTTTTGCAATATATATAAATATACATACTGTATACTGTATATATATATATATATATATATATACATTGTGAACGCTAGGGGTCATTGTTGCCCTTTTAAACCCAACAGACAGACACACAGGCACAGGTTAAAAGCACCAAGAAGTAGTTTTTAATTCTCTTCTTCTTAAGCACTGCCTCCAAGCACCACAGCCACAATAATCAGGCAAGTAAATCAAGCACAAATACACAATAATCTTTCTCTATCTCCTCCACACCTCCCAGCAAGCTTTGTCCACCTCCACCCGACTCCGGCTCCACTGCTGGGTTCACAGCAGTACTTTATATGTGGTCTGACCTGGAAATGCCTCTGTCCTTCCATCCACGTGATTTGTTAGCACTTCCGGGTCAGATAGAGAAGTCAAGTTTTCTTCAGCCCGGAAGTACTTCTGGATTTCTGTCCTCATGACTCACTAGTACTTCCAGGCTATGAGGGCAGTATGACTCTCCAGGTCCTTCCACAACACCCCCTGGCGGCACCCAACAGAGCTGAGATACCGAACTCCAACTCCCAGGATGCCCTGTGGGAATCTGGGGCACCACTACTCTCCAGGTAAGATGCCATCTAGCATCTTGGGGGAGGCAGTGTTCTAACAAAGCTGCTTTACCCCATCCTTCCATATCAGGGACGCACACACACACACACATACACTGTATGCATATATACTGTATTGATAGTGCAGATGCTCAATTTGAACCTTTTTTTTAGTTTGCTGAACGATTTATATGTAAGATGTTAATTTATCATTACCGTAACATGCTCAAAATAACTTAATCTGATTTAGCGATTTTTGGGGGCTAGAGCCTATAACGGCAATACTAGGCACTGTGCAGTATATGGCACAGCTACATCACAGGGTATATCATAATGATGTTTTTTGCAAATTTTACTTTTTATTAAGTTACCACGGTGCATGATTTATATTGTTAAACTAGCAGGGATACCCAAGGCTGCCTGAGGTCAAATAAAGTCACTGAATAAATTCCCATGGTTTTGGTGAAATTTTGACCATAGGCTAACTAAATCCACCTGTGTAAATTTTCAAAAATACTTCCTGCATTTTCCTCACTTCCTAACTAAAGTCTACATTTGGTCACTAAATAAAGTTCCCTTGTGGAAAATTTCAGAACAGAACATATCTTATGGTCTTCCCCTGAAAAAAACTGCGATCTATGCTAAATATGGTGTAGACAGGTTCAACAGTATGGACTTGCATACTGGAAAAATGCACAAAATGAGACATTCTAATAAATATATTAGATTATTCTCTTTCACATGAAATAATGATTAGGCAGTGAAATAAATGCAGAGTAGAGCCAATCTATAATGAAAAATACTATTTTGTGATATTTCTATGCAAACACTTTTGTGCATCTTACAATATAAACCATCTTATTATTATGGAGACAAAAATAAAAATTATAAACTTGCAGCAAATTAGACTCACCTAACCATAAGTATTCATTTAACCCCTAAACACGTGAATATAGTTAGGCCTTACTATAAGGAATTCTGAATTGTCACAAACCACAATCTCCCTGAAGCTTCTTTATAGGTTTGCCATCTCTTTGCACATTTGTTTTTTGGGCACTAGAAGCAATGGAGCCTGCTCAGCAGATAAATACTCTGATTTATTATACCAGCATGTCTGTTACTTTTAGTTATTTATAAGGCAAATTGAACACATTTAAATATTCAAACTACAGCCCACCACATAGAACTGCTTGTCACTGTCCATGAGTATAATATATGAATAGTTATTATATATTTCACTTTCTCATATTGCATCTAATAATATAATTTACAACAATATTTGGTATTCATATACGGCTGAGCATCTTTCTCTGCATCTGTGTGGTACTATCAATTAGCACTTTATTAAAGGAAAATGTGATATTTTGCATATGTATGGACATTCACATTATATTGAAGTACACAACATTTTAACTCTTGTGTGACCAGAAAGACATAATTATAAGTTTTACTTGTTTTGAGTAGGCAGCAATAAACCAGAAATAATTCCACAAAGTCTCAGATATATCTCAAATAGGCTTTGTTTTTATAAAAATAAAACATGCAGTATATGGGAGGGATCAACACAAGGAAAACAAATGTACAGACATAACAAAACAAATCAAGCATCCAACTGGGTCTTGTATCACAGGTCTATCAGGCAGGGTGGCTTGCCTACTTTCCCAGCTCTCCATTACAACTCAAAGCAGTCTCTCTCTATGCATGATGTCCTCTTTCTCTCTCTCTTAAAACTCAGTACATACCTCTATACAATCAGGCATTGCCGCAAACTCACCTCTTCACTCTAGATTTGATGACTTAGTGACTTTGACCATGACCTAGAATCACCTATAAAATTAGGACAGCCTGCTTTGGTTGAAGAAGCGACAAGTTTGACTTTCCTCTACTGCTCCCCAGTGTCTCTGTCAGTGAGCACTTAAAGACCCAAGTCTCTAAGGTGGGATCCTAACTGCCTAATTTATATAAGCATCTAAGTCCCATTTATTCCAGTTAGCAGTTTTGTACTGCCCTGGATTACTTACTGCCTGGAAATCTTTTGGCTGTACCTGACATGTGGAGAGCGTTGCACAGCACCTGCACTAGTCCTAAAAACTCCAGCCAAATGACCTTAGAGGTTTCACTTCTAGCGTACAATGTATAACAGAGATTGCTTACTGTAGCTATTGTGTTAGCATGTGCTTCCAGCTCTAGAAAGAATATCCTTTGGTTTATTTCCAAACCCACTTTGCCAAGTCAGCATTGAGAAGCATGGTATGTTTGGCAGTATTTGGTGCAAAGTAGGAATCTACCTTGGAAGGGTCTTCTTTCCTTTGTAAATCATACTAATATATTTTGGATGAATTAGGAGGAAAACTATAGTACTTGGAGAAAAACACATGCAGTCATGGTGATACCTTATAAACCCGACACACACAATGGCCAGGAATGGGGTTTGACCCTCGTAAAGCTGTGAGGCAGCAAAGTGAACTACTATCACACTATCAAGTCAAGTTGGGGAGCATCCACTGGTACAGTGCATTACCACACCCACTACACTACGAAACAACTTGGGATCCCGGTTGGCAACTCCCCAGGGAGACAAGCAATCCAGTCCCACCCTCCGGAAATGACCCTCCATCTGCTGCAGCCAGGTCCAGCCACTCAGGTCCCCAACAATGAGAATCTTACAAGCTGGATCACCCTTGGGGAAATGCTCCACATGGCCGTAGTGCCGTAACTAACACTCCCTTACAATGTAGGTAATGTGCCTCATTCGGGACTCCATGAGCAACCGCTCATTTGACACAAAGTCAAACCAACGGTACCCAAGGATTTTCCGGAGAGACACAGTACCAAAGGAGTCCAGTCTTCGTCTCAGGTCACTGGATAGCGTCCATGTCTCGCAACCATATAGCAAGACAGGAAGCACCAGGACTCTAAAGACTTGGACCTTTGTCCTTTTGCATAGATATCGGAAGTGCCCTTTTCAGCGATCTCATGACCCCCCATGCTCTCCCAATCCGTCTACTGACTTCATAGGAAGAGTCACCAGAGATGTGAATATCACTGCCAAGGTAAGTAAACCTCTCAACAAGGTCGACACTCTCTCCGCAGACAGACACACTGCTGATGGCTGTGCCCAAGAGGTCATTAAAGGCCTAGATCTTGGTTTTTATCCAAGACACTCGCAAGCCCAGACACTCAGACTCCTCGCTCAGTCTCTCGAGTGCCCCGATCAGAGCCTCCACTGACTCCGTGATGATCACAGCATCCTCAGCAAAGTCAAGATCCGTGAATCTTTCTTCACCAACAGATGCCCCATAGCCGTTGGACCCCACGACCTTGCCCAACACCCTGTCCATACAAGCATTGAACAGAGTAGGAGCAAGAACACACCCCTGATGAACCCCAGAATCAACTGGGAAAAACGCAGAGGTCCTGCCTCCACTCTGCACAGCACTCACTATGCTTACACTATACTACCCAATAAAATAAGATTGAAATAAAATTAATCTTAATAGTGACCATGATTAAATATACAATTTCAAACTCTTTCATTTTTAAATGGTACTTTTCATGCTGACCATCATAACACATTACTTAACTTTTCAAGTATAATAGAAATGCCTTAACGTGCGGTGTGACTTTAGTTCTGTGGCTCCAAGCTTTTTCACCTAAGATATTGCACCGCAGACCTTCACCGTCATTGCTGATCAGGAAATGCCTTTCTTCAAAAATCCACAAGTTCCTCCATCCAGACAATGCAAAGTTTAAATTTGTTGGCATAAAGAAATCTGGAGAGATCTGGAGAGGACTTACATGTCGATATACTAGTGACAATCACAAGCACCCATCTTCCCTTTTTATCTTTGCCTGTCTGAGGAAATTCAGCCACAACAGGAATATACAACCAAGCCTGATTATACTAATTACCCAACATTCATGTAGGCCCTCCTGCCAGAGTGTTATTTTCAGTCTGGAAACATGGTTTGATGCTCACAAGCCACTTTGAAAGCAAAGATTTGAATATTCATACTTTTCTGAGAACAAATCCAAGGCTCTATGTCTCAAAAAATGTGAAAGCTGCATGATGTTTTTGACAATTAAACTCAAAACACAAATCGAAATGAGACAGGTAACAACAGTTAGAGAGTTGTGAAGTGTATAAAACAGGTTCAAAGACTCTATGCATGTGATGTTCAGCTATTATGTGAGTGACTGCTGTCACACACGTGCGCATGGGAGGCAGCTAAAGGGCTTGAGTGAAGTTTGGAGGCATGCCGGGATGTGGCAGAGTACACTGACTCTTTTTCTCCCTTGCCTGTAGACCATTCCCGGGGGATTCCACCTGGCTCTCTTGACATCACTTCCGGGACCGAGCCAATGGAAGTCGATCTCACCAGCTCCAGCCCCTCTGATGTCACGTCCGGCTGTGATCCAATGGTTGAAGACCACGTACTCGATCCTTATGACCTCACTTCCTGTCTCCCCCTTTAAAAACCTGCCCCTTTTCCCTTTTCCCTCAGTCTTGTTTTGGACTCCGTTGTATGCACTTCAGTGCTGGTTATTTTGATAAAAACGACTTTTGCAGCCAGGATACCAGATTACACGGGTGGCTGCCCCAACCCTTTATCTGTCTATGTCTCGTTTTTGTGACACTGCAAATGACACAAGAGCACCTGTAGCTATCGTGCCTGAGTTCAGACCTTCCTGAGAATGCATGTAGTTGTAAAACATCAAAAAATACTTAAGTGAGAACTGTCAAACTGCTTGCCATTGACTTCCTACAACTGTTCATATCTGAAAGTGCTTACCTTTCTCATTATAATTTAGTGTGTCATTTCTACTCTCCTATGGGAAACTGTGGTAGGGCACTGACGGAAGAGACGTGTCATGGAGATCAAAAGATTACATAAATGATTAAAGAGTAAAGGGAAAACAGCATATCTGGGTATTATTGTTAGTGATGCACTGCAATGCTCATTCATCTTAATATAAAAGGTGCCATTTTTAGCATCTTTCTGCTGAATATTTTCATTGGTACAAATATTTGGTGAACCGCTAATGATTGTGGAAGCTGCTAAGATACAACCCTGACAACTGAAAGATATTGACTTCAACAGAAAAGCTTAGCAAGCATTTGTTGAGTTTGAAAACAAATAAATGGATAAGACAACAAACGGATTCACACATTTCACCTCTTATCAAACACTCCTGGTCCTGCCTAATAATCAATTGTGCTTTCTCATCTTGTACTAAATTGGTCAGCTTTCTTATTGCAAGTTCACATTCAATTCTTTGTATCTCTCAGCTCACTTCTAGAAACAAATCCTGCTGCATCCAACTTTTCTTTATCAGATTTAAGCAATGTGTGATTATGACTAATGAGAAGCCAGCTATTTAAAATATAGACACTGGGGGGAAGCTTTTGAAAAGGATTTGAAGCATTGTATCATCTTGAGCCAGAAGATCAAGGGTTTTTCATATAAGCATAATGTTTATACAGAATTCATTTGTACAAATGGTAGTTGGCTGTTATTTCATACAGTTTAATGCCAGAACCTGAGGCTCTTGGGAATCATTTATCATTTTCTTTCATCATAAAAAGGCATGGGGAATGCCTCTGTGTACATTTATACATCACAGAGAGGCCAAATGACATTAACAGCAAAGAAAGGACAGCAGTCCTGTTAACTTAGGCAAGGAATTTCTCTGCATACTGTATTCACAAATGATTTCAAATTATAAAACAGAGTTCTTCTGAAAATATAAGAAATCATTCAACTTATATGTAGAAACAGTCTATTAGTATTGTCTCCAAATTTCAAAACATTTTTTGAATCTTTTAACATACTCTTAGTCTGGACAGCCGCAAACAAGGAAGGTCAGCAGTTTCCCATATTCAGCTAAATTGTAAAACAAAGTTTTTAATGTTTCCAGTCTTAAATGTGCTTTATTTGCAATATCTAAGAATGATTGTAATGTAGTATAAATAGGCTTGTAATAATTTTATTTTTTACTATAAATTTTGAAATAAGGCCTTTGAAGCATCTGTAAAGTATGTGCTAGGCTATCTTCAAGAGTCTGATTCTCACATATGTAGCTTGGCAATTGAACACCCTAGAGTGCCAATCTATTTTGATTACTCCATGTAAACCTAATACAACAATTTAGATGCCGTGGCGCACTTCTTTCTGAGAAATCTCATTGAGCTCTGGGAGAGCCACTATTCATTGAAATTTGATCAATGTCGATATTCTCTTTAGAATTAAAGATCCACTCTTCTCTGTGTTATTAAGATGACATTAGCAAATTTGCTCTTCTTTACTTAGTATCATACTGGTTTTTGTCAACTAGTTCATCTTAAAATTCATAATTATATTATACACATTGCTATGCTCTTGTTTATTTAAAAGTATTCCTTATGGATTTGCACAGCAATTTATCAAATATAAATTGACAGATTGCTGGTTGAATTTATTATGAAATTCCATTTTGATACTGATGAAGTGGTAATGTCAGTTTTTTGTAACTTAAAATTTTGATTGAAAATTGATGCAGTGGAAATGGATTTTTATATGACAAAATATATTTTCAATACAGGGTCACAAAATCTTGGAGTCCTTCCAGGTATCATACGGTGGCAGGAACCAACTTTAAATGGGATATAAGCAGGGCATACATACTATATACAGGTGCATCTCAATAATTTAGAATATCATCAAAAAGTTAATTTATTTCAGCAATTCAATTAAAAAAATGAAACTCTTTATTATATAGATTCATTATATACAGAGTGATATATTTTAAGCATTTATTTCTTTTCATTTTGCTGATTATGGCTTATAGCTAATGAAATCCCAAAATTCAGTATCTCCGAAATATAGAATATTGTGAAAAAGTTCAAAGTTGTAGACTCATGGTGTCACACTCCACTCAGCTAATTAACCCAAAACACCTGCAAAGGTGTCCTGAGCCTTTAAAAGGTCTCTCAGTCTGGTTCAGTAAGCCACACAATCATGGGGAAGACTACTGACTTGACAGTTGCCCAGAAGGCAGTCATTGACACCCTCCACAAGGAGGGTAAGCCACAAAAGATCATTGCTGAAGAGGCTGGCTGTTCACAGAGTGCTGTATCCAAGCATATTAATGGAAAGATGAGTGGAAGGAAAAAATGTAGCAGAAAAAGGTGCACAAGCACCTTCACAAGGAGTGGACATGTGGCTGGAGTCAGTGCTTCAAGAACCACCACACACAGACGTGTCCGGGACATGGGCTACAACTGTTGCATTTCTTCTGTCAGATGAAACTAAATTTTGCATTTCATTTAGAAATCAAGGTTCCAGAGTCCGAAGGAAGAGTGGAGAGGCACAGAATCCAAGTTGCTTGAGGTCCAGTGTGAAGTTTCCGCAGTCAGTGATGATTTGGGGAGCCATGTCATCTGCTAGTGTTGGTCCACTGTGTTTTATCAAGTCTAAAGTCAGTGCAGCCATCTACCAGGAAATTTTAGAGCACTTCATACTCCCCTCTGCTGACAATCTTTATGGAGATGCTGATTTCATTCTCCAGCAGGACTTGGCACCTGCCCACACTGCCAAAAGTACCCATACTTGGTTTAATGACCATGGTATCACTGTGCTTGACTGCCCAGCAAACTCGCCTGACCTAAACCCCATAGAGAATCTATGGGATATTGTCAAGAGGAAGATGAGAGACGCGAGACCCAACAATGCAGAGGAGATGAAGGCCGCTATCAAAGCATCCTGGGCTTCCATAACACCGGAACAGTGCCACAGGCTGATCGCCTCCATGCCACGCCACATTGATGCAGCAATTCATGTAAAAGAAGCCCTGACCAAATATTGAGTGCATAACATGGACATACTTTTCAGCAGGCCAACATTTCTGTAAAAACCTTTTTTTTTATTTTTATTTTTTATTTTTTCATTTTATTAATTTTGAGGTTTCATTACCTGTAGGCCATAATCAGCAAAATGAAAAGAAATAAACGCTTGAAATATATCACTCTGTGTGTAATGAATCTATATAATATATGAGTTTCACTGTTTGAATTGAATTACTGAAATAAATTAACTTTTCAATGATATGCTAATTTATTGAAATTCACCTGTATATATATATCGACACTGGTCCAGTATGGATTTGCCAATCAGCTCAGATCAGTACATCATTGGTATAGAGGTAGAGGCTGGAGTAGGTAGAGCAAATTCATTTAAACATAGGGAAAAAAATCAAAGTTCAAGTAGACAGAGTTATGGAGTCAGATTTTGGCTTCTGGATGTGCTGTTTGTTTCAGTTCTAAATAAACTTATGTTACTGATGAATTTAGTTTTTAATTGCTCTGATGATGAAATCTCCATGGTGTCATCTTGGACTGTTTTTTTGCTGGGACATTTTGTGTTAGTTTCTGATGACAATAAGAATTTTTGTGTATAGTAACAATGTCCATTGCTGGTACCTTGGTGCTGTAATGTCCACTTGCAGCCCAGAGTGTTATTTTCAGTCTGGAAACATGAACTTTGATGCTCACAAGCCATTTTGGAAGCAAAGCTTTGACTGTTCAAACTTTTCTGAAAACAAATCCAAGGCTCTAAGTTCCATAAACTGTGAGAGCTACATGATGTCTTTGGCAATTCAACTCAAAGCACAAATCAAAAAGAAACAGTTAACACTGAGTTATAAATTGTATAAAAAGGGATGAAAGACTCAATGCAGGTGATGTTCAGCCATTATGCGAGTGACTGCAAATGACATGAGAGACTGTAAGCACTTATCATGCCTGAGTCCAGACTTAATAACTTTCCAGAAATTAACAAAATTTTAGTAAGTGATATAATCAGTACATCTACAATATGATATCTGAAAATTAAGAAAGCAAATGCTAAAAACCATACACTGATATTATAGAGCTGTTTTCATTCTGGAAACCATGCCTTAATGCAGCATAAACTGCGCTAAGTGAAATTTGAAACTTTTATAATAAAAATGTTTCTCAGACAAATACTGTAGAACAATTTAAAAAAACTGCTTAACACTAGAATTACCAGAGCCCACGTTAAATCCCTTCACACCTCTCCATCAGCAAGCAGCCTGCTATACCATCCCCCCACTGCCTCAGAACGGGCAAGAAGTTCTCCCAGTACCTGCCTTAAATGATTATCTGGGAGTGAGCTAAAAGACGGTCTCTCTTCTGTTCACTAGTTGAATTTTCTTCTCCACTTCACTCCCCACTTCAAGTTTAGTGGCCAAAAGGGGCTTTTTAACCATCAGCCATAGGTTACTTCTGGTTGTCTGATGGGAATACGTTTTGGAGTATCTGACATTATATAAAAACTTTGAAGCCAAATGCTTAGAGCTACTTCTGACAGCCACAGGCAATCCTGTTCTCACCAACTCCAAACATTATTTAATGGACCAATCAATCCTTAGTAGCCAGGCTACTATAATAAATAGCAGGAAACTAATAATATTGCATAGGAGGACTTTGTTGCCTTACTTTCCCATTTTGATACCCTGCTGTAACAGACTGACACAGAAAGGAAAGGAGACAAATGAACTTGCAGATAGAGTCTCCCTCAGTATACCAAGGTCAATGGACATCTGCTACAAAGAGAGAAGTATGTCTTACTGTTATAAACAGAGGCCAGTCCTCTTTAGAAACAATGCAGCAAAACATAGAGAGAGAGACTGTTGCTCTTGCAGGATAACTACAATGTTATAAAACACTAGAGGAACACACAGACCTAACATCCTAAAAAAAGGAATAGAGTAACAGTTACAGATAAGGAAATCAGTTAAGAAGTAAATTTTTACTTCTTGTGCTTTTTTGTTTTCTCTTCTTCTTCTACTTGCTACATATTTTTAAAGCTTTTATGCAAATGGAGGTGAGATGTCTTTATTTTCAGACTTTGAAACTCTTTGCTTAAGAGATTGTTCAGGGTCAATCATGCAAAGACTGGCGTAGGCTGAATCTTGGCCTTCTCACAGATGTAGTCCACCAATGTAATGATGAACTTGAATACAAATGCTGAACACATATGCACCATGTCTTGGGGGATTATCAATAAATACTCTCATCAATGCAAAAGATAAGGATTGATTCTTCTTATGTGTTCTAAACAGTTACTTCTTTCATTTACCATTGAGGTTTTGTATTTTATTTCTTCCTGTGGTTCATATAGAGAAGGATGAATTTTTTTTAATTTTGGCAACACTTTCTTTTTGTTTTCACCATTAAAAAATTAATCTTCACAGTGATCACATTGGTGATTTAAATTTCCTAAGCACTGTAGTGCTCTTCAAATAAACATTGTTCTAAAGATGTAAAAACAATGCTTTATATGGCTGGAAGTCTTAAAATTTTTGATAAACTCATTGTTTGTCATCATGCATTTTTCTCATTGTTGTTCTTCATTCTGTACTCAAGACTTTGTCTGGCATACCTGTGAGCCATCATGTTTGCCTGCTGGTCGATTGCTCTATATTCAGGATTAATTGTTGGTTGGCTATGTGCTTCAGTGTTTTGTCTTCTTATTGTTTCTCATTTTTCATCATTGAAGCACCTTCTGCTACTTGCTTGACACTCAGCAGATGTTTCTGCTCTTCTTTTTCTTGCCAGTATGGCAGTACCCATTTTTTTATGATCACTTTGTCTTGAACACATGCATACCAGTCACTTTGCTGCCCTTTATTCATTGTTTTAAGAAGGACACATTTCCAAGTCTTTTCAATTTGGGAGCAGATTGAGTGACATAACAAAAGGCTAGCTATAAAAAACAGTAAGCTTTCAACCAGGTGTTTACACACATAAGAACTAAATGATTGCATTCTTCTCTCTTTTTTTGTTATTCTCACACTCTGTATTTTGTACTTGATGCCCAGCAGATGGCACTTCTCTTCTTCTTATGGTTTTCTTCATCATGTCATCACCCTCTGTGCTTTGCTTCATGCTTAGCAGATGTCGCTGGTCTTCCTTTTCTTCCCACCTTGTCACTTTGTTTATCACTTTCCATTAATAAACCTACAGGTTAGTTTACAGAGCCTCTACCTATTTTGAATTTCTGGAATGTATCATGTCATAAGCTTTCAATCAAGACCAAGATCAAGGTTCTAGCCGCAGTAGTGTGAGTTGCTTATACATCAGCACTGACATTTATTTACTATTTCCAAAGCCACTGCTCGCCACATGATATCATCACCACAGCTATAAAACATGGCTGTGTGGGGATCTCATATGTACTTTGTGCATGTCTTGCTATTTTTACTTTTTAATTGACCTCTGCATTTTACTTTTTCTCTTCCCTTCATCTCCAGATCTGTTCACCTTTTCTCTCCTTATTTTCCAGAGCTTTGAGGGCAAGTCAGAGCTCAGAGTTGCAAGGATGACAGAGACCACTAAAGAGGGATCTACAGTATTTTGATGGTTCTCTTGCTACATAGCTGCATCCCTCACTAAAGAAGTGCTGCTCACACTCAAAGGATGCCTGACAAAGGATCACTGGCAAAGAGGAACAGATGTCAAAGAAGAAACACAGAAAACAACAATCCAGAGGTGAGGGTGAGAGCAGCTTTACTGATAATTCACCTCTTCAAGCACAGAAGGGAAAAACTGGTAAAAGAAGGCACAGATGATTTTTATTTGTTTATTTTTGGAATTTGTGTTATCCCTTGGCTTATTCTCCCCTTTTTTATACATATAATTTTATCTTTACTTTTAGCTGCCTATGTACATTGTAATATATAATTTATATTTTACATGTAACTTTTCATAATGAGACAGAAGGATGTCACATGCTATGTTAAGTGTTTGTATCTTTTTTGGAAGGTTTTTCCAAAATATTTGTTTAAAGAATAAACAAGTGCCCAAAAGAAGGAATCTAAAACCTACATACTGTTGATACAGCAAATCTATTAATATGGCATATCTACGTCATTAAGAGTTTGCAGCTGTACTGAGCTGATTATTCTTCATTGTCCTACCAGTCTGTGAATAGTTCTGCTTAGTTAACCGAATATTTAACCATCATAGAAATTCCTACATTTTTCTATTTCTGAGCTCTCTAAAGTTTGTGCATGCATTTTAAAAATTGAATATTCGGAAGGTGAAACATAATATAGCATCCCATTCTCAAACCCACTTAATTCAGTTCTGGGCTGCAGTGGAGTAGAGATTATCCTGCCAGCACTGAGCACAAGGGGAATTCCAGTCATGGACATGTCACAGGGTATTCTCAAAGTCCCATTCACACATGTGGGCCAATTGAAAGGTGTCAGATATTACATTCTGCATATCTGAGTATACTGGAAGAAAAACAGTGTGCAGAGACAGGGAAAAATAAGGGAAACACAGTACAGACAATGACTATGCTTGGGAACTCAGGACCCTGTGTTTATGAGGCAGCCATGCTGATCACCATACTGCCATGCTGCATATTTAAAGTAAGTATATTTTATCTATTACTATGTCTTTCTATAGTATATGGCAGATATTCTGTACAGTCAGTGAAGTACTTTATGTTAAAATCAAGTTGTCCCAAGAGCTTTTAAGGACATTGTGAGAATATGCTGAAATTGCTCAAATCTGTTTCACCGAATAAAATAGTCTACATATGTTTTTAATTCACACTTTGATTTACAGTGAATAATGCCATAAAGTCCATTATAAAGTAATCAGAATGACAATACATATTAAAATAACTATTGTCCTAAAAGCAAAGGATGAGTCTAACATGAATCTATTGAAGAATATATTGCTCTCCATTTGTACAATTAGCTTCCTCTAGCTGTTTTGGAGGACCTCACCTTATTTTGCTTTAAAGAAACTCAATATCATAATGAAACAATTTCCCATTTAAAAAATTAACTTTTCATGCCCAGCTAAGGTTTTTGCAAAAGTGGATATAATTTTCAATAGATATTATTCTTTCTTAAAGGGGAGAGTCCCTCCCTATATTGCTTTGGCACCCTGGTGGCTACAACTAAACATTTGTCTCTGGCCTGTCGTCTTCAGCCTGCCCGAGTTCATTGTATCCATAGGAGCTGGCACAGAGTGCAACAAGACGTCTACACTGATGGAATGTTCCATGATGCCAGAAGGTCTTAAGCTGAGTATAAGTTACAAACTCAACTCTTAGTTTGAGTTTTTCAGATGTTTCGTCTGCCATGTTAATACAAGAGTCTTTACAGTTATCCTTTCTCTTGGGGTTTTATTATATTTATTTACTGCATTTTTACATATGTATAGTTATTCTGCTAGCTCCCTAATTTCAGGCATGTTCTAGCTGAAGCCTAAAGGTAGCCTTAGTGGCCAGGCTGAAGTCAAGATGTCCTCTGCTAGGCAGTCCAGGTAATACTGTGTCTTGCATCCTAGTTGTTTTTGGAGATCTTGCCATATTTCCTTTGGAGAAACTTCACATCATAACAGATGACACTCCATTGCAGCTATTTCCCTTCTGGGAAGGCTTTCAGGTAAATGTTGCAATGTTACTGTAGGGACTGCATTCCATTCAGTCACAGGAGCATTAATGAAGTCAGGCAGTGATGTAGAACACTTATGTCTGACTTATAAACAAGGCTCTGATTTATCTCAGTAGTGTTCAGTTGCATTAAGGTTAATTCTCCGTTTAATGCAGCCAAGTTCTTCCACTCTTTTCTCATTGCATTGTTCTGGTGAAACAGGAAGACATTCCTTAAACTGTTGTTGCAATGTAGTAAATGCAGAATTGTCTAAAATGTCATTTTATACTTTAGTCTTAAGTTTTGACATCACTGGAACTAGTGTGCATACAGTACATGGATGAGAACTCTGCGCTTTGTCTTTCCCTTAGTTGAGATGTTTCTATCATTCTTGGCTTCTCATACCCTGTGGACTATACTGCAGTTTACAGTCTTTGAGGTTTCACACACAGTGGTTTTCATGTTCTACCATAAAACATGTATACTGGGCACTTTTGATCAACCAGTTCCCTTCTTTAGCAAGATGAACAGGTTGCTTTGGCATACAGACTCTCTTGCTTGTGCATCTTTGGGGGCACCATAGTTAATGATTACCCAAGGCCCAATTGGAGGGACCTTGAAGCCTGGAATGAAAACTTTGTTTTCAAGAAGGCGGCACCCACAGAAACTGCTTATGCATAGGGACCAGAGTGAGTTCTGTGCTACACCCCTGTACCTGTGTCCAACTTTGTTTCAGATAGTCTTCCATTCTTAAGGTCTAGCACTAGATTATCCTCTGGACTAGAAGGAACTGCTGAACCTTTGTAACTCCCACACCCTAAGCAACAGGAGGCCTGCTACAGAGCAGAAGCAGAGGCTGGGCAGAGAGTGGGGAACTAATGATTGAAGTGAGTTAATAAAGAAGAGTGGACATTTTGACATTGGTTATTTGTATTTATACAAAACAACCTTTTGTCTGAGAATTCATGCAAATGTTTTGTCAATCAAGGATGTTAACCAATGCCCTACTGACATATACTGTATCTGAGTGTCATTTTCCTGTGATTGATCAGTTTCATTAGTTGGGACTGGTTGTATTACAAAGAGTGAGGTCTTATGAGGAGAACGTGGCAGTGAAAGAGGAAGCTTGCATGGTGCAAGTTAAGTAGAAGACTTGTGCCAAAGTGGAGCAAAGTATACTCATAATAGTGTTAATGGACTTAATTTTTCTTTCACTTTTAGTCTCTTGTTCTCACCTGATGCTGAGCTGATCTTGTCTGTTTTACCACAATTTCATTAAATCATAGATTAGTCTAATTACTCAATTAAAGGAAACCTGAAGTAACATGTTACTGAATGCCAGTTACAATAAGACATTGGGGTAATTTGAGCACTAAAAACCCAGCAATGACTTTAGATTATCTGTAAAGGATAAAGATAATGGAAGAAACATCAGACCTCTTGAGATGTCTACCATCTTTTCCCTTGTAACAAACATCTCAACTTCCCATGCCATTTTGTTCCAGAAGTTGAGAAAAGTAAAAGGAAATGCCCCCTAATTAAATTTAACATAATTACTGACTATCTGTCCAACTGTCCTGGTGAAAATCTGCCTGAACAGCTGCCATTGCCACTTTTTTTCTGCTTCTATTTAGTTCTCATGCAGGTCAACAAATTTGTTAAGGACAATAATCTTTTTCAACCTCAACATATCCTCAGAATTATCAAAACATATATTTCCATGTCATGGTTTTGACTAATAAAAGAAATTAAATGTCTTTAATGGTGAAAAATATAGGAAAATATGAACTTGTTTAGAATTTCACTAAAATATGTATATTAAAACATACTTGTCTTTTGGAGACAGTTATGGCACAGTATTTTAGTAAATTGTACACAAATGTGGAAATAACAGATAAAAGCAAACATTCAATCATTGTGTCCAAAAGGGAGAGCACTTTTTGCCTGATTTTCCGAGCAGTCCAAGAAACAGCCATTCAACAGGCAGCCAAATGCTTCTGATAAGGCACTCTGTGTTAAAACAGCAGTAATGTCAAACAAAAAAATACTTCAGCCTTCTTCTTCAGTTTTTAAAAAGTTAAATCCTGTCATATATTATGACAGTGGCTGACCAGCAACGGGGTGCAAACTTCCAGTCTCTAATTATAAACATAATGCTCAGTTATATTCTTTCTTGCCCCTTTTGATAACGCTCATAAGGAGAATTCTTCTTGCCAGGCTTCCCTGGACAGTTTAGCCTGGCTGCCTAAATGGAGTGATCTCTTTTAGTGAAGAGGCTCTACCAGATTTTTCCCATATCTCTGTTTCAATTTTGTGTGTGAGCTTGGAAGCATACAAAGAAGGGTCCTGTCAGAAGTGTTTTAAGCACTGCAAATTATAGTTTGCTGGCACCATTTATATATATATTAATCACAGATATTGGAAGACCTCCTCACAGGTTCAGTCAAGGTACATAATAAACCACTAAGACAAGAGGGGCACTAATACTAACACTGTCCTCTTACTTTTTCTCAACAGTACCGAGACACCACCTAGTGAACACATTTGACCCAGAGTGATCCGCTGGAGCATTTTCTATTGTTTTGCTTTGCTTCAACTTCGGACAATAGATGGGATGACCTGGTTCGTGCTACAAAATTTGTATTGGAGCTGTTGTTCCTGCATCTGGCCACAACATATATAGATTATGTAATACATGGTAGTGTGTGGCCGGGGCGCTTTCCTAGCCAGGATGCTTCTACGCTGTGAGGACTGGGGGAGCAAGCATGGCCAGAGCGTTACCACCCCCAGAATGATAGATGGCAACCCCCCTGAGTTTAGCGGTGCCTCAGACTCCCACAGGGCTTCACAGGAGTCAGAGTTTGGTGCAGCCCTGCTGGGATCTGCAGGCACCACCAGGGGGTGCTTTAGCAGTAGCTGCTGAGCCTTTATGGGTAGTTCTTCCACCACACCCAAGTCATCAAGCACCTGGAGCACTTCCAGGTGCCTTTTAAAAACAGCCAGCTGCCACTGCTTGGGGAGTTAAAGTCAGGAGGAGGAAGATGAAGCTTGACTAGAGGAGTGGAGGAGAAATGAGACGGAAGAGAATTGTTTGTGTGCTGTGCTTGTGCTGAGACTGTGTTGTAAGTGTGGGAAACAGGGGAAGGCGTTTCCCACGAGGTAAAAAGAAAATAAAAAAATCAGTTTGTGCCTTGAACTTGTGTCCCACGCTTGTCTGGGTCAGGTTCAGCTGGCAGTGCCAGCGTGGGTTGTCCACAACATATATAATCAAACACATGCACATTGGGAGCATCTTCTGGGCTCTATTAATGTAAGAACCCTATTTGAAGGCCAGAAAATGACTCATGGGAAGAACTATGACCTCTGTTCTAGTGCTGTCCTGGAATTCCCACTTCTTCCACCCCACCATCTATTTAAGGAAACGCCACACAAGAATTCAGTGTTCACTTTGGAACCCATGTTTGCAGGAAATGGATCTTGTGCACAGAAACACTTCCTGAATAGGTAATTGTTAAGACTGGACATCATACTGACCAAATTGTTTTCTTGTTCATTGTTTTTGAACTTTTCATTTGCCTCCATTGAACAGGGTTACCTTGTCAGTCCTTTTTCCTTTGTTACAGTATTTCACTGTTATACTTTACTGAGACTTCACTAATGGAAATTATTTTGTGATTATGCATTTAAGTAGACTCAGTATATGTAATGATGAGAAATGAAAATTGTAAGTACTTTCTGTGTAGCAGATGCAGAAGTGCAACTCTGAATGAAGTGTTCTGGTTCATCCCACCTGCCAGTCCTGCTCAGCTGAACTTGTTCCATACAAAATGCTTCCACATGGCCACTTAATATCAGCTTCACGTTTGGGTGATTTTAAACCGGTGTGGAAAAATAAAAATACAGGTCAATAACTTGTGCTTGACAAATCTGATGTACGTGACAGAAAGCATGTTCTATGGTGTATGTGGTAGGAGTCATGCAGACCCTGCATGCTTACTTCTTGTTTCTGGGCGTCTACATGGAAGGCCACGGGTGTGGACTCATTGAGCCCCAAACTAAGGAAACTAACAGATGTATTCCACCTTTAGATTTTTGATAATGCTGATTCAGGCTAATATTTTGAAATACTTGTGTAACTAAAGTCATAAGACAAAAACTCTATAAAAAATCTGGAACACCGACCCCTCGGGGCAGACGAAGGGCAGGTGTCCTAGGACTGTGCTTCTCTGTCATTTAACCTTTGCCTGGTGTGTATCAATAAAAGAATTTTACTAACTTTAATTATATCTCTCTGTCTTTAGTCACAAGAAACGACACTATAGAAAAAGTGTCCACACCGGTCCTAACACTTACAGCTTGATATCAGCTTTCATTACACAATATCTTAAATGTATATGAAAGGTGGTGCATATTGTATATAAAAATATGTTTAAATTAACATTCTGAGCCAATTCTGAGCCTGTGAAATTTGTCAGCTCTCTCCTCCAATTATAGGCTTCTTACCTACTTATTGTTATCAAATACTAATATGGAATCGTTCAGCTGCTAAGATTTAGCTAGCTACCAAAGTATGTTTATTTTGTTTCTTCTGGTGACATTTGTAGCTGGAAAGAGGTGAATGTAAGCCAGCTGAACTGTAATAATATTTGAATTTTGATGCTAAGTATTCACAACGACTTGCTACCAATTAAAAGATTCTTAGTAACAATGTATGCAATACTGAATTAAAGAAGCATAACTTTTAATTAGTTTTAACAGTGCATTTAAATGTTCATTATTGTTTAAATGTTATTTTGTAGTTTGAAATTATTTTGTTATGTTATGTATGTTGGATGAAAGCTTGTTACGCCTTGTGTTATCTAAACAACTTTTTGAATGTTTTGAAAGAAGGTAAGCATTAATTAGCATTTACTACATCTGCTATATGGGAAATTGTGAATGCCTGACTTTACTTTCACCTTGAACAAGCATATAATTTATCATTGTTCTATTTTTAATACAACCTGTGCAAAATGTTAAAATGTAGTCCAATCAGTTCCCTTGATGTCAAGTCCCAGTTCTATACAGAAAACTAGGTTCAATCCAGCAAAAACCACAATGATTACAAGCTATTTATTAAAGATGATTGGTCAGGGCCCTTGTCAAATAAATACATAAATAAATTGAAGGTCTTTGCCCTCTTGGCCAAACACACATCAATAAATGCAAGCTTCCATGGAAATGAAAATGGGAGTTTTTTTTTTTTTTTGTAGATAAGAGAGATTAAAAGGAGTATAAATGCTGATAAATGGAAATGTTCCCAATTCTAAGTAATTGAGTCTCCCAACCCCAGGGTAAGGCACAGAGCCCAGTGAAAGTGTGTTCTGCTATCAGCAGATGCAGTGTCTGACCCTGATGCTGGGCTGCTTTATGCATGAAAAGTGATCTTCTTTGAACAAACACCAGGAACCAGAAGATAATCACAGACATTGCATGCTGTGTAGCACATTCTGAATATCTCCAAATAACTATAATGGAAGATAATATTCAATATATTTTTATTCTTTCGAAAATGTGGTCTAAATATGACATATTGTAACATATGTTTTTCTGTTTAATCTAAAAAGCTGTTTCTGAAATTGGATACTGTGGAATTTGGCACTGCTGCCACGCCACTGTTTGTGTGGATTTTGCAAATTCTCCCAGTGCATGTGTAGGTTTTCCTATGGGCAATGAAGTTCTTTTTCTTCAACAAACCTCTAATTGCTGTGTTAGTAATTCATTCAAAAATCTAATTTGACAGGCATAAGTGTATGTCCTGCTATAGGTTGGTTCACCCATCTGGAGTTGGTTTGTGCTCAGTAATTGCAGGGTAAAATCCAATCACCCTGTAACCTTGAACAGATACTTTACTAGCACTTGTCAAATTTCTTGAAAAACATGAAATATGCTACCATTCATTGACTATAATCAAACTAATGTTATAAGAATTGTTTTATGAATTTCCAGAACAAGATTTAGAACACAATATATGCTTCACACCCTAAGATAGTTGTTGACTGCTCTACCATTTGTGCTACAATGGACTGGTTTCAAATACAGGATTGGTTCTGGCCTTGTACCAGTGGTAAACAACATAGGAGAACAACATAAAAGAAGTATAAATTTATTAAAAAAAAGGATATGCTGTATTTCAAAACATACATGCATATACATAAACACAGATGAAAATATCCAAAAGCAAGAGGGCAAACAGAAGTAGAAAGAACAATAAAAGGAACCAGGGTAATAGGCCTCCAAAAACAATTTTAAAGTCAAACTTTAACTCTTAAAAAAAGCCAACCCATGAATATAAACAGAACAATAAGTAGACAATGAAATTATGTAATAGTTATTTGCAATAGTCCTTTTAATCCAATAAACATAGAAGTTACAGGGCACTTTTCTTTTAATTTTCAGTCCTACAGTCATCGAGTCGTACCTAAGTGACTAATTAGGGAAGTGCCCAGACTGAAGTCACAATGTCTCTTTCTGTGTTAATGAAGCATCTTGCAGTGTCATTACTCAAACATTTATTTTAGTAGTTCACATGATATAGTTCAGTGTGTGGGAAAGCAACAGGTCAGTGCAGTTGATTGCTGGACACACGCATGCATTCACAAGAGATCAATTTAAAGTTGCCAGTCAGGTGAAGTGCATCTTTTCAAAGGGGGGAGAAATCAAAAAAAGCCCACAGAGAGATTGTGCAAATTGTACACACATACTACACATGTGAGTCAAGATTAGAATCCTGGAATCTGGAGAAATGAGACAGCAGAGTTAACCACATCCAAAAGCCATGCAGGCTGGGATGGCACCACTAAATTGGTTCTGCTCAGACTGGGTTCTATACTTCATTCAGTGTTGCAGGGAAAGACGTGGCACCAATGCATACACACACCCTTATATTGACATCACTGGTTTTGAAAAAACGATCAGTCAACCGAATCATTTTGTTCATGACACTTATACAGTATATTTATATAATATAATATATTTGCCCATGGGGATGGTCCCTTTTTAGGGTATATTGCAAGCATCTACTAATTGCTGAACAATATTTAATCAGTTATATGTAATGTTCTTGCTTTTCAATGAGTTCTGAACACTTTAATTCTCGTACTCAACTCTCACGAAGAGCAGTAAAGAGCAGGAGCACATCATGGCAGCAGGGAGAGAACATTAATGCAGTAAATAGCCCTAGGGGGGCACAAACAACCAAATAAATTCAGTTATAATTTTCATCAGTACCAACATTTTACACTGTTGTTAGAAATCACAACAAACTGATAGACAGATAGACAATATATCTGTCTATTTTTCAGTGGGAATGCTGTTCCATAAGGCCTTACATTTATTGATTTGATAAACCTTGTTACTTCAAAGGTTACAAAGGCTGCTCTGCAATATCAGTGGATGTGAAGAGATGCCATCCCTACACTGTAATGCAAATTTATCCCCATGTGATTACCACTTGTGCCCCAATCTAAAGAACCACTCTCTGTGGGGCATTTTTTTGAGCAACACTGAACAGATTTGAGAATGTTACAACAAATATAATAACTAAATCTCATTTGTGGTGTTTATCTGGTGTTTATCATAATAGAAGAGTCTCAAAACATTTTCACATCTGTTGTCTGATCACTCAGTGCATAATGCATACTTAACAGAAGTCTAGCAGCTTGTGTCTAGCAAGCTTGTGTCTTGCTTATTTTGTTGATATAAAATGAAGGGAGAGTGCTGTCTATTTTCACACAGTATTGAGTATGTACTGCATATTGTTATTTGATTTATATTTAACTAAGTCTGTTACCTGTTCAAAGATCGGTAATAGAATACATTTTAAAATATTCAATATCTCTTGCACTACATATACCCTCAACATTCCTCTTACACCTTTCCTCTGTATCCTCATTTATTTCAACCTCTGTTGCCTGGTGCTTCCTCTCTCGATCACTTCCCATAAAGCTTACTTCTCAGAAGTTATTTCAAAGAGTCTTGCTTTTTAAAATGTCTTCCTTTTTACTCATTCTTGTGAGTCTTTAGAGTCTTTAAAGTCTTTAGAGTCCTAGTGCTTCCTGTCTTGCTATATGGTTGCGAGACATGGACGCTATCCTCCGGTGACCTGAGATGAAGACTGGACTCCTTTGGTACTGTGTCTCTCCGGAAAGTCCTTGGGTACTGTTGGTTTGACTTTGCGTCGAATGAACAGTTGCTCATGGATTCCCGAATGAGGCACATTACCTGCATTGTGAGGGAGTGTCAATTACGGCACTATGGCCATGTGTAGCATTTCCCCGAGGATGATCCGGCTCGTAAGATCCTCATTGTCGGTGGATGAACTAGGCCAAGGGGTCACCCACGTAACACCTGGCTGCGACAGATAGAAGGTCATTTCTGGAGGGTGGGAATGGAATGCATGTCTGCCTGGGGGGTTGCCAACCGGAATCCCGAGTTGTTTTGTTGTGTAGTGGGTGTGGCAATGCACTGTAACAGTGCATGCTCCCCAACTTGACTTGACTTGACTTGTGTGTGCACAATTCAAAGTCTTTGTTGTATATATATATATATATATATATATATATATATATATATATATATATATATATATACAGTCATATGAAAAAGCTTGGGAACCCCTCTTAGTTCTTTGGATTTTTGTTTATCATTGGCTAAGATTTCAAAGTAGCAACTTCCTTTTAATATATGACATGCCTTATGGAAATAGTAGTATTTCAGCAATGACATTAAGTTTATTGGATTAACAGAATATATGCAATATGCATCATAACAAAATTAGACAGGTGCATAAATTTGGGCACCCCAACAGAGATATTATAATAATACTTAGTTGAGCCTTCTTTTGCAAATATAACAATCTCTAGATGCCTCCTATAGCCTTTGATGAGTGTCTGAATTCTGGATGGAGGAATTTTTGACCATTCTTCCATACAAAATCTCTCCAGTTCAGTTAAATTTGATGGCTGCCAAGCATGGACAGCCTGCTTCAAATCATCCCATAGATTTTCGATGATATTCAAGTCAGGGGACTGTAATGGCCATTCCAGAACATTGTACTTCTTCCTCTGCATGAATGCCTTTGTAGATTTCAAACTGTGTTTTGCGTCATTGTCTTGTTGGAATATCCAACCCCTGCGTAACTTCAACTTTGTGACTGATGCTTGAACATTATCCTGAAAAATTTGTTGATACTGGGTTGAATTCATCCGACCCTTGACTTTAACAAGGGCCCCAGTCCCTGAACTAGCCACACAGTCCCACAGCATGATGGAACCTCCACCCAATTTGACAGTAGGGACAAAGTGCTTTTTGTTATGACCAAATAACTCAATTTTTTGTCTCATCAGTCCAAAGCACTTTGTTCCAAAATTAATCTGGCTTGTCTAAATGAACATTTGCATACAACAAGCGACTCTGTTTGTGGCGTGAGTGCAGAAAGGGCTTCTTTCTCATCACCCTGCCATACAGATGTTTTTTGTGCAAATTGCGGTGACTTGTAGAACGATGTACAGATACACCATCTGCAGCAAAATGTTCTTGCAGGTCTTAGGAAGTGATCTGTGGGTTGTCTGTAACCATTCTCATAATCCTGCGCATATGCTGCTCCTGTATTTTTCTTGGCCTGCCAGACTTGGGTTTGGCAGCAACTGTGCCTGTGGCCATTTCCTGATTACATTCCTTACAGTTGAAACTGACAGTTTAAACTTCTGAGATAGCTTTTTGTAGCCTTCCCCTAAACCATGATGCTGAACAATCTTTGTTTTCAGATCTTTTGAGAGTTGCTTTGAGGATCCCATGCTGTCACTCTTCAGAGGAGAGTCAAAGGGAAGCACAACTTGCAATTGACCACCTTAAATACCTTTTCTCATGATTGGACACACCTGTCTATGAAGTTCAAGGCTTAACGAGCTAATCCAACCAATTTGGTGTTGCAAGTAATAAGTATCGAGCAGTTACATGCATTCAAATCAGCAAAATTACAAGGGTACCCAAATTTTTGCACAGCCAGTTTTTCATATTTGATTTAATTTCATACAACTAAATACCGCTTCACTTAAAATCTTTGTTTGGAAAACACCCCAGTACTCAGATGTTCCTAGGAAATGAAAGACATATCACTGTTATCTTTTTTGTTGAAAGGAGATTAAATTATTATGCAGGCTGAGAGGGGTTCCCAAACTTTTTCATATGACTGCATTATTAGCGCAGCAGGCCTGAGAGGTGCTAGTGTGGTATTGGGCTTTCACCCACAATTGTGTGAAATGTAAATCTGTCTAAAGCCACAACAAAGGTCTGCAATCAAATTTAAAAAAATGTTTAAATCTTTTTTTGTTGAAATTAGAGTAAATTATTATGCAGGCAGAGAGGAGTTCCCAAACTTTTTTATATGACTGTATATATATATATACTTGTATGTATGTATATATTGTGATGGACAGCCGGGTCCCATGCCCGGCCGGGACGCCCCTGCTGCATTTGTTCCGGGAGAGCCACCATTGACAGCTTAATACCTCCCCCGGGACGCTTGGGGGCAGCCTCCCTGGCCGTTGTTCATTTCCCAGTCTCCCACGTGGCTCCATGGGACATGGAGTCCTCCACAGCCTGGTTGGGAGATGGGGTGGCCGCTAGGGGGTGCTGCCGAGAGCCAACAACCCGGATGGACGAGTTATCAGCCCCACCCGGAGGTGCAATCAGGACCAGCTGGTCAAGCACCTGGAACACTTCCGGGTGGGCTATAAAACGGGCCAGCCTCCCTTTATTCAGGGCCAGAATCGGGAGGAAGAGGACGAGGTTGCCTGGGAGGAGTGGTGGTGCCAGGAAGGGTTGTTGGAGCTGTGTTTTGTGCTTTTGGGACTCTGTTGGGCCTGTAGGACACGGGGAAGACGTGCCCCACAGCTGAAGAAAACTAATAAAAGCCTGTTTGTTTTACACGTGCCTCTGCGCAAGTCTGTGCCGGGTCGGGCGCTATATAGCGCCTTTTACTATATATATATATATATATATATACAGTGGAACCTTGGTTTACAAGTAACTTGGTTTACGAGTGTTTTGCAAGACGAGCAAAAATTTTTAATAAATTTTGACTTGATAAACGAGTGATGTCTTGCAATACGAGTAGTATGGATACACTTTGTCTGCTGAGCGTCATGTGATCACAACTGAGCTGATGGTGGTTCTCTCGCTCTCCTTATCTTACTCGCTCGCCTGCCCAGTGCGTCTCTCTCTCTCTCTCTCCTTATCTCGCTCGCCCAGCGCGTCTCTCTCTCTCTCTCCTTATCTCGCTCGGCCAGCGTGTCTCTCTCTCTCCTTATCTCGCTCGCTTGCTCGCCCAGCGCGTCTCTCTCTCTCTCTCCTTATCTCGCTCGCCCAGCGTGTCTCTCTCTCTCCTTATCTCGCTCGCCCAGCACGTCTCTATCTCTCTCTCTCTCTCTCTGGCAATTGTCTCCTATTCTCCGTCTGAGTCTGTGTGCTTCACTCATATAGTCCACATCCGACTACAGCATTGTGACTGTGTGTGTGTGCGCTGTGAAGTGCGAGTCCCCATCTTGCTCCCCAAAACACGAAGCTGAGTCTCAGTACTTTAACACCAGCTTTATTCAGCTTGAAACAGCAACAGCGCTGTTATTTATTGTAGCGGGATCTTTATAATGTTCCTTGTATGATCCATTGACGACAGGCGCTTATAGCATATCTGCAATCTTTTTGGATGCGCTTATACGGCGAACTGCTACAGCGCTGACAGACTGTGATTGCTTTGGGACGCTCTTCCGCGTGTCGTCCCGTTGGGTGGAATCCCATGAGTTTAGAAACTCACACCAGCCATGATTCTTTTTAAAGGTAAAGTGCAGGTTAATTTGTATTATGTATTTTACTTTATATTTTGTATTAATCATTTTTATATGAATAGTTTTGGGTTGTGGAACGAATCATCTGAGTTTCCATTATTTCTTATGGGGAAATTCGCTTTGAATTACGAGTGCTTTGGATTGCGAGCACGTTTCCGGAACGAATTATGCTCGCAAACCGAGGTTCCACTATATATATATATATATATATATATATATATATATATATATATA
>JANRMT010062819.1:17027740-17062716 GCA_026402145.1 Polypterus bichir lapradei | reverse complement strand
ATATATATATATATATATATATATATACAAAGTATATATATATATACATACACTGCTCAAAAAAATTAAAGGAGCACTTATTAATCAGAGTATAGCATCAAGTCAATGAAATGTCTGGGATATTGATCTGGTCAGTTAAGTAGCAGAGAGGGTTGTTAATCAGTTTCAGCTGCTTTGGTGTTAATGAAATTAACATCAGGTGCACTAGAGGGGCAACAATGAGACAACCCCCAAAACAGGAATGGGTTAATAGGTGGAGGCCACTGACATTTTTCCCTCCTCATCTTTTCTGACTGTTTTTTGACTAGCTTAGCATTTGGCTATGGTCAGTGTCACTACTGGTAGTATGAGGCGATACCTGGACCCTACAGAGGTTGCACAGGGAGTCCAACTTCTTTATGATGGCACATCAATACATGCCCATTACCAAAAGGTTTGCTGTGTCTCCCAGCACAGTCTCAAGGGCATGGAGGAAATTCCAGGAGACAGGCAGTTACTCTAGGAGAGCTGGGCAGGGCCATAGCATGTCTTTAACCCATCAACAGGACTGGCATCTGCTCCTTTGGGCAAGAGGAATAGGACGAGCACTGCCAGAGCCCTACAAAATGGCCTCCAACAGGCCACTGGTGTGAATATCTCTGACCAAACAATCAGAAACAGACTTCATGAGGGTGGCCTGAGGGCCCAACATCCTCTAGTGGGCCCTGTGCTCACTGCCCAGCACCGTGGAGCTCAATTTCCATTTGCCATAGAATACCAGAATTGGCAGGTCCACCACTGGCACACTATGCTTTTCACAGATGAGAGCAGGTTCACTCTGAGCACATGTGACAGACGTGAAAGGGTCTGGAGAAGCCATGGAGAACGTTATGCTGCCTGTAACATCGTTCAGCATGATTGGTTTGGTGGTGGGTCAGTGATGGTCTGAGGAGGCATAACCATGGAGGGACGCAGAGACCTCTACAGGCTAGACAACAGCACCTTGACTGCCATTAGGTAGTGGGATGAAATCCTTAGAGCCATTATCAGACCCTATGATGATGCAGTGGGTCCTTTTTGAGCAGTTTTACATGTATATATATATAAGGTTGGGAATCAATTAAAAAAATTAACTAACTAGTTGCACAAATTAATCGCAAATAATCACATCTAACATTAAAACATGTAATTATAAAATTAATCAAGAAATCATGACGTACATACACACTGAATCACCAAATGAATGTTTCATCAACACAAAGGAATAAAAAAAAATATTAATGGCATAGTTAAACTTAATGACTTTAACCCTGAACTTTTCAAAAAATACTACTTAAACAAGTACAACCTGAATTTGAATGCTTTCCTAAAAGGCAAGTGGCAAAGCAGGCAACAAGAAAATGAGGCCAATGTATTAATTCCCAAATTGGCATAACATATGAGACACAAACTTGTCAAAGTAAAAAACAATCAAAAGGACTGTTTAGTTTGAATGCACTGCTAAAGACATTTAACGGAAAGAATAAGCATGTCTTAAATGGGCATACATTAAAACTTGTGCTAAAACTCTGCAAATACTATCCTCAATTATTCATCACCATCAACAACTGAAAATTATACTTTACACAAGTGCTGTATCCACAAACGACAACCTCCAAGCTGTTTTTTTATGCTGTTCCCCTTGTGCCACCCCTTAAAATAGATTAGCAAGAGAATTGATTTCATGCTTTTGTGGTTGTTGGAATTGTGGTGTACCTTGGGATTTTTTGGGTTACAAAAACAAGCCACCCCATAAAAACGGTTGGAAAACATTGCTCTATCTACACCTTTGGTCCTGGCACGCACTAAAATATCCCCGTAGCTGCTTAGATGGTTATGTTCCGTATTTTGCATAAATTGCATCATGGGTAGGAATACCTGGCAGACCGGCGAGTTAAATGTAGATGTACTGGAGACTTATTTTGATGTTAGTGCCACTCAAACATGAACTAAAAAAAACTATGTCATTTTTATTTTCACAACATTTCTCTAGCATTGCACCAGGACTTCTGTAAACCCCCTCCCTTTCCTCCCACACCCCTGCATCTACATCACTATGTATAAATCAAGAAAATGAACACCAGTCTGCGGTGGGTTGGCACCCTGCCCGGGATTGGTTCCTGCCTTGTGCCCTGTGTTCGGATTCAGCGTGTTGGAAAATGGATGGATGGATGAACACCAGTGCTACGTACTTACATGTGGTGTATCGCTGTGAACCACATAATACGAAATGTTAAACCTTTAAGTGAAAATTTTATTTCATAAAATTGTAAGTTAGTATATAAATACTGTATGTAAAAAAATTCAAAGTTTTGTGAAAAGAAGTAAATTTGACCCCTTGTATCCTGTTAAAAGGTGAATCCCTGGCAGTAGATGTTGGCATACACAACTTCAAGCCCTTTAGTTTTACACATCTGTCTGGAATTTTGATTACAAAAAGGGAGAATGATTGATTTCAGTCAGTTATTCCATTTTTAAAGAGCTCAATCCATATGGTGTTATTACTGGATTTAAGACATTTTCTTTTCTTTATCACTTATGAATGTATTATATTGTTTACTGAATATGTTAAATGGGAAATAAGTTTATATTGTATTTGGTATCACTTTACTTTTGTCTTCTTTTTTATATTTTGCTGTGTAGAGAGTGGGTCAAACTAGAGGTTTAATTGCCCAAAGATGATAAAATGAGTCTCTATATAACCTATGATTTCTAAATATTGAAGTCTAGTAAAATTGCTGCCTATAGTAAAGATGTCCAAAGCCTGTTATCATTTTTTATTTATTAGATGGTCAAATTCACAGTCTTACCAAAAGATTTTAATATTACTATTAAGTCTCTATGGTGGATAATTAAAATATTTGGCTTTCAACCACATATTTTTCCTATGTAACAAACTAATAAAATTCTGAAAGTCTCCAAGTAACCTTTTATGACGCCCTGAGCCCACAGACAAGGGCACACCCTTTAGTTCCAGGACATCGATAGTTATGACTGAGACTGATGATAAGCCTTTCAGATCAAAACAAAAAATTCACAGTTTATTTTAAAACTGAGAAAAAAAAGGACTGAAGTGTGTGTTCAAATAAAAAGTCAATAAATAATGCAATATATAAATCTTTAAAATCATTCCTTAAAAAAACAGTGACTTTAGGTGTTTAATTAAAAAGGAATCTAAATAAATAAGTTAAAATCACAAAATGGAGTGGTAAAATCTACTGTATGTAATTTCTTCATACTCCTTCACCATCCTTGTCAGGACCATGGGAGTTCCCCCTGACAGAGCCTGCTACATCCCCACAATTGAAAACCTCAATCATTCACCACAGATCAGAACTGCCACCTCAGTCAGTACCCACAGTTCCCAGAGCTGCCACCTCTGTTCCTATCAGCAACTCCCAAAGCACAATGCCCTTCCCTGGATTTTACTTTAACCAGCACACAAGGCCTCTCTTCCTCTCGCCAGCTCTGCTTTTCAGCTCTTCAGGTGACAATAGCACATCCACCTCATGCAACTCACCCAGCCACCATACTGCTCTCCTTACACTAATCAGCCAAGATAGAACTTAGTAGAACTTTATTTGTCCGCAGGGGGAAATTTGACATTTTACAGAAGCTCTTTAAATATATACATAGATACATACATACATACATAGAAATTAATAAATATACACACACACACTATGGTCTTAAAACATACCAAAATGACTAAAAAGCAAGAAAATTAAAAAGAAAGAAAACTTCTGACTTGGCTGGTATGATGGATGCTGCCCAACTTGTCCTCATTGGTTATCTCTCTAAAGAAAGCAATCACTTTCTCTTTTTCTCTCAAATACAAGCAAAAACCATTATTCCTTTTCTTCTGCGCTAATCCACTCCATTTTATACAAGCCCATCTATAGATGATGCCTGCTAGAAAGCACACATCATGGAATTATAACATAAACCCAGGATACACTTTCATGTCCACACCAGCACAAACTAAAAATGGGTCGTATTAAAATCATTGGATAAATCAATTAAAACACCCACAACCTCCAACTTACAACACCTTTTCAATTGAATAAAATGTTTTTTGCCTTTTATCTAAAACAAATACTTTAAATACAAAAATATTGATTTTATATATGTGTATACTGCAAATAAATGTTGATACCAGTGTGATTTGGAACCCCTGGCTGCCAGAGATAGCATTAATATGAATTAACTCACAGAGTACAGTTCCAGAGCAGGAGCTGCTTCCAATTACTGGGAGTAAATTGGTTAAGTTCATGCCTATTTAATAAAAGAAGAGCAGTGGGCGTACGAGAGAGATGGCAGCAGAAGGGACCTGACTGATTCAAAGCCTTGAAAACTGTTCACTATTTTCACATTCCTGGAAGGCCCTTAATTGAATTCCTGAAGTGAGTGTTGAAGCACAAAGTATTTATGAATTGTCTTCTTAGGATTGTCTTGGGGTAATAAATAAATAAATCCCTTCTTTGCATTTGTTTCCTCTGCAGCAATGTGGATTATGAAAATATATCCTAAGTCACTTCAGGAAATGAACAAATTTGGCTCTTGGCTCATATATTATAGTAAGATTCAGACTTGAGTTGGTTTCCTTTGAAGTACTTCAGTCAGTTCTTAGGATTTTTACTGAAATATTCCTAAGATTTACAGCAGAATAATAATAAATGACTGAGCACTGGTAAAGGAAGCCAAATCACATTTATGAAATTTAATGTTCCTATGCCTAGAAAAATAAAATAGCCATTAATGGGCCTGTTTTCAAAAGCTAAAGTTTTATATTTTTATCAGAAATGTTGAAATACTTTTATGATTGATTAACCAGATTTAATTAAAACGTTAATGGATGTTAATAGATTTGTACTGGTAGCTTGTGGGTTCTGCTGTACTTTGCTATCTTTTATCCATCTATCCATTTTTTTTTCTATTACTGGGTCACAGGATGATGAAGGTAATAAGTAGTATTTTGTAAGGTTTCTAGACTCTTTTGGGACTCCCTCCAACAGGACGGCATGCCAAAGAGCATCCCAAACCATGATCGTCGCATCTATCGAAGACAGTTAATCCGTCACCCAGGCAACCGCAGGCTCCCAGCGCTGCAGTGGCTCGACACAAAAGCAAATCCGAGCCAATCACGGTTGCGCTATAAGCGCCTGTCGTCGATGGGTGTTGCAAAGAACATTATTAATGCAGGGATCAGTATTACTTGGCCACTAACCTGGCCACGACCCTGTCTGATTGCTGTGTCTTTGTATAGGAGAATGGCAGATCTCGCTACAATAAATAACCATGCTGTTCTGGTTTCAAGTGAAATAAAGCTGTTTTTATTTAAAGTACTGAGACAGCCTTGTGTTTTGGGTTACAATCAAAGTTTAAAAAGTTACAGACCTGGCAATTCACTTGTCTATAGCTCAGCAGTTGTGACATACCTGATGAAGATCAGTGTGCCTTTTTTTTCTTCCAGCATGAAAGTAACTTTTAGGTATTTTTTTCAAAAATCATACAAATTATGTGAATTATTTGTAAAAGCAATTTTTTTTCCTAATTCACTAAGGCTAGGTCTTTGGCAGACACACTAAGATATACAGAGAGTGGTGGAGATAGGAAGGATTTTAGCAGAAGCGTTCCTATTGTATTTTTTTATGTGTAAAAGTGGACATTTCATCTAATCAACAAGTAACAACAGATATGGCAGCCACTGGGGCGTGCAGGCTAAGTGATTTGCATTGAAAATATTTTGTTTATATCTCACCACCAAATGACTACGTGATCTTCAGCAAGGCAGTTTGCTGCGTAGTGGAGTGTTACAAAGAGTTCAAAATTATCAAAAAAAAGTCAGCTTGCTAACAAAAGAATAAGATGAGCAACAGCAGAAAAGAAAGTACAAATTGAACAAATAAAAACAAACTCTGTCTGTCTCTCTGGGCCGCTATACATGGTTATTGAACCCCAGTTTATCCAGGTGGGTGGCTTACCATCTTGCCCATCATCGTGACACACAAAAGAACTCTGTTTTGCTATCTCTCAAAAACTTTGACCTCTTGCCATTTTTCTTCAGGTAGTTTCACAGCAATACTAATCCAATTCTTTTGCTACAAATCTCATGATTCTCTCTGTTCAGAAAATTCACTTTCCTTAATCTTGTCTTTCTGTGGCACAGATCAATGGCTCATCTGGATCCAAAATAGAAAAATGGCAAGCTGCTGTGTGGTGTTGGTTAGGGGGCTGGTTGACCAGTGGCCCATGATGGGCTGCTAGTCTTAATTCTTCTTTTTTTCTGTTTCTTATCACTGTATTTGGGCTTGCTGTGTCTGCCATTCCCCTCTCCCCAGTCTTCATGGACATTGATAATTTTAAATTCTCACGGGAATTCTTTTACAAGTTAATTTTGAGTGGGCTGGGTTTTTAAAATGTTGGTGTCATAAGGGGGTTCTTGCTGCTTGCTGATTCTGACTAGGAGCGTTATTATAACTGTTGTTCTTTCTGTATCAAAAAAAAAACCACACTGTCCTCATACATGTTAAGCGCAAGTCCTAACTAGTCTCTCAATACTAAAATCCACCCTAATTGGGTCACTGGTATTGTGAACACCTAGCAAGATTGAGATATTCAGGTGAGCTAGAGAGTGAACGGAACTGGACTGGAGATAGTGAACATAAACAAGTTTGCCAAAAACTGTTTTCTTAAACTGGACAAGGGTCAGAATACCAAATGAAGCTATCAAAAGCGTCAAAGCCAGAATACTAAATCACTATTCTTTGGGAAAATGCTAAAGCAAAGGTCCTCAAACAAACTTGTGGTATTTTCCCCTAGCTAACATTAAGCAAAAGCTTAGATACCAGACACTATGTGTCAGTATCTTATATAGGGTGGAGAATCATAACACAATATTTCATGTGATCAGTAAAGGGACATAGTGAATATAACCAATATGGCCACAGCTATAGTCACAAAATGATGGGGACAATCCAATAAACAGTGCATTTCCATAACAATGATAAAAACAGAAACAACCACAAAAAATTAAATATTGAAGAAGAAGAAGAAGGGCTGCATTCGGTGATGCCAACACAAAGATTTATGCTAACTGGACGTCCAGAGGCCTTCCTCCCAGAGCTTCCACGGATGTCCCCAGGTATGTATGATCTCCATATATTTCTCAATAGACCATTGTACCGTTGCTATTCATGTAAATGTATTTCACACTATGGCCTTCCATTTGTCACTCTCTTAGGGCCATGCTTTTGGAGGTCTTAGATCTAGTGCACACTTTTGATAAAAAATGTATACTACCTTTATGATGCTCTTTTATCCACACTGTGAGATTTTTCCTTTGCTTCCTACAACCCTGCTCAGCTGTTCTGCCTTACATAGTGCCCCCCACTTAAAGTTCTCATGTTCACTTATGTCTGTTCCATATCATGTTCCAATTTTAAATAAAATATATGTAAATGATTGCATTTTTTATCATGTCAGCTAAAATAAGGGTGTCAGCCAAATATACAGAAATGACTTTAACACACATATAAAGCTATACATAAGTAGGCCAGTCGAGAAGTTTTTTTTCCCCTTTATTTATTTTCTGCTTTTAATTATTCTATTCTCAAACACCATAGTTTGAAAGCATTTTCAGAAAATGGATGGATGAATAATCATTCTTTTGTTCATGCCTCCATTAGGTTTTAATCATAGCAGAAAACAATAACTGTGCATCTTTTGAGCTGTTTATGTTCATTCACTGTAATTCCACAAGAGAAAATGCTTTTGTATGTTCTATCCAAAAACAATAAAACTTGTATTAAGGCCAGTGTATTACTATTTGCATAGAGAAGCAGCCAGAGGAATGTGATTAGTGAGTCAAACTGGCCTCAATTAAGTTTCTATTTTTTCTTGGGGACTCAAGAGGGGCTTCACCCCCACTAGCCATTTATACTAGCTGTCTCAGGAGGATGTGTGAAGTGCCAGAGACCAAGATCTGAATGTGGAATTATTTTGAGTGGTATCAGAAAACTGATCCTGAATTAAAGAAAGACACTCATAAGGCTGAAAGGGACAGAGAGGGATTAGAACAGGTTAAGGGTCTCCATGTTAAAGATCATTGTCATTTGTACTTAGTATAATGAGATTCTTATTTGCATGTCTTTCATGGATTAGTGACACGAATAAAATGCTAACAACTGACTATGAATACAAATTTATACATTAAATATAACATAACATTAACATTAAAAACACCTGCTAAATATTGTGTAGGCCATAACAAATCTAACCCATTCAGTCATGAATTCCACAAGACCTCTGAAGATGCCCTTTGGTATCTGGCACCAAGACTTTACCAGCATATCCTCTAAGTCTTGTAAGTTGAAAGATGGGTCCTCCATGGATTGGACTTGTTTTTTTCCAGCACATCCCATAGATGCTCAATCAGATTGAGATCTGGGGAATTTGGATGCCTAGTGAACTCTTTTGTCATGTTCCTCAACCATTCCTGAACAATTTTTGCAGTGTGGCATTATCCTGCTGAAAGAGGCCAGTGCCATCAGGAAATACTATTGACACAAATAGATGCTTGTGGTCTGTAACAATCTTTAGTTGTCAAAGTAAAATCCACCTTGGATGGCAGGTCCCAAAGTTACCCAGTAGAACATTGCTAGCGCATTAAACTGCCTTTGCAAACTTGCCTTTTTTCCATAGTGCATCCTATTGCCATTTCTTCCCCAGGTAAACAAAACACATGCACCAGGTCATCTACATGATCTAAAAATAAACGTAATTCATCAGACCAGGCCACCTTCTTCCACTGCCTTCCACTGCTCCATGGTCCAGCTCTGACACTCATGTGACCATCGTAGGCAGAATCGGCAGTGGACAGGGGTCAGCATGGGCACTGTGACCAGTCTGCAGCCCATTTCACAGCAAGCTGCAATGCACTGTGTGTTCTGACACAGTTGCTCTTCTGTGGGATTGGACCAGACAGGCTACCCATCATTGCCCGCGTGCATCAATGAACCTTGGGCACCCCTGACCCTGCCACTGCTCTTCCTTGGACAGCTTTTGATAGGTACTAACTACTGTATAATACCGCAAAGCACCCGGCCCAAACGGAGTCTCAGGTCACGTTTTAAAAACATTTTGTGACCAGCTAGCTGCTGTCTTTACGGATATTTTTAACACATCTCTGAGAGTTTCACCTGTCCCCACCTGCTTCAAGCACACAGCCATCGTCCATGTCCCAAAGAAAACTAAAGTAGACTGCCCTAATGATTACCGCCCAGTAGCACTTACTCCCATAGCCATGAAGTGCTTTGAGAGGCTGGTGCTAGAACACATCAAGGACATCATCCCTGACAGTCTGGACCCCCTCCAGTTTGCCTACCGTTGCAACAGGCCCACGGAGGATATCATCTCCATAACACTTCACACCACCCTGAATCATCTGGAGAACAAGACTGTTATGCCAGGCTGCTGTTTGTGGACTACAGCTCTGCATTTAACACCATCATTCCATCCCAGCTCATTGCTAAACTTCTGGATCTGGGGCTTAGCTGTTCACTGTGCAACTGGGTACTGGACTTCCTCACCGGCAGACGTCAGCAAGTGCATATTGGTGAAAAAACCTCTTCCATCATCACCATCAACACTGACACTTCGCAGGGCAGTGTGCTGAGCCCCTGCTTTACTCTCTCTACACTCATGACTGCGTAGCTAAGTACAGCTCTAACACCATCCTCAAGTTTGCTGACGATACCACTGTAATAGGTCTGATCAGCGAGGATGTTGAGACAGCCTATAGGGAGGAGGTCAGACTCCTGGCAGAATGGTGTCAGGTCAACAACCTCACCCTCAACGTTAGCAAAACTAAGGAGATGATTGTGGATTTCCGCAAACAGGCAACAGAGCACAGCCCCATCTACATCGGAGGTGAGGCTGTGGAGCAGGTTAGCAGCTTTAGGTTCCCCAGAGTCACCCTCTACTTCCTCAGGAGACTGAGTAAAGCCTGGATGTCCCCGACAACCCTGTGCAGATTCTGCAGGTGTACTGTGGAATCCATCCTGACAGGATACATCACATCCTGGTACAGCAACTGCTCAGTTCAGGAATGCAGAGCTCTGCAGCGTGTGGTGAACACAGCACAGCATATCATGGGCACACAGCTCCCTGCAATCCATGACATCCACATTACACACTGTCTCAGGAAAGTGAACCGTATCAGGCGGGACCCCAGCCACCCTGCACTGTCACTTTTCACCCTCCTCCCATCTGGGAAGCGACTAAAGTCCATTCGGATGCACACCTCCAGGTTCAGGAACAGTTTCTACCCAACTGCAATCAGACTCATGAACAATCAGTAACCTTGTGTCACCTACCTGCACATATACTTCTGCCACTGTCTCTATTTATTCCTAGGATTCTGGTTTTATTTATTTACTTATTATATTCATTTATTTATTGTGTGTGGGTTTTTTTAGTCTATGTTCACTGTCTGTAGGGGCACATGCAAGCAAGCATTTTATTGTACACGGTACTTGTACACATGACAATAAAGAATTGAAATGAGAACACTCCAGAAGACCTGCCTTTTTGGAGATGCTGTGACCCAGTCATATAACCATCACTATTTCACCCTTGTCAAAGTCACTTAGATCCTTATGCTTACCCATTTTCCTCCTTCCAACACATCCTTTTCAAGAACTGTTCACTTGCTTACTAATATATCTCTCCCCTTGACAGGTGCCACTGTAACAAGATAATAAATGCTATTCACTTCACCCAGTCAGTGTTTGGTGTATACTCTGGTGTCCTCATGCATTTGTTAGTATGAGCAGTTGCTACAAATTTTTCAGGCATTATCCTTGGCCTATATTATAGAATGATGATAGGATGGCAAAATAATGAAAATAAGCCTGAATACATTTATCTGCTAATTGCACTCATATTCTTAAATCCAATGCTTGTTTCCTTGGGATCACAGACACAGGCACAGGGATGCATTAAAGGACATTCTTTATTCATAATAACAGAGGAACAAAGCAGCTATATGCAGTTTGTTAATTCAAAACACTACTGCAAGAATCATTAAAAGATATACAGATTATAACCATATAACTCCTGTTCATAAATCTTTACACTGACTTCCAATTAAGCTTGTGGCTAATTTCAAAATCCTCCTTCATACATATAAATCTTTAAATGTCCAAGGCTCATCTTACCTCTTTGAACTTATCCTTACATACAAAGCAAAGTGCGCATTAAGATCTCAAGATTCTGGCCTACTAAAGATTTCAAGAATTAATGAAACAAGATGAGGAGGTTGAGAGTTTAGTCCCTGTGCTATTGCATGACCTGTCTGCTTGTATAAAGGATGCCTCTTTGTTCTAAAAATTTAAAGACTCACTACTTTGGTCTAGCATACCCTGATTAGAGCGGCTGATTAACTTTTCAAACTGCACTTCTGTTTGTTAGAATTTGTACAAAATTTTAAATATTACAATAATTCTGAACTGTTAACTGAGCTTTCTCCATGGCTGGCTGAAGCTTAGAGCCCTTTAAGTTACAGTGTCCAAAAAGTAATGAAAATATAAAGAAAATATTTTTTAATTGTTTTTCAAAGAAATAATTTCACTCCTACACTAGCCTATCAAGTCCCCTTAAATTGTTTTACCATTACCCTGAAGTAGTCGTCACACAGCTAGTTGCAGGCACACTGTCTTCCCGTGAGTTTACATGTCCCCTTTGAATAACAGCAGGTAATGGAGCAGGTTAAACTGAATACAGACTTGCAGAGCGTAAACCACATAAAGAAGAATCAATTTATCTTGTGGCAATAGTGACAGTTCTTCAAAACTGGCCAGTGACAGCATTATAGCTTCTACTTCTCGTAATTGTGAAGCATATCAAGGTTATGATTTTGCTCAAATGGTAAATTATAACACCACTTCTGAAGGGTGTATGGTGTAACGAGGGTGTTCGGCACCTTTTCAAGCATTCACTAAATCACAACCCAAAAAGAATGTATTAGATACAGATTGTTCCTTAGACAATTTCAATTGATTTACAAATTTACGGCATGTAATTATTACTTCCTTCTACTGCAACCATGGCTCATCTTTGGGATTGCTATCATACCATAAATTTTAGGATGTGCATGAATTACAACATTAATCAAATGTTGTTGTATTCACTTTAGCCCCTGATTTCAGACAAGCCCTTGATCTTTGATAGCCCCCCCCCCACCACCACCCTGTTCAATGGGCTTAAGCTTCTAGTGCCCGATCTTTAAGTTCCCAGCCACTCTTTCTCCTTCTGCACTATGATATGCATAGGCAACTGCACATAACACCATGGGGGACCTCCCCATTTTCTTCAACTATGTGAACCCCCTGCCCCATCTGCTTTTACATCTAACATATATGTTGGACTAATGGTTAAAATAAGTGCCTGATAAGTGCTTAAGCTAGCGACACCCCGATAGATAGATAGATAGATAGATAGATAGATAGATAGATAGATAGATAGATAGATAGATAGATAGATAGATAGATAGATAGATAGATAGATAGATAGAACTGTATTTGTCGCCAGTAGGAAATTTAGCTTTGTACAGAAGCCATTTAAATAAATAACGTATGGTCTATTATATTTTGATAGAGCCTTATGTGTTCAATTTAACCTATACTAGGGGTTTCCCCTTGCTTGGTTCGCTTGACTACCCCTGTGGCCTGAGCATCTCTGCCTATCGCATTGTGAAGAGGAAGACGTGGTCGCTCTTCCAAAACCCCCTTTTAATTGGTGATACAATGTGTAACAAATACAGTTTTTTTGTACGTCCTCTTTGCTCGATCAGCTGCTGGCTTGCTGCTGCCGCTGTGCTGCTGCATGATCTGCATCTCACACGTCACTGCAAACATTTAAAAGCCTATTCAGCAGCTGTCCTACTCTTTGTCTTTATTTCCAGCCCCATGGGCATGGTTAAATCTCTTGGCACGAAGTCTTGTCTTGCAGGATGTGAGTTCTTGATATTTTTTTAGTTTATAATAAAATTAAAATTTAAAAATGGAATAAGAATCTGAAAATCTAACAACATCACATTGTAGTTCAATACATTCTGAAAAGAATGATATCAAACATATATATGTAGGTTATAAAATAAGCCCGATTTAAAGCATCACAAAAAAGTCACATAAAATCGTTGCACAAAATTGTTGCACTTTTAGGTTTAGAATTTTATATATAGAAAGCAGATTTATCCATTTCTGTTTGTGTTTGCTTTATTTTGTTTTTACCGGATGTCAGGGTGAGGCACTGTCAACAGTGTTGTTGCTAGGTCATATATACAATAATATGTGTGTAATATGGGCATGTAAAGAATTTACATTTATGTTGGACTAATGGCTAAAATAAGTGCCTGGTAAGTGCTTAAGTTAGCGACACCCCTATAGATAGATAGATAGATAGATAGATAGATAGATAGATAGATAGATAGAGTCATGCATGTGCATCAGAAGATCTCCTTACAGGCTCAACTGAGGTATGTGTTAACCTGCCAGGGCGAAAGGGGGTACGCAAGCATCAAGGATATGAACTTAATACACTCTGCTATAGGAAGCCAATGTAGCAATATTAAGAGAGGAGTGACATGTGCCCCTCTTGGCTGGTTGAATACAAAATGGGCCGCTGCATTTTAAACCATCTACAGTAGCTGGATGACACATGCAGGTCCTTCTGCTAGTAGCGAGGTGCAGTAATCCAAATGTGACAAGACCAAAGGCTGGACCATTTGATTTTGTAGATGTTGAACAAATTCATAAATGATACATTCTATTACAATGTGAACTTTAAAACATCTAAATAACCCCATTAGATATATATTTAAAAGATTTTTTTCAGTCTATAGTTTGCTATACACATTTTCCATCTAATTAATGACTCCTCCCCTCCAGGTAACAGATGTGGGGTTGGTTTGCGTGTATCAAGCATTTAACCACAACCTGAGCCGTACTGATTGTGAACAAAAGCTGAACCATGATTTGATGTTTCTGTGATTAAATATTTAACTGTTTATGTGACTGTTAGTGATTTTGGCATGTTGTATTGAAACTCAGGAATTCAAACCATATGTATCGGTTTTCCCAAATATTATAGCAACCCCCATGAGGTGGGTGTGGAGGAATGCTTGCTGGTCACTGGGCTTGTTGCTGTTACACAAAACTGTTCAGTAAACTAACTGGAATAATTTTAAATGCATAGGCAAGTGATTTTTAAAACTGTTTTGTATTAGAAATTAATCACTGAGTAATTTCTGATTTATAGAAAAATATTAATATACTTGAAGCAAATACAATGAATTGCAAATAATATGCAGTTAAATTCAAAATAAATTTTTTATTTCATAATTAATCATGACAGAATTTCTGTCTATTTACCAGTAAAAATAGTTATTGATCTTGCTAATATCTAGTTTAAGAAAAGACAATTCCAAATTATGGAAGCTCACACAAAGAAGCACAGTCTTTCTTTAAGTTTTGTGCTTAATATAGCCAATAAGCTTTGACGTAATAGATTCTGTATTATAATTGCAGTGACAGTGTAGAATAAACTGATGCAACATTTAAACTCTTAATCATTAAACAAATAGCCATACCTCAATGACTGGCAACCTTAATTGACAAAACTTTGCAACAATTGTCATCCAAAAGGTAGGGCTTATGTGCACCCATGAAATCAATGATACAATGTCAATTTCTTCCTTTTTAACCCACTGCAAGTACCAGATGTAGACTCTCTCTATAAGCTCTCCATACTCTCAGCCTGGCCAGAACTCAGATCTGTAGCACAACTCCTATTGCCTAGGGTGTGGCCTCTACAAAGGATGAAGTGATCAATTTACTCTGAACGCCAACCCGGTGCTGGACTGGAAGAGTGAAAGTCTGTCTTTATTGGAGTTAGACAAGTGTGACACATTTCCAAACATTGCTAAAGAAAGAATGTTGCACAAGCAAAAGATGAAGAGATTAGCCTCATACATAAAGCCACGTGTTCATCTTGCTAAAGACGGTAGTTGACTGATCGCTGACTACCCAGGAGATATAAATTTTATGTTAGCAAAACCTCAGAGAGAGCTGCAGTACTGTCTTCAACCAGGAAGGTGTGACCAGGGTGAAGAATGAGATGAGCTCCTGAAGAAAGAAAAAAAGCACTCTGAACCTTCTTCCACATGTACCAGAGAAAGCTGACCCAGAAGGATTAAAAAAACATTGCCTACATCCAGAGTGAAGAAGGACCAAAACATAAGTACACATATTTTCATTCTAACAACTATTAATTGCAACTCAATAGTTAAGATAAAACCAACTAATGTATTCTGGTTATCAGTATTACTATAACTGGAAGTATCAGCCTTTGTGAGGGATAAGTGTTCAGCTGAAATTAGTTTCTCTTCCTAATTTCAGAAGGTAACATCAGAGCAACTTCTTTGACACACACACACACACACACACACACACACACACAAAGGAACTGTGTTTGGGAGTGTCAACCCAGTTTGGCTGCAGCTTGCATCTTCCCTTGAAACCAGGACATTGATAGATAGTCCTCCACACTGGCTCATCCACTCAATCTCCAATCTCTATTACAAAAACCATTTCTTTTTTTAGTCTCTCCCCCTCTTTCGCTCCTGGCTCTCCTTTATACCTTAGTGGGTGCAGTGTTCTAACTATTCACGACTCACGGAGTGCTGATGTAGAACAGCTGAAGTAATTAATCAGCTTGCTTCCACACCGCACACCCCGCGACCACATAACTCCGCAACCACACACACTCATGGATCCCAAGCCTATGCGTACTGCTTTAACTGAAAATCCAAAACCTTCACACAGTTTCGGACCCCTAGTGTCCTTTACCCTGTTGAAACCAGTGCAGTGCTGTGAGCAAATCAATGTCAACACCATAGTGCAGACACTAGAATAACTTAATAATGAGCTAAAAAACATATCCATCTTGACACCATTAATTGAAAGATCAGAATTAATAAGTTAAGTGCTCTTTTCTATAGGCAAGATAAAGATCAAACTAAGTCAAGAAATACAACTCATAGGATATGTGAGTTTTTCTATAAGAGTGAAAAAGATCAAATTAATCTGGAAAAAAGAATTCATAAGTTATGTGAGTTTTTCTATAGGAGACAAAAGTAGAATTTATATGTTGTGTTTTTTTCAATAGGTGAGAAGAAGTTCAACTAAGTTAGAGTAAATTTATGCTTTTTGTTGTTTGTTATTGTCCATTTATACATCTACCCATTTAATAAAATCATAAGTGTCTGTGTGTCTGAATATCAGTCCGGTTGCCTTGTCTCTGTTATTCCAACAGATGGTGCATAACATACATTAACACTGCTTTTATGAACACCATACCAAATGTCATATAACAAAGTATGAATTGCATTTGTCATTTCCACAGATAGCACATCACATTTGTAGCAATTTATGTTATTACTACAGACTAGCTGTGTAAGCCCGTACTGTAAAAAGCCCGGAGTCCTAGAAACTATTGAAATCATCAGAAAAAAAAAAAATTAAAAATAGAGATGTCAGGTAATTGAAAGGAACTACTCTGGGCATCTCTCTCTCTCCTAGGAGGTTTCGCTTTGATGACGTGCTTGCATTGCTTTTGTATTAGCGGCTAAGCAACTTTGTCTTTCTTCAGAGATTTAGATTTGCCGACATACTCGTCTTGCTTGTCTGTTATCGGCAGGAGAAAAAGTAAAAGGAATATCGTTTTGCCAATATGCTCGCCTCGCTTCTGTATTAGCGGCTAAGAGAGTGACTTTTTTCTGAGATTTTGTTTTGCCGACGTGCTTGCCTCGCTTGTGTATTAGCTCCGGGAGGAAAAGTAAAAGGGATACCGTTTTGCCAATATGCTTGCCTTGCTTCTGTATTAGTGGCTAAGTGAGTGACTTTCTTTGGATTTTTTGTTTGGCCAGCATGCTGGCCTCACTTGCGTATCCTCGGAGGTGGAGCATTTACCCCGACTCCACCTCTCACTTCCGTTCCGGACAGACACACACACTTCCATGCGTAGACGTTTACATATAAGATGGTTGTAATGTGCCATCTATTGGAGTGATAAACGCAATGCATTTTATTACATCATACATTACAAAGTACATTCCATATGGTGTGCTGCAAACATTAACTCAGAGTCTACATTGATTACAATTAATTGCAACATTAGATTTCAACCCATTTTAGATGGGTAGCACAGCTAGTATGCATATTTATCTATACATGCTTACAAATATCCATCTTCTCTTATACTTATGTTATGAAAAAATTGCATTATTTGGTTTATTGCAACAAGTGTGTTTGGGATATTTGTTGAAACACAAACAGACAGAAGTTATTTAATATAGACTTTTGTAAATTGCAAATACAGATATTGTCATAGTTCTGGTGCCTCGGTTAGGAGGTAAAACAGAGATCCCTCACAGATCTTACACCATAGTAATTCAACACTACCTTCTGGGGGCTCACAATGCAATGTCTGATATGTAAAAAACATAATTTTAAAATCAGTTAAGATCAATTCTAAATCTTATACAACTGGGGTAATATGCTAACTACCTCTAAAGGTGAGGTGCGATGTTTTGACGAGCAACAGCTTCTAGATAGTCAAAATTTGATAACCCAAAAGCCCTGAAAAATCTTCTGAGTCCAGAAAAGACAAAGCATGTCTAATTTTGGTAATATTTTTTAAACAAGGTTGAACATGTTTCTTAATATTTAAAGTAAAATCTAACTGTAAATCAATAATAACACCACACTAATACACATTTTAACATAAAAACCCAGAAGAACATGAATAATATGGACTAATAAAGACTTCTGATTTATCTTCATTAAACTACACAAAATTGTTTGTCATCTAATTACTAACAATTTCAAAGCAGTCAGTTAAGATTGCTAACCCACTAAGGTCAGTGTATTTCCTAAACCAGGAGGCAGTTCAGAATAGTTTTGGGAACAGAAAATGATATGGAGTCAAAGAAATGGGCCTAAGATCAAAAATTAGTCTGTCAAAATAACCCAAATAACACAGCAAAAACTATAAATCAAAATCACAGTCATAAGAACACAGCACCAAAATCTGTGACTTAGAAGCTAATACAAATGAAAACCTCAAGAAAAAGTCTTTGTGAGAACCCGTAATTTCAAATAGCTAGAAAGTGCATTTGCCATGCATTTCCAGTCTTTTTTTTACAGCAACGCTATTGCAACTGCACCTCAAAATAGTAAAGCCCATGGAGAATCAAAATGGTGTAAAAAAACGCAAAATATTTTCAACCCTTTATAATTTCAAAACTAAAAATAAATGACAGAAGTGGACAGAAGTGGATTTAGCAACCCTCAAATCAAATAAAGGCTTGTAAGACTTGGAAAAAATCAGAAACAAAGTCATTTCATAGCAGTCAGCACAAAAATGGAACAATACAGTAAAAAGTCAAATTAAATGCTTCAAGGGAAGCATATACAAATAAGTCATTTGATTTATTGTTTCTTGTAAGTGAATCAGCTTCTGCACTAAAAATGATTAAGTTACAATTCACACTGATTAAATGGTGTGTTTTAAGGCTGCAAGGTTTAACTAAATAACATTTAAGTATGGCTCTAAAAAAATCCAACAAAACAATACATGTCCTATATGAATTAACAATTCCAAATATTTTTGTATCTTTTTTTATATGTTTAACTAAAGTATATATATCCACTGGAAAGAGACAGGTGATGATACGCAAAATCCACACTCTGTATACAGCTCTTTATCCACATACTTTCCAGTGTTCAATGGTTTATAATACAAAAAAGAAGTAAAACTAGATCTTGTCAGCCTTAAACTAAACCAATTTACATGTTCCTTGCCTATGTTTTTATTTTAGTCATCTTAAGTGCTTCCTCACAAGTAAATCAACCAAACGTCCTTTAAACACACTTCTCTATTTTAAGAAGAGCCTAAAGCCACACAATTTTTTCAGAAGGACCAGCATGAGTTAACTAACTTAAGAAGCAATCCAAATAAATTCTTAAACTGAATTCTTTAACACCTTATTATTTTATGGTCAAGGAGCATAGAAGCTGGACAAACAATTCTATCTAAAGAACATTTTTCAGAAACCTGTTAGTTTAGAACTGAGCATGTTGAGTGAATTCAGATGCTATGTATAAGGCCCACAGGCAGAAGAAAAAAAAAGGCACAGCCACAACACATTAAAAATGAATTACTGTACCTTAAAAAATCAAACAGAACTGGATGCATAATAGAAGCAGCATTCGGGATTCTTAGACACTTATGAGCACTGCAAAATCTATGTTATGAGTACTGCATTCAAACAAAAGTGTAATAAAGATTACTGAGTGATAAACAGCTAACATTATCAGACTACAGGCTAAAAAGATTTCTTAATTACCAAGAAGTCATTCCAACAACCAACATTCAACTGGATTTTTTTAACTGGATACTTACTATTTGAATTAAATTAGGGATTTGGAAGCAAAAGGTTTATAAAGTACAGAAGGACTTAACAACAATAAAGTAAGTGGGAGAGTAAATCAAAAGTAAATGCCTAAACAGATACAGTATAATAGGGACTATATTGTATATGCCTAATTCTGAATAAATATAAAAAAATTAAGCAATCAACTATTTAATAGCACTATCAACAGAATTTAGATTAACATGTTTACTGGCCTAACAAGACTTAAAGTACTTATAATGCTTATAAGGAAAAAGTGTCTTCAGAGTTCATCAATAACTAAATCTTAACGTGTCATTATGCCTCATGAAGGAAACAAGATAGTTCAATGGTTAGTTCCGAAGCTTTTCTGCTCCGGGTTTTAAAGTATAGCCAGGTTACCCTCTATTAGTAATTTGCTTGTTCCCTCCAACCTCCATGAGTTTTTGTGTGGGTACTTCCGTTTTTTTCCTGTATTCCAAACAGCACTTTAAATTTACTTGGTATGGGTGAATCTGCTTTTTGTCTGAGGGTACTAAGATTGGTACTAGCTTCTGCAATTCTAAAGTGGAATAAATATTAGTGGGATGAAAACATTTTGACCCCCAGGAGTCAGCCAATGACCTTATTAAATGTAAACCATGTACGATTTCCCTCAGTGAGGTGTGTAAACTGGGTCTCTTATCAACTCCATATCCGTCTTCCATTCCTTTCTTCATCCAAAATCATTTATTGTTACTCATTTTTTATGTTACTACCTTTTTCATTATTAAAGATTTGATCACAAAAATCAAACAAAATAAAGTTTTTTTTCTTAGACGATTTATGTAAATCTTCACAAATGAAAACCACAAAAATGTCTTCCTACTTCTGTATTTAGGCTTTATTCAACAAAATGTTTGCAAAGATTTGACTGCTGAGTTTGCCTGTTTGCTCAGATTCACAACTTTTCTTTAACTCTATGAAATGGCATTGCTGCTTTTACACCAAGAAATCATGTTTCAAACTTCTAATCCAACTTTAAGTTTCTTCTTCACCTGGATTTGTTCCAGATAGAAAGAAGCTATTTATGTTTATTGAAGAGGTCACTTTAGTTGTCATAGGCCACCCTAAAATACTTAAGGCCAGAAGGAAATAGCTCTTCTGACCAGTCTCCATGTACTGTACTTCTGAAAACCAAGTAATGCATTAAAAAAGCATTCACTCCATCATTTAACATCTTCCAAAGCACCAGCAATACTTAATGAAGCTACCAACATCTCTCAGTAATACATTTAGACCCAAAAATGTGGATTACATCTTGTAAATAAAGAAATAAATAAAATAAAATAAAGAGTGACGGGCGCTGAGCAGGCTCCTGTCAGTCATGGAGAATCCACTGCATCCACTGAACAGTATCATCTCCAGACTGAGGAGCAGCTTCAGCGACAGACTGTTGTCACTGTCCTGCTCCACTGACAGACTGAGGATGTCATTCCATCCCCCACACTATGTGACTCTTTAATTCCACCTTGGTAAACGTTAATATTATACAAAGTTATTGTCTGTTTTACCTGCATTTTTATCACTCTTTAATTTAATATTGTTTTTTATCAGTATGCTGCTGCTGGAGTATGTGAATTTTCCCTTGGGATTAATAAAGTATCTATCTATCTAAATACCTTATTGAAAAACACAGTAAAACCCACTGCCTTAGTTCTAGTCACTCCCTCATGTCATTTAATGTTAAAGTTAGAAATTTAGTACATTAAAGGTATTGTTTTTGAAGTTTAAAGAGAGTACAAAATCATAAACTGAGTACTATACAAATAACTTGCACTATAGAAACTGTTAGACTGAAATATGATCTGAAAATATACATTTTCAATAACAATATAAATGTGCTACAACCCTTAGGCATCAACATTGTGCTCGACTGTGACTGATTTTTCAGTGTTGCCCTGTGACATGGCATACTTCAACAAATTCTCTTGGTTGGCTTGTTCATTATAAGCCTTCAGCTTTTCATGTAATCTTTCCTGATACATATGTTCCACAGCTGAAGGACATTACCTCTACATTTTTATTTGTCAAAATTTGTAGATTTGTTTTAGTTGATATTCGTCATGTATATAACTTAACTTTTCATTTTTGTTTCATACTACAGTAAATGGTAGCAGTTTTAATAATTAAGTCTCCCACCTCTTTATTAACATAATACATTAATGAAAAAAAAACACTTGTAAGGTAAACTTTTTTAATTTGACAATTTCAATGGTAAAAAAAAGTGGTTCTGACACCCAAAACTGACACCTTTTTCGTAAAATAACACTCACAAAAACTCATTATTCAAACCTTTGTATGTCAGGGTATGCCTGTATTCTTCCTATTCTTCTTTCCATCCATGATATTTTGAATTTTACTCAATTGACTACAGATGAATCCTATCCCTCCAGAATCTCACACAAGGCAAGAAATAACTTTGGACAAGGTAGCCATTATTTCTTACAATATGTACAATAGAACAATTTGAATTTAAAAGGTTTACGTTATCTTACATGTCTTCCAGATGTCCAGAGAAAGTATACACATGACAGGAACAATGTGCAACCCCGGTGGACCACAGTGCTCTTAATTACTGTGATCGCCAGCTTTTAAAGTACTAAAGGCAGTTAACTGCTATACCATAGCAGTGCTAACTATTTTACTATGATGCTATCCTCTGCAAATTACTGATTTATAATGAACAATTTTGATATAAGTATATTGTATATTTGCTTGTATAAAAGGGCTACCAAAAAATTATAAGATGTAAAAGTGGATAAATTCCTCTCCAATAGGCACATCAATTGTCACCTAAGAGCGAGGTGCTCAAACTTAGTTAGTGTTATAAAATATTAGCTCAATCAGTCCAGATATTTCCTTCTAACATTTTGACTGGGTTATTATTGAATTGAATTTATTTACTTATGTGGCCTATTGATGTGATAAATTTGTGTTTCACCTAAATCTGAAGGACAAAGGTTACTTAAATTTTCCCTTCTCTGAGGGTTGGGGAAACATTAGCTGCTTGTCAACTGTATACTCTTGCTAGTACCTCCAGCTGGGTACTTAGCCTAAGTAGTTAAAAATGAATTATTTCATAAAGTATAATATGAATGGTAGACTTATTGTTAGCAAATAAAAATTACTAGATTTAAAATATATTTTACATTATTCATTATCTGACAGAAAAGCAAATTTCAAAAAATATCACACCAAAGCAAAATACAATTAATGATGAATTTGTTGAATCTTAATTTGCATAATTTTGGTGATATGAATGCAAACAGTTTATGGTTTCTGTCTCTCATGAGAGCTAAACATGCTGAGTGAGTAGTTGTCCCTATGCTCTAGTGTGACTGTCAAGTGCCCTCATTCTTTGAGCTTTTTGAAATATTTTGAAATGTTCCGCTTTCATTACCGTTTAATTTATTCACTGTACCAGAAATTTTTCTCCAATTATTCCAACACTGAACTTCAAGGAAGATGGAACAAAACCTCTTTCGGCACTCATCTCAAGGAACGCTAATACTTAGCAACAATATGGTATTCCTTCAACATCAGTACTACAACACAGAAGCTTTAATTTTTTGATCGTCATGAAAATTTGTTAATTTTAACCACTCAGTGACACATTTCGTTTGAATGAAGAAATATGGGTAAATGCCCAGATGTCACTGCGGAGAAATTAAAAAAAAGAAATGAGACACTCTGTATTGATTTTCACTGTTTGTAAGAGCATCTTCATAAGTAATAGTTAATCACCATTAGAACAGCTACATATTTTTAAATGACTGTGAACAATCAATTAGTTCTTTATTAATTGTGAAAAATCAAATCAAAAAATATTTTTGTAACAGATTTGTTGAATTCTTATTCAATATTAGTTTTACATAATATTGATGTGCTTTTTATTTGATTTAACATAATTTAAATTTATGAACTAATGTGCCTTTTTACTGTAATATAAACAAGAAATAACTTATTTATTCATTTAGTCTAAAAACCTACTTTATATTATTTTTGAATGTAAGGAAATGGTTGTTTTAGCAGTAGGTTTTCACACAAGAAAAAAGAAAGGCAGTTGTTTAGTCTTGCATACATGCTAAATACTGCAGATGCTGCCTTCTTTAAATCTTAACACATTTTGAACATTTAAATGCAAGCGACAGTCAAATTTTAAGATGAAACAATTCTATTTAACTTTACCCTTTTACAAGCAAATATTGAAACTGACAAAGAACCCAATATCAATATACCCATTGCAAGTACAGGATTCCTAATTAGGTTTGGACAGCACTGTTGTAAACATTGCCATGACCCTCTAACACAATGCAGCAGGGTGTTTATTAGAGCAGTGGCAGTGACAGACAGAGGTAATCAATGAAGCAGCCAATGAATGACCTCCACAACTTATAACGATAAAAAGGGCTTGAATTCCAGTCAGAGATATATTTGCATTTCAATGAATTAAGACTGCCTGTGCCAGGGTGACCAGTAGTAGGTGCAAAAGCAGAAACGGAGTCTGAGCAGAATTCAACATTCTGCTGGTCTGGATAATTTCAGAAATGAAAAAGGAGTCCTGTATGTACTTTGAAGAGTTTCTTAGAAGTTTGAAGTGTGTTTCTGTTATATTTTCTGCCAGCAATGGCATACAAGTTTTGATTACTCAGCTCAGAGCTCTTTTTTTGAAACACCAGTCACAACGTCCATTATCTAACCTGCTTAATCTAGCTGCAGCATATTAGATAGCTGAAGCCTATCTGTCATCAGTGGAAAGAAGGTAGACAGAAATCCAAGACAGAGCAAATATTTACAAAAAAAGATAACTTGATAATTAAGTTGTAATAAAAACATTTTTTTATTTCAGCTTCTGCTAAATGTTTTGAGCTCTACCTACTGTATATCTTTTTTTTATTGATACTCCAAGTTTTCCACCACACCACAAAGACGTTCAGCTTAAATTGCTGTCACTTGACCTGATACACAGCAGTATGTCAAGGGAAGCATAATAAATAATATCACTATCAGCTGATGATTAAGTGAAAAAATGGTAATGAATCCAATGTCAAGATTCTTTCCAATATGCAGGACTGATATGATGGCACATGGCTTATAAGCCATTCATACAAAACTGTTCATTGTACACTAGACGTTTTTCTGGGTGTAATGTCCGCTGAGGTCATTTCTATTGTTAACTGCCATTTAAAAAAGCAGCAATAAGCAACTGTAGTTTAATAAATGTTCTGAAGATCATTAAGTAACATAACATAATTTTAATAAGCTAATTTTAATTAGTCATTTAAAATAGCTACATTTTGACAGACACATTATCTACTTCAAAACAAGAATAGAAATGGCATTTTCAGCCCTACAGCCACAGCTCCTTTGTCAGTTACACTGTTTATAGAAGTGCCTAAATATTCATTAAAAACACATCGAAAACTAAACCCATTACTCTGATAAACATGGCTGTGGTATATCATGCTGCATTCAACACAACTAAGTCATAAAATAAGGAGTTTAGATTAATTCCATTTATCTAAAAGGTTGAATATTGAATGTTTAAGGATAGATATAAAATTTTCACCCCGGGATTATTTACAATAAGCCAACTTTCTTTAAAGAAACTTGTTTGCATGATGCGTTTAAACAAATGTAAAAAAAAATTATAAAATGGTAAATAGTAAATGTGAATATTGGAATCGGAACCAGCAGATATTACAGAGGAAAGATTACTAGCATTGACCCACAACTGCCCATTCACACTGAGGCGTTGTAAATTTCCAGCATTTCTTTAGTATTTTTCAAGCTTTTTAATAGCTTTTAGCAAGTGTTTTTTTAAACATTTTTCAAGCTTTTTTGAGCATTTTACTGGTGCTTTTTAGGTGTTTTTCTAGGACTTTTCAAGCATTTTTACAGCTTTTTTTAAAATGTTTTGCTAGGAAAACATGATTGACATCATTTTTAATTAGGTAGGCTGTGAGGTGCTGTTCTATTGTATAGTGATTGTTGCGTTTCCAGAATGCCTTTAATGTCTTTATTACTTTAAATGTTGGCGATCACAGTAATTAAGAGCACTGTGGTCCACGTCATGAGTGAACATATTATGTTCATCCAGTTCTGTAGCAAGAGAGTCAAAAGGACAATTCTGGACACGCTATGAGAGCCCTATTCAAATGGTGGCCCATGGGCCACATACAGCCCAGAAACAACCTCCGAGTGGCCCAGCCCATGGTCCCGCCAGGGTCTAGACTGCAACTAATATGATCGCAAATGCAACCAAAAATAGGTTTGGCTATTATCATTTCTACTTAGTTCGCCAGTAGCAAATTAAATCATTGAACTTCCACCTGCAGCTGAAGTCACTTTAGTGCACAAGCAATTCTCCACATTAGTGTTTAGATCTGGCAGTACCATGCTGACGGTGTAGTCAAGCTCGTTGTACCATGTGAACTTCACTGAGATAATAAAACTGAATAATAAAAAAGCGCTAACTTTTACAAGTAGCCACAATTTACATCGGGTGTTATAGATTCAAATCACATGTATGTTTTAATTATATTATAGTAATAAATATAGCAAGCTCACTACTCAAAACGAAGAGCACCCAGACTCGAACTTGCAACCTTTTGGAAATAAGGCAGCAGTTCTTATCTCTGCACCATCGAAGAAGACATATCAGCTATCTGTCGAATGACATTTGAGCTTGGGTTTTTAACTTATTGGCAGCAACATGTAAATTGAATGATTTTTTTTTTCTTTGGTTATATTCTAGAACAGGGGTGGACAATGTCGGTCCTGCAGAGCCGCAGTGGCTACAGGTTTTCATTCCACACCAATTGCTTAATTAGAAACCAATACTTGCCAGTCTCAGACCTTATTTAATTTTATGGTTTGCTAGTATGCAATATAAGGTTCTTATATCAGTGGTTCTTAAACTGTGGGGCGGGCCCCCCTAGGGGGGCGTGAAGTAACAAAAAGGGGGGCACGAAGATGTGAAAAAAAGAAAACAAAAATCAAAATATGAAAAACACATCTATTGAAACCAAAATAAATTAACTTAAACTACATTCTGATACTAGAAAAATAAATATAGAGTTAGATAAATGTTGATAAAAGTTAAGTAGGTATAATAAAATATGCATCTATGATATATCATTAATTAAAAAAGAACAAATTGGTATTAGTGGGCTCCTTTCAAAAAACGTTAGGGGGGCGCGATTAAAAACTGTTATGAAAACTCGGGTCGCAAATACTTAAAGGTTGCTTATATCATAGATTTTTTTCCTTTGCAAGAATGTCATCCAAAACGTCAGTGTTTGATCTTCAGTCTATCATGTTTTTCTATTAAGTGTATAATTAAATCAAACAGTGCAAGATGAACCCACAGAGATGTAAATGGAAACAACTTAGATGGAGAACTGCTGGCTGCTTTGTCATTTACATCTTATTGCTAATAAGGAGCCATTAAACAGTGAATGCAGCTCTTTAAGACTGAAACAAGCAAATAAGGGTGGGGAACCTTAAGAAGCGAGACCACTAAAATGAGGCATCAAAATGTCACTTAAGCAATAAGTGTTTCATCAGCAATAATTGACTATTTATTAAGAAACTAGGTTGGAACAAAAACCTTCAGCCACTGCGGCTCTCCAGGACCAACACTGCCCACCCCTATTCTAGAATAAAAGCACACATGTTTATTTGATATTTGGACTATAGTATTCACACATTATACACTTCATGTCATTATTAATATTAACATGGAAAAAGTTTCTGTTTTAGGTATGTGTTCAGCACTTCTTGCCTCACATTTCTTGTCATCACCTTACACCCAGATAAAGAGACTTGAGCTGGAAGATCTTCAGCTGCGTTTATGGGGGTTGGGGGGGGGCGAATGGGATAGCAGACTGCCTGCTGCTTGCGTTGATTGACACATTTGCAAAACAAAGACACTAATGGAGAGGTGCAAAGGAATTTAAGGTGGCCTGGAATTATCACTTTTTTCGTAGGCTTCAGCAGTTCTAGTGTTAAAATAAACTTTCCTTAACTAAACCAGAATCATGAAGATTCGTTTTAAGAGGTTTTACTTAGAAATCTAAAATCACGATCATCAAACATACACACTGCCATCTTTTATAAGTGAAGCAAGATGACACACACTCACATTTCTCATGAGTTATTTTTAAAATTATTGTTGTAAATGTTCATAATTGTGTTATTTTAAAAAATGATCACTTGAAGATTGAATGCTTTTTGCTGCAAACCCTATAATCTTTATATTAATTAGAGCATATGAACAGTTAGCTATTTTGCAAATTAAATGAGCTGAACGTCATCATCTGTAATGATCCTAACGGTCTTTTGTAATGTTAAAAAACTGGATATAAAATATATTTTTCACAAACCAAAGTAGTTATGTTACTGGAATGCTCTTCATGATGCACTTAAAAGTAAAGAGTAATACCACCAAATCAATTGGAAAGTTAAAATAAAGTTGCAGAAAATTCCTTATGTCCCTGTCCACCTCTCCATCCTGAAGGACCCAAGTTGTCACAGAGGCTGAAGTACCATTTTAAGCCTTCAGTGATTAAGCTGTTTACTCAGCATAGCACCATCTGGCCTACAATACACTGCATAAACAAAAAAGCTTAAATGAGGCCAGTCAACTGAGTATATGAAAGTGGTACATCAACACCCTCCCTGCATGGAAAACCGCGCTTGACTTGTCTAAAAAAAATAAAAATTAAGGGCTTCACTCCAACACCACTGCCTTGGCATAGTCCCCCTTTGCTTTATTAACACTGAAGCATTATCTTTTTAAAATATGTCACATTTAGGGTTTTACCGATTAATATTATTGAATCAATAACTGTATTTTTTAATCATATGACAATTGATATTGATTGATAAATGGAGAGATGGAAATTAATTATACTTAAATATAATTATAAACAGAAGGTTGCATAAATACAATCTATTCTTATGTGTCTATAGCATAAGAATTGCAGTTGAACATTCGAATCATGTGTATCCACAGCAATTCAGAAACAGCAGTTCCTTCTGAGATCCTCCTGGACTGCCAAGTGATTTTGCCTGTCCAAAATTTTAAAGTCACAATTCAGGTGTTACAAAATATACCCAAAAGTAACCTGTTGTACAATTTGTAGAATCAAAATTCATATTTCAGATCATTTAAATCTTGGCCCATTACCAATACTAGAGGTTGGAGAGCAGCTGTAGATATAAGACAATAATAATAAAGAAATCCCCAAATAATAATAATGTGATGCTGATATGAAGAAGTCATTGTACACAAACATGCTGGTGCAGTAGTTAGCAGATTTACAGCTTCAGTGTTCTGGATTCAAATATGGGCCAAGTGAATTTCTAAGTTTGTATGTTCATGCAATGTTTGCTTTGTTTTAACAGAATACCCTGGTTTTGTTCTTGGTATGAGTATGAATATGTCTAGGGATGGATTAGTACCTTAAAGCTGCTGAAACAAGCTCCTTTTCCCCACAGTTCTAAGGTAAAATAAGCATGTCCAGGAAATGAATAAATGGGTTGTGCAATATACAAGAATGGAATGATGTGACAATAAGTATTATGTTTAGTTAAGACTTGGGTCATGTTGTATATACAGTGCATTCTGATGTTTTCACCATTGACCTGCTCCATCACAGAACAAACCCTGGACACACTGGAAGCTGTTATGGCAAAGAGAATGAATGGCAAAACTGGATGCCATCATGCAAAATCCCCTTCATCCCCTTCCACGATGTGCTGTCTCTGAGCACTTTCAGCCACAGGCTTATTCTACCACAGTGTGCTAAGAAGTGTCTCTGGGGGTCTTTTCTGCCCACTGCTATCAGGCAATTCAATGCATCTACCCGATGTACTTGTTAAAATTTATTTTTATTTGTTTATGTATCGATTGATTAGATGGATTATTTGTCCTGTGAGTCTGCATTCTTGTTTTTTATGTTTCTGCTGCTACTGTATATACTTTTAAATTTCCCCATGGGATTAATAAAATGTATCTAATCTACTCTAAATAGAACAACCCAGATGTGCTTACAGGTAACATTCACCATACAGATGTTTTAGAAAATAATAAAGGATTCCATATAAATAAATTAACAAACCAGCGAGATCCTGTGTGACCTAGGTGTCACAAAGTGCCCGATGGACTAAATATATTTAATATCAATTGTGAAACATCTGGCTGTCTCTCTGGCTGTCAATATTCACTGCCATAACTGTAAAAAATATGATTTACAAATTAAGTCTGTTTCAGGGATCAACCACCAAGCTAACCTTAAATAAAGAAGGATAAAAAGCTTTTAAGTGCAATAGTAATAGTCCAACGCCAAAGAAATACTTTCCTTTGAGGGAAGCCATGCTGAAATTAAGAGATATTACAAAAAAATTGGCATGTACTCAGATTCAGTTTCGCTGCAGAGGAACAAAAGGCCTTAAAGCAAAATATCAGAATCAAATGGCTTTTATATGTGTTATGTGACTTAAGCAGAATGTCACTGTAGGGTTATAGTCTAATTTTTTTTTATACTTCTTTAGCTTTCATTTAATGAATTATTTCATCTCTATTGCAGATTCACTCAAATGTGATACTGTCGATTAAAAAAATAAAAGAAAAACATTTAACAAACTTTCCCATCGATTCTTATATTAAGGACTGCAGGATGCCACAACATACCACAGCATTAGGGCACCAAACATGTATCTGCAATACTCTGAATGGAAAACGATGGTGTAAGATAAGACAGGGAGCTGGGAATACCTTGAAAAAAAAAAAACAAGCAGAGCAATAAGGGGCTTGCAAAATTTACATAACATCTCAAAGCATGTGAAGAAGCAGACCTAATTTCTTGTACTTGCACCAAGTTTCTGGACTGCAGTTTTTTGTCCAGATGTGGTTGTTGTATAAGTACTATGTGAGTGTATGAAATACCCGGTGATAATCAAGGGGGTCCCCATTAGTGATCCAGTGAAATTTTGGTACTATGGAATATGCAGTAAATTAGCTTTGGAGAATGCTGTCCCATAGTGTGTGTGTATATATATATATATATATATATATATATATATATATATATATATGTGTATATATATATATATATATATATATATTGTGGGGAATAGCCCAGACACAGACAGGGAGACATCGTTTTATCACCCAACACACGTTTAGTTACAGTTACTATATACAAGTGAACATAACATACAACCCACTTTCACCCCAAAGTCCAGGCCTTTCCTTTTTCAAGGCGTGGGTGGTCGTGGGCTTGATGGCATACACCTTAGACTTCAAAAAACCCCAAAGAAAAAAGTCCAACGCCGTTAAATCGCATGATCTGAATTTTTAAATTAATCACTTCATAGTTGATGAAGTTAAATCACTATTCCAACCTTATTTTGTATGAAAATTGTGAACTGTAGCTGCCAAAACTTCATTATTTTTAAAATATTGCCCTACAATGAAAACGCGTTTTTCTTTCGTGTAGCGCTCCATTTTTAATAACCCTGAACTGTGAGCTGTCACATTGTCTTTTTTTTTCGTTGGCAACACTTTACTGCACAAATGGCGCCAAATTCAAATCGTGCGTGAATTTTGGGACACCCTTATATATATATATATATATATATATATATATATATATATACTGTATATTAAATAGATAATCACATCATACATGAATATGAAATCTATAAAACCCTTATATTTTATACTAGATGTGCGCACTTAGAAACTGTGTTTATGATTAAAAAATGGCTATTTTATCGTGTAGACAGAGATATAAGATCAGCACTACAGCTATAGTTAGTAAATTCAGGTATGACCAGTTCAGCAGACCTTTTTTTATTTTCCTTTTTTGAATAATGCTCTGGTACAGAAAATATTAGACTTCTGGCAGACATACCTATCATTTCTTTGCAATCTCCAAACCTTCCACACTCTAATTCTTTATTCCTGCATTATATGAATTATACCTAAAGGTTCATTGATTATCAGCTCTCACATGCACATTACAGGAGGTCATGGAGGTGTGCCATGGCTGCTCACGACCTGCTTAGATTACATAGATGAAATCTGCAACTGAAAATCTCTGGAAAAATGAAGCAGTGTGACAGGGCCTTAAATATACTGCCAAGTTGAACTGCTTTGGCATAGTCTTAAGATACACAAAGGTGAACTGAGACCCTACTGTTCTTTCTTATTGGTTAACTGTAGGTGCTATATGATGTTAGAGTTATGGAGTTGGCAAAGTACCAGTCCTAATAACTGAAGTGTATGGATCACAGCAAAACACACACAAGCATTACTGCATAGTATAGTAGAACAATCTCTGTCTTGCCATTCTCTTTTGTAAATAAGGGACTGGACCAAAAAATATGCTAAAGAAATCCTGTACTCTAACTCATCAGCGGTACAAAAAGGAAGGAATTGGCAGAGGTTTGAATGTGATAGCCACAAACAGTGCTCCACCGGCTATTGGTGATCTGTCATTCATCTGTTTTCCGCCTGCCTAACCTAACTCGTGAAGTCACAGAGACAGACTCACCTTTTAAGACAATAGACATAAACATTCACAATACAAGTTCAAAGACTGACATTTGGGTAGATGAAAAGAGTTCAGTAAGTGTAGGAAAGTCACATACAACCACTTAATACAATCAAAACAATCATGCAATCACTCAAATTAATTGGACCTCCATCTTTTTTTGCTAAGAAGGTGACAAATTTTACCAACAGAATGTGATATTTAATACAACTCTTGAATCAGCACTGCACTTTGTTCTTTATTTTATATGCAGTAATGATGCATATTACTTGATGTGTACGGTGGCCACTCACACTTTCTTGTGAGTTTCTAGTTCACTTGTTGAGCATCACTTTAAAACTAATTATGGTAATAAACTTTAACTTTGATTTTTGTTTTATAAAGTATGAAATGGAAGGAGGACTGTTACTCGAGCATACTTTCAAGATATTAAAAACATCAATCTGTGATCATTTTGATTTCTAAATTTTCTGGGACTCGCAATGCCAGTCAGGATATTTTTAAAGTATTGTTTAGTTTCCAAATTCGACATTACTGTGCTCCTCTACAGATATTGTTTTACAGAACCATCCTTCTAAAGAAAAGGGGTTTTCATTAATGTCAGTATGACATTTGCAAAATTGATTTATGTTGACATTTAAAGCATTTGTCTGTAATATAAACCCTAGTCTGGCATTAACCAAATGGGAAACCAGTGAATGCACTGAAAAACACCCAGACCTATATTTTTATCAGGAGTTGCTAGTAGCAACATCTACACATTTTTTTTTCTTTATTTATGCAACATTGTATAAAAGAAAACAGTATATGCATAGGTATTATTATATCCCTTACACATTAAATTCAAAAATAGAGAAAACATTGATTTTCTTGCCTATTAAATACTTTGAAATAATGAAAATATTTTTAAACAGAATTAATAACTTCATAATACACTATAAGGAAATAAACATAATCATTTCTGAATCCATGCTGATTACAGAAAGACCTTCAAAACTGTGACTATGTAGCAATACTAATTAGACGTAAATCTTATTGACATTCAGTGCAGTTGACTGCTATTATGTTCAATCTGTTGCAGAAGAAACTTTTCAGCATTGCAATTCCTATATTTATTCCCTACAGTTCTGGTGAAAACAGCTTTGCCCATTTTAAATAATTCATCTTTTTTATTGGTAAGAGACTAGTAGATTAAATAGAACCATCTGTAACAAAGAAAATGTTTGAGTCAACATTAAAGTCACTTTGTCTTCTTTAAAATCCATTTTACAGAGCTAAAGATACAGAAAGAACAAAGTTATCAAGTCAAAAAGCATTTATTTTTAAACACATACAACAATATATATGGAAGACAGCTTTTTCCCTGGATAGCTAAAAGCTGACCTGATTCAACAATAGGATATCAAACTACTTTCAGACACAGCATGAGATAAATAGTAGGTCAAAATCAGCTTTAGATTTCGACTTCAAAATAATATATTAACTCCTGCCTACAATGAAATAATAAAGTGCTGACTTGCACATTTAATGCAATATGGACAAAAGAAAACAAATGCAAAAAATAATTCAGTTTTAAGGAAGCACACAGGTTAGCACTGCTGTCTCACAGCTCCACATATCAGGATTCAGCTCCCCATCTAGTCTCTATCTGTGTGGAATTTATACATTTCCTAAAAAGGCTTTAACTGATCACTCTAAGTTCTGCTTAAAAAATCCCTGACAGAGTTAATTGACACATGGAGAACTGTACAGTACTTACCTGTGATAGGCCGAGGAACCATCATTTTGCTTACTTGATGACATAAAAAAACTGTGTGTTTGTCAAACCAAAGATATGAAATTTGAATTGTAGGCCTATACAACCTTCTTCCAGTTTTCAGTTGTCCACTGAGGGTGCTCCTTGGCTCAGGCAAGCATGTTTTTTTATTTTGCAATTATTGCAATGGCTTTCATACTATCACATGATCTGTCAAACCTAAAGCTCATAGTCTTCTCTTCACAGTTAAAAGTGAGCCATGCATACTTTGACCATTGCCAATCTGTGCTTGAAAATGTAGTCCTGTGAAGCGGGTATAACACAAGCTGTTTACCCTCAGAATCTGGTCTTCTGATTCTGTTGTGGCTTTGGGTCTGCCAGATCTGTTCCACTCAGACTTTGCTCCAGTTTACAAGTTCCTTTTGATTGTGCTGGAAAGTGCTAACCAACATTTTGGCTTTGTTTGTTTCTTTATAGAAAGGCCAACATTTTTAAGGTTTAAAATGGTCCTTAATTGTTTTTGTTAAAATCTTTTCTCTAGTCTTTATAATAGCACTGTACGGGGCAATGTTGTCCAAATAATGCTTCAGAGGGTGTAGCAACAGTTTGTTCTAACATGTCATTTTGGCTTTGTTTCAAATTTCTTTATAGAAAGACCAACATTTCTAAGGGTTAAAATGGTACTTTTTTGCTTTTGTTAAAATCCTTTCTCTTGTCATTATAATAGCACTGTATAGTGCAATGTTGTCTAAATAATTCTTCAGAGAGTGTAACAACAGTTCGTTCTAACATGGCTTTTATACAGGGGTTTTGTAAGTAATCAATAAAAGTTGGGACACCTGTAGGAATTAAATCACTATTCCAACCTTATTTTGTATGAAAATTGTGAACTGTAGCTGCCAAAACTTCATTATTTTTAAAATATTGCCCTACAATGAAAATGCGTTGTTCTTTCGTGTAGTGCTCCATTTTTAATAACCCTGAACTGTGAGCTGTCACACTGTCTTTTTTTTTCGTTGGCAACACTTTACTGCACAAATGGCGCCAAATTCAAATCTTGCGTGAATTTTGGGACACCCTT
>JANRMT010062819.1:17012780-17027340 GCA_026402145.1 Polypterus bichir lapradei | reverse complement strand
TATATACTGTATATTAAATAGATAATCACATCATACATGAATATGAAATCTATAAAACCCTTATATTTTATACTAGATGTGCGCACTTAGAAACTGTGTGTATGATTAAAAAATGGCTATTTTATCGTGTAGACAGAGATATAAGATCAGCACTACAGCTATAGTTAGTAAAATCCCTGACAGAGTTAATTGACACATGGAGAACTGTACAGTACTTACCTGTGATAGGCCGAGGAACCATCATTTTGCTTACTTGATGACATAAAAAAACTGTGTGTTTGTCAAACCAAAGATATTATAATAGCACTGTATAGTGCAATGTTGTCTAAATAATTCTTCAGAGGGTGTAACAACAGTTCATTCTAACATGGCTTTTATACAGGGGTTTTGTAAGTAATCAATAAAAGTTGGGACACCTGTAGGAATTGTAGCATCAACTTTCAAGGCTTAATTAACTTCAATTGCTGCAGAAAAGCTGTGAGTTGTTAACCCATTGCTTGTCTCTTTAATAGGGCATTTTTGTTTAACTCCGAAAATTATATTTTTTAGTTTTTGGTAACCTAAACTTGTTTTTAACCTCTGACAGTTAACCACATACCTTTGTACCATTTCAGGTTAGTGAAAGCCAAGTCCAGTAAATATTTCCACCATATCACTTGAACTGCTTAAATTTCAATAAAAAAAAAATATTGGCCAATAGTGTAAATGACTGTGTTAGTGGTTGAACCAAGACTGGATCATATCTTGGGTGAGGTAACAGTTTTCTACAAATGGAAAAAGTGGATTTAAAAATTAATGCAAGCAACAGATATGAGAATTTCTGAACATTAAAAATATTATAAAAACTATGAAGAAAGAATTTAAGAATTTAAAGTCTGGTAGCTCTTTAGAATAGGAGTGACTAACATTGCATCAATTAGTCACTTACTGCTATTTTACAAAACCTTAACAAATGCTTTGTTTAGCCTTAATAAGATTTACAAAATACTAATAACAATGTTAATATTAGGGCTATCTTTTAGTCACTTACAAGCTGTTATAGAACAGTATCTTAACAAAGGCCTTAAGTTACATAGCCTAGTGTTCCACAAAGAAAAATGATAATGTCAGCTTGGCCTTGCACAGGTTTCAAGTTAACCCTCAGATTACACCCCCAACAATTTGCCTCACAAACTTAGACCCTCACATTTCACTCCCACCACATTTCGTCCTTACCACATTTTGGCTTCCACTATTTGTCCCCTATAGATAACGAGTAGGTTACAGAAACGTAAATAATGCACCTAATTTTTTTATATCTTCTAATTTATTTTGGTTTAATAAATGCACATGTTAAAATTGCCAAAAAAATTACCAAATATGTGAAATACAATTAAACTTAAAAATATACCTGGAATTTTAAGGTTAACAAAAAGTATATGAAATACATTTAAGTAATGCTCATTAAGAGAATGTTTATGTCATATAATGTTTTAAATAATATGTCAGAATTTCAATAAAATATACAGTCCCATTTTCGACTTAGTCTCTAGGCCAGTTGCACCAGCTGTATGTTAAAGTCACTATTATCTCCGTAGTCAAAACAAATTAATTTAACATTTAAAATAAAATACATTTAACAACATCATTGTTTAAAACTCAAAGTTATATGCAATGCCTCTAAGGTAATCAATCACATTATGATTTTGAAAATTTTGGACTATTCTTTTGATTCTAGCAGAAATTGCAGCATACTTCTTGTTTCTTTGATTGCCTGAATTACCGGCAATTAGTTGCATAATTTTGAAATTGTGCAGCCCTTGTTGTTTCTTTAAAGAATCAATGAATCTGTAAATATTTGGGAATAAAGTAGCACAAGTTTCCTACAGTCACCTGTGCCACCCCCCACGTCTTTGTTCATTCATTGCTGATAATTCAGCATTCGTTTATAAACATTCCACAATTCGATAGCAAAAATGGGTAATTGCCGGCCTCTCCATTGTCTTCTTTCAATATGGGAATCTTCAAAGTAGTTTGCAATCACCATGGCTTCACTGGGGAAGTCATCAACTTCAACTAAATCTTCAAATGCTTGCATAACGTTAGCAGGATGAGTACATGCCAATGCTGGACTTGTGCGGATCTAATGAGCAAATTCATGGTCTTGTTCGTATCAGACTTTTAAACCTTCATTCTGAAAAAACAGAATTTACAATTCCAGGAAATTCTTGTTGGAAGGCTTGCATGGCACTTTGTTCAAAATCTATCATAAATTGCTGGGGTTGGAGAAATGGTTGTAGATATTTTAACTTCTTGAAACAACTTGACGTATGTGGCACGAGTTTTGTTTGGCAGAAGTGCATAGACCACCAGAATAACTTTATTGAATTGAAACATGTGAATTGTATAAAGCTGCTGGAAAAGAGTGAATAGTGTGCTAAAAGTTCCATTAGAAAACCACTCCTGGCTACGCGTCAATAACTGAAGATTGTTACGACTGGAAAAAACAAGCATGCGACCAGGGAGCAGTTCGTCTTGAGAATCATACATAAAAAACTGTTGTGAAATGCCATCGATAATAATTTCTTGATAATTTTGTGGAATTACTAGGTCCTGGACATTGCTCAGCAAAGCAGGAGCACCATTGTTGTTTCGACCATTACAAATGGTTTGTTTAAGTGAATGCTTTCTAGGAAGCAATGCTGTGACATTGGCATGAGCTTCTACAACTACTGATGCACCAATTTGTTGTGGCCTTACATTCGTGATTGTTGCATGTTGCTGGATTTAACCACTCAATTGCAATGCTTCCGACCTTGCAGCTTGAGCTGCATGGTTATGCTTAGTTACGACTTTTACAACTGAGCCTTCCAAACCGGCTGTCCAAACACGCCCTTTGCAGGTGGAACGTATTCAGAAATCCAGATCCCATGTTGTTCATCTACCATTCGCTTTGAAAACAAGTAAATGAGGTTGTCATCATCTACCAATTTTCTTTTGCTTGTTATTGACGGAACTCTTTTTGCCATTGTAAATTTGTATATAATTTGTCATGGTACGTGGCGGCGTATATATTGATATTGCACTGTCTGCGACGTGCTGCTTGTTGGTCAGCACCAAGATGCACCGCCGATAGTCAGATGATGAAAACAGCAAACACTTGCTGTGTAATGGCCGTAGTGTTTTTGGACACATTAAATTGAGTAGCAGTTCTGATGAAAAAAAACGTGAAATCCAGTAACGCTAGTTCTACAGAACACTATTTTGATATTTAAAATAAAATCAAAATTTAAAAAAATCTATAATATACAGGTAATAATATTTTTTAAAAAAAGTTTAAATGATCCAGGTAGGCGATAGGAAAAATATCTGGGGTGAAGTGTGAGAAACAAAGTTTGGAGGGGGGTCAAAATGTGAGGAACGAAATGTGGGGGGCAAATTATCCGGATCTCATTTTTTATATCATTGGCCATGCCCAGGATCCACAACTAACAGGAGACAAATTACTGTATTTAAAAGGAATGCTTTCTTTTCAGCACATGAGGTAAACACATGACAAATCAAAACCCTCACTGTTTCATACCTTCTCCCAAAGCAAATTATTCTCTACACCCTGCCAACCCCCATTCCCCCTACAACCACATACTGCTTGTACTCATCCCTATGGTATTTCAGTCTTATTTTTAATGAATTCAGCTAGCTTCATCCTCAGGTTCCAGGGCCCCCAATTACAATTGTAATAGTATATAAGGATATATCATAGAACTGTCGACGGGTAATTGAACCCTTTTAAGATGGTGAAAGGTGCACCCTGTTAGGACAAGTGTAAGGGGCAAAAGAACACCTTGAGATTTGCTCTTTTTTGTGTCATGTAGCAGTAAGTGATTAATCAATGTATTACGTATATCAAGCCCTTAAAGCCCCTATTCTAAAGTAGTACCCATATAACTACAGCTGAATATAAAAAGCCTTATTAATGACAAGCATTCTATAATCATTTTAAATTTCAAGCACATCCCTAATAAAATGCATCACTCAGTATTTTGAAAAACTAATCCAGGATGTTTAAAATTCTTCTGAAGGTATAGATAAACCTCATAAATATTCAGATGATAGCAAGTCTTACATAAACAACACTAGAGGGTGCATCTTTGCTTTGCCTTGCAACACAGCAGCAAAAATAAACAGTTTTTCTATTAGGTCATGAGGATGTGGTAATAATGGAGCTGCTCTGTTATCTAGAAATAAGGGTTTGCTTTCCTACCAAGCCACAGTTTCTAAAGATTTGGCATGTATGGGGTAGTGATATCCCATGTAGTTAAGACACTGCAGTGAACAAAAGCCAAATCAGAAATGGGACAAATGGCTGATTGGTGTGAAATTTGTGTATGTGCCATACCCCAGGCTTTATTTTTTTAGTGCTTATTTTTTTCTCTTACTTGATTATTTTCAAGGTGTTAACCAAGGAGAGATGGACCTAATGCTCAAGGCGTCTAAGATAACTATGAAAAACCTCTGGTTTAACACAACTCTTCCTTGTTTAAGCATTGTCTTGAATCACTTTTAGAGTGTTATTACTTTTTATTGTTATAGTTACCTATTTTAATGTTATTTTAGACAACATCATTGTACAGTGATCCCTGCCTCTTGCGGAAGTTATGTTACAGACCCATCAGTGATAGGTGAAAATCCGCGATATAGAAAGACCATTTAAATAAACATTTTTTTTTTATAGTTTAAGCCTTAAAATACCCTTCCCACACACTTTAAACATATGTAAACTTATTAAAACACACTTCATAAACACATATGATATGTGGATGTCGGGCTAAGGATATGAGTAACATCTCTTTATTATAAAAAAAAAATCTTGGCAGGGAGACCAGAGAGACGAGGCTTGATCTTCTCAGAAGACAATTTGACATCCCACAAGAGACATTTTAACGTCACGCAAGACAAGGCAGTGAGACAGAAGGGTGCGCAGAGCGACAAGCAGAACAAGCATCTTAGCAGAAGCAGCACAAATCCAGTAGCTGATCCGTCAGCTTCAAAGCGTGAGTGGAAGAGACGCAAAGTGGCAAGAGCATAGCGCACCTCCAGGGGGGTTGAGCGAAGCAATCGAGACCAGATCATCTCTGAGAGACACTTTGACGACACACAAGACTAGACCATACAACCTTAGGAAGCAAAACCTGTGAGATGGTGACTTTTGCACATCACACCCTACTTACAAACAATTTAAAACAAGTTTACTGACATCTAAACAACACCTTAAAACAACTACAAGCAGAACACTGCAGCTACAGCAAGCCAGCAGATGATCTGAGTGCTTCTCCTTAGCGTGTGTTGAGCCCGCACCCACCCCCCACCCACTTAGAACGCTAGCGGCAGAGATGTGGGCTGGCAAAAGGACAGCTGCTGTACAGGCTTTTAAGTGATTGACGCAAAGCACGACAAGCAAAACACACAACTGGCCACCAGCAGTAGCAGCAAGACAGCAGCTGAACCGATGACATCTCTTTAGCATGTGTTCAGACCCCCCCTTCATAACATGAGCAGCGTTATAAGTCCCGTGAGAAAGATTTAACCACACCCGGCGCAGGAAATAAAGGACAAATATTGTTTTTACAAAAGTTTTAAAGTAAAAATGAAAATAATGCATATGTAACAATTCTCATGAAAATAACAAACTCTTTCAATTGTTTATCTGGTAAACCAAACCCGGGGGTGGGCCAAATAATAATAATAAATCCGCGATGTAGCTGGGGCGCGACAGCTGAACCGCGATATAGAGGGGGATCACTGTACTATCCTTATGTGTGCTATTTTCATATTTGGCACCATATTGTTGTTAGTGGCTTTTGATGTCACATGGTCATGACATCATCACATAGATATTATAAAAGATAGTAGCACCCATGGATTGACTTTTGACAAAAATTCGTGGGAAATATCTGGCGTTGGAGAAAAGCAATCTTTACAGATTAGGATTTATGTTCCAAATTGCTTTGTTTGTGAACATGTTATTTTTGCATTTTGCTTTGGTTTTGATGATAAGGCTACATTCTCACTATGCTTCAACTTCAGCTTGTAATATTTTCCTTAGTTATACTGTACGTATATTTTTTCTTTTTTTGGGGTTTTTATAGATAAGCTTTCTATTTCTTTTTTGTGATTAATTTTTATTTATTTTTTAACCAATAAAAAAAATAGAGAGTCAAAGAGTTTCAAATAACAAATACCACTATATAAAAACACCCCATACCAACCAATAAATACATATAATCAATCTACCCTGCCCCAACCTCATCATGAAGTTCATGCTACAAAACAAAATTAACAAAAACAAGCCATATCCCTGCCTGACCAATTTCTAAAGTCAATTTCATATTTCGTTTGCTTTTTAAATTTTTAATGGTTTTTCATTACCATTGTATTTATTTTTTACAACTCCTTGTTGAGTTAGACCCTGTTACCACTTTTTTTGCACTTCTGACATCACAGGATTTGATGTTAAAATTATGGCGATGATCGTGTATTACTTTATACAATGTCTTTGTAAACTTTGGTGGGAGTTAGCTACTTGTTCAAATACGCCTTAGTAGTAGAATTGATATTATATTTTCGACTTTGACAAATGCCAATGGACAAACCAAAGGTAAATCAGTCAGAGCCAGAAACACTCAGTTCTGATAGTATTCCTGGTAACGGCCCTAGTTTTTAATCAAGTCTTCCACCTCCCTTTGGTCACCCTATTCACAATAACCCTAAAACACAGAAATATGTCTCATTATACAGCTTGCTTTCTAACAACGTGTAGTGGTGGGGCTGAGCAGAAAGGTATGGGCCAAGTAAGAGAGCCAATCTGATGTAGTGCAGTTTCTGTGTGCCCAAGAATAGGAGTTCTTCTATTGCTCTTGCTGTAGAGAAACTGCTTCTAAGGGCCTTTGTAATCCAGATGTCTCAAGTTCGCGGTTGGCCACAGGAAGTTACCACAGTATGAAATGTATACCCTTAGATAGATCATGGTGTCATTCCACAATAAAACACCAGTCTTTTGAGCATCCTTTTTGAATTATTCTGATTTCTTGGCCGTTCTTATTTACTCTTGCATTTACTCTGGTTATAGCTCTTTGTTTTTTAGTGTCACACGTTCACTTTTTGTGGTTCTCATCTTTTTGTAGACATTCTGTTTAGTAATAGTGATTCTCACCTCTCTTAGATTCCACTGGTACTTATCGTAACTTTACTGTTGTTAACTGATTACCTTTTATTAAAAAAAAAGTTAAAATTTTTCTCCTATTGACATTCCTGTTTCAATCAAGCATACAATTACTATTTGTTATCTTTGTAAATGTTAGGTGTCAGTTTCCTTGTTGACAAACTGATTAGTTAACTCTGGTTTTTTTAATTAACATGACAGAATTGGTAAGTTATTTAAATTAATTTTTTAAGTTGTTGGGTGGATTCTTTAGAGTTATGGCTTTCCTATTCATAAACTTATTAACAAAAGGGTGGATCAATGAACCCATTGCTGCCCCAATTGTATTATCCGGATTAAATTCCTACTTCACAGTCCTTATGAACTGCTGCAACCCTCTTTTCAGTTAAGTTAGTTGATAAGCAATTGTGTAGAATTCATACAGGCCATATTGTATACACCAAACTTTCAAACAGCATATTCTTTCTATTTTACAGAGGATTTCTCTTCAGTGTAACATTTGAAAAGCCTCAAGTTTATTTGATGTGGATATGATATGCCATTGTGTGAAATCACAATTTAGGAAGAGATGACACAATCTGAATACAAAAGTGAAGTTTGATGTTATTTCTGACCTCGTATGTTGCAGGGTTTACTGATAAAGAGAAGCTGTCTAAAGGAGACACCGATATGTATGTTTTTGCCCATATCTTGTTTATTTAAGTGGCATGAGTGCATAGTAAAGTGCAGAATTTTGTGTAAAGTTTGTGTGCTGAAAAAGAATTACATGAAAATAAACCCAAAGACTTTTCTTATGTGTTCTTACCTGTATGGTAAGAAAATAAAGCATTTGAAATGGAATGAATCATTTTCACAGTTCAATCTGCATAATCTTTGTCTGCTTGGTTGGATGATTGTTTTTCTCTTAACAGTTCAACAAAGCAATTTTAAGAAATGTAAAGAAAATTAATTAAATACTTATCAAACGGCTTAGTAACTAGTGGTACAAATTCACTTCAAAATGATATATTAAGGGCGGCACGGTGGCGCAGTGGTAGCGCTGCTGCCTCGCTGTTAGGAGACCCGGGTTTGCTTCCCGGGTCCTCCCTGCGTGGAGTTTGCATGTTCTCCCCGTGTCTGCATGGGTTTCCTCCGGGCGCTCCGGTTTCCTCCCACAGTCCAAAGACATGCAGGTTAGGTGGATTGGCGATTCTAAATTGGCCCTAGTGTGTGCTTGGTGTGTGGGTGTGTTTGTGTGTGTCCTGCTGTGGGTTGGCACCCTGCCCAGGATTGGTTCCTGCCTTGTGCCCTGTGTTGGCTGAGATTAGCTCCAGCAGACCCCCGTCACCCTGTGTTTGGATTCAGCGGGTTGGAAAATGGATGGATGGATGATATATTAATTTTCTGAAGTCACATAGTCCTGTACCTAGCTGGGGTCCATCTCATACAGTGGCAACTATTCCATTGCAAGATGTTGTCTTTGATTTACCAACATTCACTGACATACAGTCAATTTGCCTGATGTAATATTTTAAAGATTTTATAAGATACTGGGAAAGTATTTAAAATAAATATTGATTAAAATTATTATACTATATCATATTATGTTATATTATACTAGCTGTGTAAGCCTGTGCTGTAAAAAGTCCAGGGTCCTAGAAACTATTGAAATCGTCAGAAAAAAATTTCATCCATCCTTTTTCCAACCCGCTGAATCCGAACAAAGGGTCACGGGGGTCTGCTGGAGCCAATCCCAGGGCACAAGGCAGGAACCAATCCTGGGCAGGGTGCCAACCCACCGCAGGACACACACAAACACACTCAGCACACACTAGGGCCAATTTAGAATCGCCAATCCACCTAACCTGCATGTCTTTGGACTGTGGGAGGAAACCGGAGCACCCGGAGTAAACCCACGCAGAGAACATGCAAACTCCACGCAGAGAGGACCCGGGAAGCGATCCTGGGTCTCCTAACTGCGAGGCAGCAGCGCTAGCACTGCGCCACCGTGCCGCCCCAGAAAAAAATTGAAATGTAGAAATGTCAGGTAATTGAAAGGAACTACTCTGGGCCTCTTGCATCGCTTGTGTATTAGCGGCTAAGCGGCTTTGTCTTTCTTTGGAGGTTTTGTTTTGCAGATGTGCTTGCCTCGCTTGTGTATAAGCGGCGGGAGGAAAAGTAAAAGGGATACTGTTTTGCCGATTTGCTCACCTCACTTCTGTATTAGCGGCTAACCGAGTAACTTTTTTCGGATGTTTCATTTTGCCGACGTGCTGGCCTCACTTGTGCATCCTGGAGTTGGAGCCCTTAACCCAACTCCACCTCTCATTTCCAGGCCGTACAGACACACACACTTCCACACAGAGACGTTTATATAAAAGATTATATTATATTCTTTTTAAATAGGCTTTTAATCAGTGCTGAGTAGTTCCTCTTTCTTTGTTTTCTTATTGGTAATGTTTATGTTTTGTTCCATTTGTTATGCTTTGTATTGTACTGCTGTTCAGTGCTCTGTGACCCTTGTCTGTGAAGTGCGCTATATAAATAAACTACTACTGGTTGTTTTTACTTATTAAGCACATATTGCTTGGAATATAGGTCAAGTCAAGCATGAACCATTTATATTGGCCATTGAGTCTGGAGCTGGAGACTTCTAGAAACGGCAATACTTTGGAAGAGAAAGGTTTAAGAATGAATTGTTGTTTTTGGTCAGTGTCTATTTGTTTTGTGACAAAAACCTGTAGAACTGATGAGAAATACCAGAGAAACTTAAAAACAAGAATGTAAGGTTGTATAGAGAGTGCTTCTAAGAGAGCCATAAGATTATTCCATTTGTGACACACACATTATGGGAATTGGAACAGCCAGATGGTAAAATGACCAAAAAAAAAAAACTAAAAGAAGAAGATTAAATGTCAAAAAGGGCAAGCAAAGAGTAGTCAGAAATTTACATAGGGCTTCAAGGCCAGAGAGATTAGAATTTGAAAATAGGTAAAAAACAAAAGGTCAAAGCTATTTCTGATGATTCATAATTCCAAGCATGCCTTCCTATTGATATTTAATGAAAACTTATGACACCTTTCAATGTACACTGCCATCTTACATAGTCTCCACACACTGATGTTGTGAGCACATCAGCGTTAGATCATGTGTGTACCAATGGGTGTTTTTGTTGAAAACCATATGGCCATGACCATGGATTGATATGCCCAATTATGGGACACAAATAAGAGCAAAAAGCTTATATCCTAACGAATAGAGAGGAACAATGAAGTGCTTCTGTCCACAACTGTAGAGGTCTTGACAGCATACATTCTGCTTGGCCCCTAATTTTCTAAACACTACCCTTCATTGGTCATACTGGCACCTGCAAGCTCTGGTTATACATGTGCATAACGATGGTAATATCTATTCAAACAGCTAATTACCCATGTACTAAACAAAGAAAAAAAAAAGTAAACTTAAAACAAGATAAACTCTGACAGAGTCTGAGCCTGATAGAGGCCAGGGAGGACTGGACCTAGTCTAGTGCTCCACTGGCCAGTTACTAGTGAGGAGCACAGTGTCTCTTACTTTAAAGAGAGAGTTTAAGTTGTCCATTTATGGGCATCAGTAACTTCAAACCTGCCATGAAGACCTCAGCCTGTAAGGGCTACAGAGATCTAAAAGATATAGAGGAGTATTTGGAAAGTTCTAGCCAGTCAGGATAGAATTCCAAGCCTGGTCCTGAAACAATCATAGGATGTGGTTTAAAGACAAAAACATAGTATAGTGGTAGGGGATGAAGTCTCACTGGCATGAAAAAAAGATGGAATTGAAAGTGAGAGAAATGGGAGAAAACACAAACATCAGAATGAAAGAACCTTCTTAGAAGGGGGTTAACACCTGCTTAGGAACACTCAGTGCATCAGCAGGACCTGCCATTAATTTGTACTTTGAATTCCTCTTTTATACAATCCTCTCCTGTTTGATTTTAAAAATAATGAACACACAATTCTAATATTTGTAACTTCCTTGGGATTATTGCTGCTGTGCAGAAATCTCAAGTGCTCATGGGGGCAACACTGTATTTTTGCAGTGCCAATACTGGCTTATGCTGGGGCCAGAGTGCACTTCCCCAGCTCCACCACTTTAGTTTAACTTGACATACACTATGACTAATTTGGCACAATTGTTAAATGTGCCCTGTGATGAACTGGTATCCTATTCAGACTTGGTACCTTGTGCGGAGTGCAATAGAATGGGCTTAGTCTCCCCGTGACACTACAGAGAAAAATCAGCTTTAAAAAAAGGATGGAAAAATGTAAAACAAACACTTTAAATATTTTACATACAATATATTAATATTCCCACAGGCAAAAGAACTTTTAATTATATTCAGTGAAAGTTTAAATATACATAGACTATTCTCATACATTCTCATTTTGTTAATTTTAATATAACCTAACAAAGGAAGAAGAATTTCCTGTGAGTAATGAAACAATTTTTTACAGTAATTGGAAAAAGAGGTCACATTAAACATTTACAACACATATATATTTTATTTGACATAACAGATTTGTTGAATTATAGTGTTTTTTGATAAATGTGCATATACCTTCAGAACTTTCTTAAAACTGAACTGTATAGTGAACAGGTTAAAACATAATCAAGCTTCCAATTATGGCAAATATTAATTCTCTAGCACCACAACTGCGCTGATTTTCTAACTGGAAAATGCTGAATCATTTTTAGGATATTATAATTTTTGATGTTGCCATGTAGCTTTTCAACATTGATATATTTATTGTATTTTATAGTTGCATATTACCAGTCCATGTCCAAAACATGGAGCAATCAAAATAAAGGAAATGCTGTACAGTAATAATGCTTAATATCACTGTTGTTACTCCATTAACAAGGTTCATGCATTAATATACTCTTAAAATATTATCCATGGTTCAAACAGCTACAGTATATCTTTGAGATGTGCCATCTTATTATACTGCACTGTATACAGAGTGTATAAACATATACACTGGCTAATAAATGCCCTATTGGCAGTCACAAGTATGAAACTGTCATAATGTTTATTTACAGCAAATACATAATTTGTAAAGGTGTTCTTATATAGAAGAAAATAACTTAAAATTCACCCTGTTTTAAAGAGTTATCTATAATTGTTAGAGTCTATCTTTCAATCTATTTATGTTAAAGTGGAGTAACACATTCATTTAAATTGAGAAACAATCTCATAAAATGTCCTAATCAACTGCCTATAGAAATCAGATATGGAATGCACATCAGAGAAGTAGTATGTGTGTATTAACTTAAAAGATTACATTAGATTATCTCTATATATATAAAATCCAGCATCTGTCTTTCTGTAGTCTGTCCGCTTTTCACGAGAAAACTACTTAACAGATTTAGATCGGGTTTTTTTCTATAATTTGCTTGAAGATTCCGGTTGATTTTGTGACTTCTCTCATTGCACTATGAATCATAGTTCACTTGCAGGAGCGATATATTTGCACTAATCCGAAATGGAGGCTGCGGGCCGAGGGGAGGGGGAAGTGTGACGTCAGGAGTAGGGAGCTGGGCAGGGCCATCCTCACTGTCCTGTTTCACTACTACATGGGCAGAGCCATGGGGGATGGCTAGTTTATTTATAAAATTACATTTAAATGACCATGTGGTTGAAGAAGGCAATGAGGGTGTCAGAGGTTACCTACTGTAAATTAAGTAGTGCACTGTAGTAAATGCGTTAACTCTATTTTTCAAACCTACAGCCACAAAAGAGAAGGTTCCTTCCTCCAGCCTATGAGACAACAATGGAAATAGCAAAGGACTTGAACACCATTACTTCTGAAACAATAGATCCATCCATCCATTATCCAACCCGCTATATTCTAACTAAAGGGACACGGGGGTCTGCTGTAGCCAATCCCAACCAACACAGGGTGCAAGGCAGGAAACAAACCCCGGGCAGGGCACCAGCCCACCGCAGAAACAATAGATATCTTCTGAATTATACAACCCTGAAAGGTATTGCTACATGTTTCTAGTACACAAAAAGCAGTCAAATATTTACTAAATCATGATCATTCATATGTAATGACAAAGATAAAATATAATGAAAACTTAGAGGTGATCTTCTTGGTTCTTACTTTGACTTTGTGTCTGAAGAAGGTGTTACAATGTAGTGTTTATTTTGACTATAATTATTTTTGTAGTACATATTTGAATTGTATTTTCTGTTTATTGTTGAGTGAAATTATCAGTTGTTGTAGTGATGGCTATTTCTTTGATTGTTGTCAGGCCTGCTTATTTTCTCTCTGACCAGTCACTAATTTCATAAAATGTTATCTTCTCATCCTGAAAATTTTTTTCACTGGTGTTTCTCAAAGAAAGGAATATGACTAGCAAGGTGAGAAGTGCTCTTCAGCAACTCCATCATTTCTGTTTGTTTTTTTCCTTTTTTCATTAGAATTGTTACAGTAGTAGCCACACTTCCCTTCCAGTGAACCACAGGCAAAACAGAACAAAATAAAGACTTAAAAATGATAAAACAGAAGAGTTGTGTGTGTTTTAGGAAATAAAATTCCCTGTCCGAATGTGTCAGAATGGATTTCACTAATGTCTGAGTAATAATATGATTTACTTTATCCATATTAGGATATGGACAGTATAATTTAAAAAAGTATGGCTTTAGGAGAGAAATGTCCTTTTATGAATAGGCAGCATGTGCTGTAGACAAACATGAAGCCCTTCTGTTCATTCACCTTCAGATCTGAAGGTGCCAGTTCAGTATTTCAAACTTTCAAACATTATTGGGTATGGTTCAGCACTAAATATAATAAAATGAATTATAAAATAATAATAATACATTTATATAGCAACTTTATCTATAACTTACAAAACAGGACTCCAGGATGATTAATTGGCAGATAAGGAATGTAAGAGGTGCATGCTTCACATGTACAGATGCAATCATCAGAACCAAGGATGTACTCTAAGATGAGTATTTTTGTATTTTATAATAAGTTAATGCGGTAGATTCTAATAGGATGCAACAACAAAACAGCATGACATCAAAAGCAGGTTAATCACACAATAAGGACACAGAAAAAAAATTGAAAGTGTTAAACATTATTCATAACTGGGCAAATACTTGACAAATTCATTTTAATTAGATAAAGAAAAAAATACATTCAAAGAAAATGAATATTTATTCTAAACATAATTTTGGGGATGTTAAACTAAAGGAATCCAACTTTGCAAAGGATTTAGTAGATTACAATGAGAAGTCCAGGCAGTGTGTAGAAATAATATAAAGAGAAATCAAGGGACATTATGTTTAGACTCTATAATGCATTAGAAAGACCACTTTTGTAGTACTGT
>JANRMT010062819.1:17001432-17012770 GCA_026402145.1 Polypterus bichir lapradei | reverse complement strand
TGTTTAGACTCTATAATGCATTAGAAAGACCACTTTTGTAGTACTGTATGTGGGTTTGGTTGTTTAACTGTTTTATCAGATCACGTGTGACATGCACCTAACACGAAAGATATCAACTAACCTCTTAGGTTCTTTATCTGAATGGTGAATAGGAATAAATGTCAAAACCAGACATGTAACTGTTATCCGTAGTCTCTTTCTTCTCTTACTGTCCTTATTGTATTCTGTGTATTCAATCCCAGACCTCTAAAGGCAAGCTGCTCCCTGATTGGGGCTGACTTTTATTTTCCCATCTTTAACTCAATTTCCTAACATGCTGCTCATGCTTTTAAGTGTCTGCAACTTTGTTAATTGGTAATCGCTAGTAAGCAATAGCTAGCCAGTGTGGGTCCCCAGTAGTAAGGACAGGCATCCTGGTCAGGATAAGGAAAGGGTATCCCAGCCCGGAGGCCGTAATGGAAGGACCAAGAGAAATGTCTCACCAGGAGCCGGTCATTCCTCCACATGGCAGATGGCAATGTCCCTCAGGGCTAAACCCAATTAGGACAACCACAGGGTTGCATGGGAAATGGAGTCTGGAAACACAACTCTTTCAGGGTCTTTGGGGACCGCCAGATGGCCATGCTAGAGGAGGACTGCCCTGGTTTTCACACGACCCAGAACCTCTTAGGACAACTTGGAGAGGAGACTGGAAGCAGTTTCTGGGTCATTTTAAAAGAGAGACCACTGGAGTCGGGAGGCAGTGGGCTACACTGTTGGAAGAGGAAAGAGAACTGTGCTTGGTGTATTTTCCAGTTGTAGTTCTTGTGGAGAAGCTTTTCGGGAATAAAATAAAAAAGCATTTATTTGAGCATAAAGTGTGTTTGGGCTTTATTGTGTCTGAGGTTTGGGAGTTTACGGTGTTTTTTACTGATCACAACAGACACATTAAGCTTAAGCTTTTACTTAAACATTATACTTGCATAATAACCAATAGCAGCAAATGTAAGCAATACAAAGAATAATACAACCTGGGTTGGTTCGTGCAGTCGTTACTCAGACCCAGATGACACTTCCCAGATGTTCCAGTTTCTTAGAATATAGATTATATATCCTTAATTAAAAACTTAAAAGTAATATTTTTTGCAGAGAAACAGCTCCTTGGAAAGTGTTCAGCAGTTAAGCAGATATGTCTTTGGCTCCACTCAAAGTTTAAGAAAGGCTGCAAATGAACTAAACTCTCCACTGCTGCAGCAAAGCACCAATTGAACTAAACTGAGTCTCCTTTTGAAAAAAGTTCTAATAAAAGACAGTCAACTCTCTCTCCCTTCATCTCACCTGAAATATGTGCACACATATACAGCTGATTACTATTCACTAGCAAAACAGCTAACAATGTTTCATCTTCTCCAAAAACAAAGAAGTTATTACACAAGCGCAAGGTTTTTCTATGAGAGTCAAAAGCTACACTAAGTTGCAAATAGACTGGGTATACAAACATTCTAAGGTGTTGATTTCCTTTCAGATCTCCCAGAATGCAATTCTCTCCTGTCTAGTTTAACAAGTCTTTCAGATATCAGTGGATTATCTGAAATCTGTCAGTTGATAAGGTTAAAACATCCCCATTACAGTGGCCGCTACACTAAAAAATGTATAGCTTGACCAAGAAGCTGTGCAGAGAATAGCAACCAAGTGCTTCCCTTGGAAAAACGGACAGTACTACTCTGATAGGCTAAGGCAGTCAAACCCCTTTGCAAGGTTAAATGGAGATAGTTGTTTAAAAACATTGTTCTGATTTTCTTGTTGTTTTGCAGTGTTTCCCAACTGCCAATTAAACTTTTTTTGCCAGTCCACAAGAATCAGGCAAGGCATATATTTTAGTACAGTCATTCCCAACTCTTGGTCAGTTGCATTCACCACTCACTTACCATTGTACTGTTATTAAATATCAATGCTCAAAACTCTAAGACTGACTCCAATTTGACAAGGTCTGCATAGATTTTCACATACATCGACCTGTCCACAACTCAAAAAGGTTGAAAACCGCTAAACCATGTCCCTGTGATTTGAATCTTACAAGAATCTTGCTAAAGGTTTTTACTCTGTAAAACAATGGGGAGAAATTTTGTAGCATCCCTGTACCCAGAAAGAAAGGCAATTAGAACAAGACATGAAACATAATATTTTCTAAATGACTAAGCTCAATGGGAATGAGTGCAGAAGCAGTATAATTAATTAAACAGAAGAGAAAAGACTATACACAACACATCTACCTATCTCACATCTACCTCCCCTCTCTGTCTGTCTTTCTGTCTCTCTTGTTCATGCCGTATCTTTCTTCCACCTAATTTATCTCATATAGTAATTCCATACTCGTAGAATTTTGGCCTTGTGGCATCTGTAAATATCCTCCAGGGAAACCCAGCATTACTTTTGGGTTCAATGACAGTAATATATCTGCCACACATACAAAGGACTAGAACTCTTTCTGGTAATCCCTGGTGCCAAAACCTGTACATCTTAAAGAAACGGCTTGGGAATTCTATGACAACCATATTCCCTTGTTTCTCATTGGGAATCAAGTTCTGTCCTCTGTTGACCAGGAAGTCTCTCAGAAGCTTATAAAACCTTCGTAGCCTCCTTCTCTCACTACCATGATCAAACATTCCTTGTAAAATGTTTCCATGGGTTCCTATGGTAGCCTATTGAAATATTGCATGGTTCTGAACTGGTTCTCGAAGACTTTTCCTCTCAATGGTAGTGCCCAATGGCAAACTCTTTTGAGGACACCTATCACACTTATACAGCATATAATCCCTCCTTCTCATTAGGCCATATTTTAAACAGAGAATATTTGGAATGAAATCTAACAATGCCCAGTTTTCTGCCATGAATTCTACATTAGCAAGGGAACGATGGTGCAGTGATAGCCACTCTGTGTGTGGCGATTATATAATCTATCCTTATTTGTGTATTTTTTTTCTCTGAGCATTCCAGTTTTCCTTTAACATTCCAAATATATGTATACTATGCAACTCTCAATTGTCCGAGTACAAGTAAATTTGGGCATATGCACATGTAATTGTGCAGAGAAATGCACAAACATCCCATTCAGGCTTGCTTCCTGCCTTTTGCCCAATTGTTTGTTTTTCTGGAACTCATTAATTTCTAATTAGTTTGTTCAGGTAATGCATCTGAAAATGAGATGAGTGTTGATTTGGTGAATAATCCTTGTTGGTAAAGAACTCTGGGAGTGTTTTAGTCATCGTGTTTTACAAATTAACTTTTCTAAGTGTAAGAAAAACATTTGTTAATTTTTTTTAGTAATTTCTATTTTTGTCACATGATGAATCTGATTTCTGCAGACTCGCCAAAGCCAATGCGTAGGCTAGCAATAACCCACGGCATACGGCTTGCACAAAAAACTTGCTTGGACAATATTGAATTTTCAGTAAATATTAAGTTATTATTACTATTATTATTATTATTATTATTATAATTTTTTTGTAAGGGGGCATACTGCTTATATTGTTTTAATAGATCAATACTCCAAAGTTTTTCTGGCTGTTATGGACTTTTTTTGTGGCCTGGTTATTCATTCTACAGATTTTTGTATTTTATGTTTAAAAAACATTTTATTTAGAAGGCTTTTATTGTCTACTTGTAAATAACGTTTGATTTAATCTACAGTAAAATAACATTTTCAAAATCTGGTCAGTCTAATTCCTGGTATCACTAGGCATCATTAACAATATTGTTTAAATATGAAACCTCGGAGTACAGAAAGGGTGGTAAGAATTTATTTAGAAAGACTGTGTATGTTATGCTTGTTTTGTTTTCCACTAATACATTTGCATAAAGGATATTTTTCTTGTGATTATTTTAAATATTTTGTAAGATATTGATGTATTTAATATTCATCTTGAAAACACTTTGTTATTTAGTTGTCTTCCAATTAAGAAGCAAATAATCATGAAATAATAAAACTATACAATCCAAAAAAAAATTTATTTTGAGCAGGATGATAAACATTGAAATTAAATGCATGAAAGAGGAAATATTATGGTTCCAGACATTGCTTCTGTAAAAGGATATTTACAGATTAGTGGAGCATATACTAAATACAGATATTTAATCCTACAGCCATTGATGGACTGCATGAATTATGATTTAAATCAATTTAGAGGAAAAAAGAAGAAAATTACACTACAGATGAGTCTAATTATCTCATGTTAAGCTAGATATATGTATTCACATTAGAATAATTATGTACAAAGTACTTTATATATAGGACAGTTGTTTAAAAACAACAATGTAGATGCATTTTGTACAGCAGGATATTAGTTATATAGTATTAGTTTAATATTAGTTTAATAACATAAGCTTTTAGTATTTATGCCACTACACTCAAATGTGTGCATTATTTTGCAATTTTGTTATTCTTTTTTAAATTCAACTTTTTTTGTCTGTAAAATCAATAGCTAAACTCTAACATTTCAGACTGTATAAATCAATGGAATAAAAAGCAATTGTATTTTGAGAGGATGAAAACTCTTTATACTTTGTAAATTATCCTAGAATTAAGTTTTAGAAACAATTCCTTTGTTCAATGCTTTTACAAGATTCTTCAAGTCCCCTTTATGTTGAGGTACTTGGAAAAGTGAATGACTGATTAAGTCACATTACATGCCTTAGTTGCGGGATATGTCAGACTTGCGGACTTCAGTTGTTGATCTTATCGCCAGGCCATGTCTGTTTAAATGACTGTAAGCCGCTTGTCGTGTCACATTTACCAGATAAGTGCCAACCTTTCAGCACAGTCGTGCTCATCTCTTTTTTGTGACAACCAAAGGTGTGCTGCCTTACAGCACTGGCACTGTAAGAAGAGTTAACTGCAATGGTTAGTTCAGCCACAATTTTGGCCCTTTTTAATAGGTTATCTTTTTTCCATTCTGTCATGGTGTACAAAACATGAGACATCAGAAAGGCACACTTTTCTTCTGTTTTGAGGTCCAATACACACATGTTCCTCATTCCTTATCACTGCATTATATGGATTGTACTACCAATGTGCATTCACATTGCACACAGAGTACACCCCTCCGACTAAAGACACATACAAGCCTGTTTGATTTTGTCAGGTTGAGTCTAATTGGAGTGAGTCACTGGGAATGTCACATTACGTGACTTGCTTCACAGAAGCACACTGCCAACTGCCTCTAACTTGCTAAGATTATGTAAATGAAGGCTACAACTGAAAATCACATAATGTGACATGGTCATTAGACAACCTGCCGCACTATTTAAGACAACAATTATTGTTTTGAACTGAAGAAAGAATTTCATGTCAACTGGGCTGGTTTTCGCCCCAAGTGGGCAGTTGCTCTGTGAAACCATGCAGGGCATACAATACCTCAGAGGACTTTTGTGAGACAGCTGGCCAACAAAAATGTGACATATTGTTAATATTAAAAAGATTACATGGACTTTGCTAATTATATCTGCTTATAGTCAAATAGCGGTAACCATGAAACTTTGATAGTCCTTCATGCAAAAATTTACTTTGATGTTTAATAAACTCACAAAACAAGTTGAAAGTGTGCATATGACTTCTGTAACAAAGTAATATTTTTATACATGTCACACACGTGCGAGTAAGAGGGAGCTAAGTGAACCAAGTGGAGTTAATTACCCGCCAGGCCAAATATAGGGAAAACCTGCCTGATTCAACATCACTTAAAGATGGGCGTCACTTCCAGTTCCAGCTGCCAGACTGACATCACTTCCGGTTCCGGCCAAATTACATCACTTCCACTTTTCGACTTATAAAGCTGCCATCTTCTCCTAACATGATCAGTTCAGTTCAGGACTCAAAACAGTGCACATGAGTGCTATTTCAAAACCCTTTTGCAGCCAGGGACAATATATGGGTGACTGACCCAAACCTTTATGTGTGTGCCGAGGCTGTTCATTTCACAATGTATTGATGTAAAACAGATAAGATTTATATTACATTATTATATTATTATATAACACCATTCGCATCAGCATCTTGGTAGAGTATGCAAGCAAAGACAACACATTACTTCATTTATTCTGTAATCCCTGTTTTCTATTAAAAAATTGTATGGAGCCAAACCCTACCCTGATAGCACTTCAAGTAATGTAGGAAGAACACTAGGCAGTATTCAAGTCAATAACAGGGCAGACTTACATTCACACTCATACTCACACTCAATTATTTCTACCTGTTTTAGAGTTAGCAGTTTGTCAAACGTACATGTGCATGGTGATGGAAACAAGCAATAATGAAGACTTCATTCAAACTCACAATACTGAACTATGAATTAAAAATACAATAAAATGAGATTTTTACTGATTAACAAACTTCTGCAAAGATTTCAAATGTTGAAAACAAGCTATATTTGAACTATGATAAGTTCTTGAACAAGCCATATTAAAGACTGTTTGCTCAAACTAAAGCAAATTTCAATTTTATTTGTTGAAATCTTTACTTGATACCTTCTATCTTTTATCTGATAGCAGTACAAACTGTGAGGTATTAATTTAAATGTTGAGCTTTATTGATTTGAGCTTTGAATCTTATGCTTCATTCTTTTAGAATTCCAGACTGCTAGATATATTAATTGTAATTTCTTTGGAATGTCCTTTGACAAGTTTATGTTTTAACCTTGGGGAAAATACAGTTACCATGGTCATCAGCCTGGGAAAGGAGCACAACTTTATAATGTAAACATGACAGTGGTCTTAAGGTTTTTGATTATTTATGTAATCATTACAAATAGGGAGGTCTTTGGTTTGGGATGCATGCTGCACACCAACACCAGGACAAGATGACTTAATTCCCACTGAAATTAGCAAGATAAAAGATCTCTGCAGACTGAAGAAACTTTTTTTAAGTAGCTATGTACCAAGGTTTGAACGGACTCGTCTTTATCATCATCATCTGTATCCTTTCACAAGTTTCTTTCAATAAGACTCTTTTTAAAAATGTCTCCTACTTTTTGGTACTATTGGTTTTACTGTTTTATTAATTTTACTTTGCAAAAGTGGGTACACATTGTTTAGTTGGGTTAAGGTATAATGCTAAGAGAATCCAGTGTTGGTGATTGCCTTATTTCCACAGGGGTTAATGGCAGAGACCGGTAGTCTGGTCTGCAGACTACTGTTTGATCCTCTCGTGCCAAGCTAATAAGTCTCTTTGCTTGAAGTAGCTGTCCATGTACAGGTCAAGTCATACACACGGGGTGCTGTAAAGCAGCTATACAGAAGTCTCACATTTTCCTTGAGATAGATGCCCATGTGCAGTTAAGTAATACATACACGTCTCAGTTTAATTAAAGCTGCTGTAAAAAAAATAGGCAAAGCTGTACACATAGGGTACTATTAGGCAGATACACCTAGCATCCTTACACAAAGCATAGTTAGCTAGGGAACCAAAATAATGGACAGGTGAACATCCAAAATAACACAATATGGCTTTGAGATGATGTTAACAGGAGAGCCTAGGGAATACTTAGGTGGACAAAGGAAAAAATGTAGACCTTTATGTTGATTAAACCTATTCATGAATTTCAACTCCTTTCTCCGTGTGTCAGCAGTACTAAATAATGGACCATACAAATAATTCCTTCAAAGTAAAATTATATAACTAAAGCAACACAGATATTCATTGCAATAAGCTGTACAAATATATGCAACTTCCTGCAACATGAATTGAGAAGGAACCATCAGTATAGCCTCGGTCTAATCCCTTTGAGTGTCTGGGGACATTTCACCATGGTTTTTAAGTTGTTCAGGGCTTCATATGAGCATGCAGTAATTCAAGTCAAAAACTCATTATTACTTAAGAAAATATGTAAAATAAGTATGAACCAAAAACAGATTTTGTGCCCTTATGTTTAAAAACATTTCATTACATTTGCATCTCCATGCAAAATTTAATTCAATGCATAATATAAGAGTGGGTGAAACAAAATTACTGTATATTTAAAAATGAAAATTATATATAAAATATGTGTCCGTCTCATTTATGCAAATCAATGTATAAGCGGGCTACATAAAATATGCAGCTCTTATTGATGCTGCCTTTATAACAGGCAGTTCACAATACACAGAGAAAAATGATAGATTTTAATTTTTTTTTATTTTTTATCTGCAGAACAAACAGAAAAGAAAAATTCTTGTGTTAAGTGTATGATCGAGGTGGGATGCGTTGTGTGGAAAATTGCCAGATGAACTTAAAAATGAATTAAAGGTTTTAATTTTCAATTTTTGAAATGTATTTTAGATAAAGGCACTACATTACAAAATAAGATAAAGAAAATTAATTTTTTAATGATTCTTTTTGACATTTAAGACTTAACTTTTCATTGATAATACTTTGCGTGATAATGTAGTGTTATTCAGCAGCACCTAAAATAACTACTGACATTTTTATATAAATCAGGAGCATACCTTTTATTTTAATGCTTGCTTTGCCAAGTCCTCAATTTTCTTTGCAGAACCTTTTTCCTTCCATTCACTGTGCCTTCCACAAACCTATAAACCATAAAATAGTTAAACATTTATTACTTACAGCTGCATTATTACACTTGACTTGAATTAGTCGTGTTAATTAAGGCGCTCAAAAAGATATCACCATTATGTTATTCTGAATTTGAATTTTGTTTGAGAAAACAGTGTATCCAACTCATTCCCACAGTCAAATTTTGAACAAAGTTGTGCGGCAATGTATTGTTATTTTATTTAATGTAATTCTATACTAATTTCAACCATACCATTTTAATTACTTTTAAACTTCAAATGGTAACTACACAATTTTATTAGACACATCACCATGTTTACTAATTTACCAACAATCCTTGACTTTAAACTGGATTCCAATGTACTGAAAACAACCACCAGTTGCTTGAAATATTGCCATAACCAAAACTCCAAATAGAGACTTACTATTAAAATAAAAAGCCTTAACCATCACAAATATGTTGAAATATGATCTAATTTATTTAATCCTTTATATATTTTGCATTACTGTTAATTGAGGGTAGCATGGTTGATACGTTACTGCTCATGGAGACTAGGTTTAGTTTTGGCCTGGTTGATGAATCTCCATATCTATGTTGATTTTTCTCTGGATACTCTGATTTTCCATTCCATTTCACAGATATTTGTGTTTAGATGTGTGGCTACTCAGAACTGACCCTCTATTGATAAGCATTATTGAATGAGTGAGTATGTCCCACGATGGACTAGTGTCCTTTCCAGTGTCATTTCTTGGTATATTCAAGAAAATTCTGGAATGTGCTCTGGCACGCCAAAAGCACAAGACTGTATTTACAAAAATAGAATTAATAAAAACAGTAATGGAATTGCAAAAATAAACAAGCAATATTAAAAGTAAAAGACACTCAAGTTATAAATTTTGTCACACATGTGCACATGGGAGGCAGCTAAAAGGCTCAAAGGGAGGTAATTCCACACCAGACCAGGGGATGGCAGAGGGCACTGGTCCTTACTCTTTTTCATCAGCAGACCGACCATGGGAAATTTCGCATTTCATAATAAAAATAAATCAGCAGATTTTGAAGTAACTGAACCATGTAAAATTTCCCCTTGGAGCAAACAAAGCACTATGTACCTACCGACCTATCTACTGTATTTACTCTTTATCCCTAATTTTATTTTCTATCCTGTTATGCTCTGCAGAGTGTACCAGAGGTTATTCTAGAAATAGCTATAAAGAAAAATTACATTCTGAATAGACAAATCTGTCTGATTAACTTTATCTACTCTTTTTCCATATTTAAGAGTATACAAGCATTATACAACCTTACACAATCACACAAAACATGCAACAATAAGTTTCACCTACACAGTTTTGAAAATATGAAAAAGCATCACATTGTTGTTAGGATTGTGATAAATATAAACTGATTTGTTCCAGCATTTTCCTGCAGGGAAAAAAAATTCCATATCAGAAGGAATAAACTAAAGCTGAGGAAGGCTCAAAGAAACATCTTCACTCAAGGGGCTATTAACCAATGTAATGTGCTCCCTAGTACATTTGGACGTTTTTAAAAATTGATTGAACTTGTGGTTTATGTCCAGTTCAGAGCAGAGGTGAATCGATAGTCTCAAGCTGCCAGACATTTTTTGCTATTACAAAACAGCTAAAGGGATTTTTCCTCTCTTCATTTGTTGAGGTCTGTTTATCAAAGTTAACAGATCAGAACAAATATGATCAAGCCTGCAAGGCAGGATGGTCTTTGCTTGCCTTAAACTTTTTTATGTTCACAGAAAATTGAACATCAACCAGAGAATGAAGTATAGGAAAAATGAGGCAGAGTTTTAGATATTATTTTAGGTGTGAGGAAATACATGAAATGGTTATTTAAAGGTAAATTATTAATGTAACACACTGCTCAAAGGTGGGACTGAAAACACCATGAACCATCAGGGTATGCAGAACCATCCATCCATTATCCAACCCGTTATATCCTAACTACAGGGTCACGGGGGTCTGCTGGAGCCAATCCCAGCCAACACAGGGTGTAAGGCAGGAAACAAACCCCGCATAGGGCGCCAGCCCATCACAGGGCACACACACCAAGCACACAGTAGGGACAATTTAGGATCGCCAATGCGCCTAACCTACATGTCTTTGGACTGTGGGAGGAAACCGGAGCACCCGGAGGAAACCCATGCAGACACGGGGAGAACATGCAAACTCCACGCAGGGAGGACCGGGGATGCCGCCCATGCAGAACCATAATAGAAAAATTCTGACTATCTATGCCTCTTTTTATAATACACTGTTTTTTGTATTATGTTGCTAACATTGTGGAGTATGCAGTAATGTAAGAAAATTGTTATGCAAAATAAATATTGGTTAACTTCAAAAATCCAGTAGTCCACACTTATGTGTACTTGTATTTATACTTATGGAGATGCCCTGTGTACCTGACATTTTAATGGAAAGAGAAGACTTGTAAGTGCAGTGACAACACAAGCCATTTTGAGGGAATTGAAGTGGCTAGGATGCAAGCCGATTAATGGTTGACAACACTCGCTGGCATTTCCCACATACATCCATTCTGTAGATTATTCACCAGAACTCAGCATCTCAACTTTGACATGTGAAAATCGCAGTCTTCATTTTGGGGTTTATGTTATGTTATGTGTGCTGTCACCAAAATAAATATGTTAATCAATAATAAAATAAATACATTAAGAAATATCAAAAACATATTTCTTCATAAATTAATTTTTTTTTAATTCTCATTTCATTAGATAGATAGATAGATAGATAGATAGATAGATAGATAGATAGATAGAT
>JANRMT010062819.1:16980493-17001422 GCA_026402145.1 Polypterus bichir lapradei | reverse complement strand
ATAGATAGATAGATAGATAGATAGATAGATAGATAGATAGATAGATACTTTATTAATCCCAAGGGGAAATTCACATAATCCAGCAGCAGTATACTGATACAAAAAAACAATATTAAATTAAAGAGTAATAAAAATGCATGTAAAAGCAGACAATAACTTTGAATAATGTTAGCATTTACTCCCCCGGAAGAGTCGCATAGTGTGGGGGAGGAACGAACTCCTCAGTCTGTCAGTGGAACAGGACAGTGACAGCAGTCTGTCACTGAAGCTACTCCTCTGCCTGGAGATGACACTGTTCAGTGGATGCAGTAAATTCTCCATGATTGACAGGAGTTTGCTTAGCGTCAATCGCTCTGCTACAGATGTTAAACTGTCCAGCTTCATTCCTACAATAGAGCCCGCCTTCCTAACAAGTGTGTCCAGGCGTGAGACGTCCTTCTTCTTTATGCTGCCTCCCCAGCACACCACCGCGTAGAAGAGTGCACTCGCCACAACCATCTGGTAGAACATCTGCAGTATTTTATTGCAGATGTTGAAGGACGCCAGCCTTCTAAGGAAGTATAGTCGGCTCTGACCTTTCTTACACAGGGCATCAGTATTGGTAGTCCAGTCCAATTTGTCATCCAGCTGCACTCCCAAGTATTTACAGGTCTGTACCCTCTGCACACAGTCTCCTCTGATGATCACAGGGTCCATGAGGGGCCTGGGCCTCCTAAAATCCACTACCAGTTCCTTGGTCTTGCTGGTGTTCAGGTGTAAGTTGTTTGAGTTGCACCATTTAACAAAGTCTTTGACTAGCTTCCTATACCCCTCCTCCTGCCCACTCCTGATGCAGCCCACAATAGCAGTGTCGTCAGCGAACTTTTGCACGTGGCAGGACTCTGAATGGTATTGGAAGTCTGATGTATATAGGCTGAACAGGACCGGAGAAAGTACAGTCCCCTGCAGCGCTCCTGTGTTGCTGACCACAATATCAGACCTTCAGTTCCCAAGACGCACATACTGAGGTCTGTCTGTAAGATAGTCCACGATCCATGCCACCAGGTGTGAATCTACTCTCATCTCTGTTAGCTTGTCCCTAAGCAGCAGAGGTTGGATGGTGTTGAAGGTGCTAGAGAAGTCCAAAAACATAATTCTTACAGCACCACTGCCTCTGTCCAAGTGGGAGAGGAATCGGTGTAGCATATAGATGATGGCATCCTCCGCTCCCACCTTTCCTGGTATGCGAACTGCAGTGGGTCGAGGGCGTGACAGATCTGTGGCCTCAGGTGGTGAAGCAGCAGTCGCTCCATGGTCTTCATCACATGTGACGTCAGAGCAACAGGCTGGAAGTCATTCAGCTCACTAGGACGTGATACCTTTGGGACTGGGGTGATACAAGATGTTTTCCTAAGCCTCAGGACTCTCCCCTGTTCCAGGCTCAGGTTGAAGATGCGCTGTAGAGGACTCCCCAGCTCCAACGCACAGGCCTTCAGCAGTCATGGTGATACTCCATCTGGATTCTCTGCTTTGCTGGCACAATGTCTCCTCAGCTCTCTGCTCACCTGCGCTGCATTTTTTATTATTTGTTTATTTTCACATTTCATGGTACTTTTATTTATTTGTGTATTTACTAATTTATTAAACTTTGTCCAAAATAGTCCTCCTTACTAAATGACTACACATTTCTTTTTGCTAGAACAAGATAATAAAAACATATTCACTTCTCTTTTTAATCTGCAAGGTTGACATCAAAATACACGTCGCCCCAATATATTTGCATGCGCAGATGCCAACTTAATGACACTGACCGTATTCCCAGAATTTTTTCAGACATCACAATCACTCTTGATTCTCAAGTATTTTACATGACAGAACAGTCTCTGTAGATGCCCATAATTATACTCATCATATTATATTGTTCTTGCTCTTTTGTTTACCAAAACTCTTTCTCACAATCATTTACTAGGCACAGTATATTGTTTTAATTTTATATGCAAACATTTTAGTAGCATACTGTATATGTTTTAATAAGAAGTATAGCAAACTTTTTTGTGTGCTTGACACAATGTTTTTTTATGGCAAAAATGTTGGAAAAAAGTTTGAGTTAAGGGCATTAAAATGAATATTAAATAATAAACAGTATTACTACAGAGCTTTCCGTTTAGAAAAAATGGAAATAAAATTTAAAATGTGATGAACATATCTAAAATCTAGATACTGACCTATCCATCATTAACTGTATACCATATTCTTTGTTGACAGTCATCATACATACAGTATGTACATTATATTTTAATATTTTTGGTAAATATGCTTGTTTCGACAGGATTACAAGCCACATTCAGTAAGTAAAATTATTTAACAATCTTTCAGAGCTGCTGGCTGTCACATTTCTGTTGGTGCAAAAGTTAAAATTTTGCTCTTCTAGCCCACTTATTTACTTCTGAATAAAGTAACTTCTTAAAAAGAACAGATCACCGTGAAATTGAGAGGTTCAAAGAGAGAAAGGGGCAATTCAACCAGCAAAGAGATACAACTTACACCTAAACTCAACAGATTACAAAAGAAAATATTACACTAGATTTTTCTTTGTGGTTTTATACGGTCTAAAGCTCCTGGTCTCCAACATGAGAAAGCAAAATTAAACAAGAGCTTTTGTTGTTTCATTTGTTTTCCTTTGTTTTTTGTCTAAAGCACAAATATAGATGCAGATTTTTTCCCCTAACACTTCTCACTGTCCTAACACAGAGTTATGGAATAATTGTAATTTGTGTAAAATGCTGCCTGTTAAGGCAAATCTATTGTTGCATAAATGAGTTAAATTCATTGAGGATCCTACCACTGTTTGGATTCAGACACAGAAAACGAGAGAATAATAAGAAAAAAAAAAAAACATGACCTCATTTATTTCATTTATTTAGAACATAATGTGGTAATGCTTAGTACAGTGTTAATTGCAAGTGTAACAAAGAGTGACATTTTTTCCATTATTTACATTATTATATTATTATTTGTATCCATATTCCAGTGATTTCAGATTCCACCTCTCTGCAACCTGCACATTGATACTCATTAAAGGAATGTCACTACAGTATATCTATTTTATATTCTGAACATTAACTATTATGAATCTATTCATATTTTTGTCATACTTTGGAACTGTCATGTTCACCAGGCAACCTGTAATTGGTTTATTTCGACTTTCTTTGCATCATGGTGGGGCCCCGCCCCCCCCAATATACTTGCTTAATGAAACAGCAAGCTTGAGCAACAAGCTTAAAGTAGTCCATATTGAGCATTAATGAATAATGTGTAATTTTTGTGAAATAAATAGGATGTCTGCAATTACAAGATAAAAACACTCCTCCACAGTGTTTAGTTCCATTAGTGTGGAACAATAATATAGAAAACAAAGGAAACAGTTAAATGGAACATTAATGGCAAATCAAGACGGCAGTGGTCATCTGGCAGTGGCAAGGATGATGCACTACATATGTCACCAACTACCAGAATTGGCAAATAAAAAAACAATTTCCTCATGTTAAAAGGAGACACTTCAATGATTTAGAATGATGAGTACTCAAGAAGGATCAGTTTATAGAAAAAAGATTTTTAAGAATCAATCAATCAGTCATTCAGTCAATAAATAAAAAAAAGGGTGGCCTTTTTAAGTGAGAGGCCAATTCCAGCTTTGCAATGATGGTACCCAGGAAAAACAACATCTGTGCAAAGGTCTAGCAGAAGGAAATGTGGGCCGAGATGGGAATCTGGAGAAAAAGGACTGATGAGAGAATGTGAAACAAAAAACCCAACAGGGAGTTACACAGGGACAGTCCCAAAAATTGTGGAAGAAGATTTTGGAAATATTTAGAGAGTGTAAGTAACAAAGGAATCTGTAATTAAACCCATTCTAAACCAATTACCAAGAGTGATGAGTGATGTATATTTTAAGATGTTATTCCAAGATAAATTAATGGACAATGGTATATCAGTCTAATAGAGGAATATTGGTCCAAGCAGAAAAGAAGTCTTTAAAAATTTTACGAGCACGGCGGTAGATAGAGATGAGTATATTCTGAACCAAATTAGAAATGTTAATGCCAAAATATTTGAAAAAAATTGTCACGGGACAGAATAAGGAAGAAGGGCATGTTGGCAAAAACAGTTTAAAGGGACAAGGGCAGAATGATGTATAAATTTGAAAAATTATAAAAGTTGCATCCAGCTGTTAGTATGTGTATCAGCTGATATGGCATCCTCTTAAAGCACTTCCTCACAGGTTGTTTGGTGTATAACATAAGTGATTATGCAGTGCCTTCTCGTGATCTGCCTGCTCTTTCCAGTGCATTTTGGGGTACTCATATACTTTTAATAGCATCACCCCTCTTGTTATCTACAAAAGATTGGAGCAGGCATTTCTTTTGACAGACAAATATACCTGGTAGATGAACATTGGATTGCTCGTTTCTCTAACCACAGTGTCTCCTTAACAAAGTGGTTTATTGAAGGATTACGCACATATTATACAAGTACAGCTACAAATGAGGCATTGATAAACTATATCAGGGCCAAGTTTGCAATCTTGACTAAGGTAAGCAAATATCATTTATCTTCTAATGACTGAAAAGTTATCTTGTAACTTCTTATCATTGATTTGGGGTAGAAGAATACTGTATGCTTCAGCAGAGAAGCCCCACTTTCAAAAGAACCATTTAAACATCAAATAAAAATTACTTATGTAGTCAATTAAAATTCATAATAAAAATAGATATTTCATTTCTCACCATTATTTTTGTGTCTCTAATTAAACTGAATGTGAGAGAGTGATCAAGCAGAATTAGCCTGTTACAAAATGAGCTCTTGCAGTCAAAGCTCAAAGAGTCACTTGGAACTAAAGAAATTCACCATTGGTTTGGTTGACTGAAAAGGCGATTCAGTGTCTGTTCATGGTTCAGAAAATGAGTTTGTGTCTTTAAGAAAGAGGGATTCATGGAAAGCATGTCAACCCTATGAAGCAAATTCAGTCCCATTGTACACAGATCTGGAAAGATAACACGAGAAAGCATTTTGCAATAGAGGACAAAATTCAGCTAGTGAGATGGTAACAGGATTCAAGTGAAGTATAGTGGTTACAATTTAAGCATTGGCGGTCATTCTTTTTTGTCTCAGAATGATATCTTTTATTTGCAAAGAGTATTAGATAAGCTCAGAAAGTAGATGGCATACATTATGTAGCAAGGTAAGGCAAAAATATCCCTGTACGATTATATATATTAATGCATATGAAAAATTGTGATTTTAGCCATTTTTTTCTAAATGGACTACAATGATTTCACCAACAGCCCTTTACATTTCAATACTGAGAAAGTGTCTTGTCAAATATATACAGTAAATATAAATATTTATTTACTAGCTATCCCTGGTGGGTTCGCCCACATATTAGTGAAACAGGACAGTGAGGAAGGCCCCGCCAAGCTCTCTATTCCTGACGTCACTCTTTCCCCTCCCCTCGGCCCACGGCCTCTGTATTGGATTAGCGTGAATATATCACTCCTGCAAGCGACCTATGATACTTAGTGTGATGAGGAAGTCACAAAATCAATGGAATGTTCAAGCAAATTATAGAAAAAAACATGATCTAAATCCGTTAAGTAGTTCTCTCGTGAAAAGCAGAAAGACTTACAAACAGGTCTAAAAAATATAAGAAATTTCGCACTTGGACTACAAAATTTTTAAAACCGTTTCTTATCGAGCACCTATGGGCCAAGGGTAACCTACATTTCAAATTTCAAGTCCCAAGTCCTCATGGTTCGGTAGAGTGAGTCAGTGGTATTTGGCTTTTACATATATATATATTAAAGAAAGTGAGACTTTATAAAATGATGTGCTTCATAAGCATTTGTGAAACAGATAAGTAGCAGCCACCTTGCTTGCTTATTTTTTTAAATTTTCATGCAACACATTAATTTAATGATGTCAGTATCAAGACATGAAGTTTTTTTTTATTAACAGCAATCAGCTTTATAATTACACTCACCTAAAGGATTATTAGGAACACCTGTTTAATTTCTCATTAATGCAATTATCTAATCAACCAATCACATGGCAGTTGCTCCAATGCATTTAGGGGTGTGGTCCTGGTCAAGACAATCTCCTGAACTCCAAACTGAATGTCAGAATGGGAAAGAAAGGTGATTTAAGCAATTTTGAGCGTGGCATGGTTGTTGGTGCCAGACGGGCCAGTCACAATCTGCTCAGTTACTAGGATTTTCACGCACAACCATTTCTAGGGTTTACAAAGAATGGTGTGAAAAGGGAAAAACATCCAGTATGCGGCAGTCCTGTGGGCGAAAATGCCTTGTTGATGCTAGAGGTCAGAGAAGAATGGGCAGACTGATTCAAGCTGATAGAAGAGCAACTTTGACTGAAATAACCACTCGTTACAACCGAGGTATGCAGCAAAGCATTTGTGAAGCCACAACACGCACAACCTTGAGGCGGATGGGCTACAACAGTAGAAGACCCCACCGGGTACCACTCATCTCCACTACAAATAGGAAAAAGAGGCTACAGTTTGCACGAGCTCACCAAAATTGGACAGTTAAAGACTGGAAAAATGTTGCCTGGTCTGATGAGTCTCGATTTCTGTTGAGACATTCAAATGGTAGAGTCAGAATTTGGCGTAAACAGAATGAGAACATGGATCCATCATGCCTTGTTACAACTGTGCAGGCTGGTGGTGGTGGTGTAATGGTGTGGGGGATGTTTTCTTGGCACACTTTAGGCCCCTTAGTGCCAATTGGGCATCGTTTAAATGCAACAGGTTACCTGAGCATTGTTTCTGACCATGTCCATCCCTTCATGACCACCATCCTCTGATGGCTACTTCCAGCAGGATAATGCACCATGTCACAAAGCTCGAATCATTTCAAATTGGTTTCTTGAACATGACAATGAGTTCACTGTACTAAAATGGCCCCCACAGTCACCAGATCTCAACCCAATAGAGCATCTTTGGGATGTGGTGGAACGGGAGCTTCATGCCCTGGATGTGCATCCCACAAATCTCCATCAACTGCAAGATGCTATCCTATCAATATGGGCCAACATTTCTAAAGAATGCTTTCAGCACCTTGTTGAATCAATGCCACGTAGAATTAAGGCAGTTCTGAAGGCAAAAGGGGGTAAAACACCGTATTAGTATGGTGTTCCTAATAATCATTTAGGTGAGTGTATATTTACTGTTGCATTTAAGTGTCTTAAACAAAGATATTTGTATAATATGCATAGGTGTTTTTGACAAGATCTCATTTCATGCATTTATATCTCCATAATGCATCCTGCTTAAACAACATACCTTCATAAAATATGTGACAATGTAAAAAGTTTAAAAGCAACAATTATTACTATCACAGGTCATTACATTAAATACTAAGATTTGCATTGGGTGTGGTGAGGATGGACAGGATTACAAATGAGTACACTAGAGGGTTGGCTGAGGTTGGACAGTTGGGAGACAAAGTCAGATGATCAAGATTGTGTTGGTTTGGACATGTGCAGAGGAGAGATGCTGAGTATATTGGGAAGAGGATGTTAAGGATAGAGCTGCCACGCAAGAGGAAAAGAGGAAGGCCTAAGAGAAGGTTTATGGATGTGGTGAGAGAGGACATACAGGTGATAGGTGTGACAGAACAAGATGCAGAGGACAGAAAGATATGGAAGAAGATGATCCATACATTGCAGTGTAACACATTCTAAATATTCTGTAAAATTGTAGTTTGTTACAAATAATGCACTGCTCACTTGCAAAGTAGTGAAGAAATGAGAGAAAGAGTCATTCAAATCTCCATGCTGTATGCTACCATTACTGTGACTTGGTCTTACATGACTTTTCAAAGAGGCCAACTGTAGCTGTCCTTGAATTCTGTCAGAAAATGCACACATAATGAGGTATGTGCTGCATAAATGGAAAAAGTAAAATATGTCTATAGAAAAAAAAAATGTTTTTTGTACTTTTTCCATCTAGCTGGTAAAGCTAAAGTGTATTTCACATGAGCAGCAGGTTACATAAACAAAAAATCTCACCCATTTTCTGGAAAGCAAAATCTGTAATCTCCCCAGCCAACTTAGTGTTAATTATACAAGGCAGGCTTGATATTTCATCTAGCAGTAAAACAAATGTCGAAAATGAGGAATGAAAACTGAGACACACTCGCATTTCATATCTCTGCAGGTGTACAGAATGATAAAAGACTGATACAATGTTTGGTATCTTCATCGATTTTCAAAAATGGATATTTTAAACCTTAAAAGTATTTATATTTCAATTGTGTTTTTTTTTGGTCTGTTCCCTTTCTTTAAGGGGTCATCTGGCAGCCTATTAACTATTTACACAATTCCTCATGCCATTTTTTTTAACTGACTAGCCAGGTCTAGTCAAAGAATGTGTAGCTTTAATAGCTCTAATAGGGACCTGTGTCACCTTCTAGCCAATTTTGTTATCTTGTCTCAATTAAATGAAGTTTTCTTTCTGCAGCACTTACTTCTGCACACCACTGATCTTCTACAGCTACAGAATTTTCTTCCCTCTCTTTTTTGTTCACTTTCAGTGTTCCTGCATTTTCAGCAACATTTCCTATAGCACCCATAAATGGATTTAATTATCCACAAACAAAGCATAGCTTATGTGAAATTGTGATAGGTTACCCTATAATTGGCATAGCATCAGGTTAGAAGTATATCTGTAGAGGCCTTTGGAGTTTTGGCAGTTGACCTGAGAGCCATTGAAGAGTTCCAAGATGAGGTTAGTACAATATATTCTTAAGAGAATGTGTTTGTAAACTATTCATTATCTCCGTCAGTTTGCGGTGCCTTAACTGAAGTAATGAGCATGATGATGTGGAAAATAAAGGTTTTTACCTTACAATTAGTACTAATTTATTTAAAGGTAATACATTTAGCACACCATTAAACATTTGAACTTGTAAAAACTATGGTAACACTTTCCAGTTACTCATTTTACTGCTGCTTGCATATGCTCACTGGATACTTGCACTTTAATGTTGATTGAAGGTGCCAAGTATATCACCTGGAGGACCAGAGTGATTTCTTTATCTGAAACCATTTTTGCTATCAATGAAACATCCTATTTAATGATGTGACCTATCACTGCTCTTTTTTTATAACATCTGCCATTTCTATTGCCGATGTTTTTTTCTCCCTGAGAGCAACATTACTGATGAAATGCAACAAAATCTGTTTATTCCTGTTTTAGTTAGATTCATTTTTGGTAATATCCAGGACAACTTGTTATATGCCATCCATCTAGCTGTTTTCCTAACCTGCTTATCCAGGACAGGGTCATTGGGCAGTTGGAGCCCATTTCAGCAATAATCTGGTGCAAGAGAGGAACAACATTTGGGCAGGGTGAACATGCGTACACACAAGGGCTAATTTAGCGACATTAGTTCATCTAACCTGCATGCCTCTGGACCAGAGCACCTGAAACAAACCCACACAGACATAGGGAGAATATTCAAACTCTACACAGGGAGCACTAGGGGCACCAACCCCAGCTCCCCAGCAGCACTACCAGTGGGCCGCTGTGCCACCCTATTGGTATTTTACACATTTTTATTAATATATTTTTGTGTTGAGTTTTTGCGGTAACACTTTACATTAAGTGTCCATAATTACGCTGTAACTGCTTTGTAATTACCTGTATAAGTACAGTGTAACTATGAGTTATTACTCTGTACTTACTGTGTAATACAAAGTAATGCTATAGTTAATTACTCAGTTGTCATTGTTATTCCACAGTTAATATAATTACAATGTAACAATTTATCACTGATCCAAGAACAAGTTTATTTTACATAGTTACATTGTATCTGTACTTTCAAAATGTAATTAAAACATTAGGTTATGTAACTACAACTATGTAACAGATGTTCCATGGTCTGGGCAATTTTAATGGAGAATTGCAGTGATAACTGCATAGGTTTTCAATGATATTTCAAGATATTTTTTAAATGGTGAAAATTTGCTTAAACAGCCAAATAACAACAGTATATAAAGGTCAACTTTTTGAGGTATTGACCTGAAGCTTATGTGCTACTTTCTTACCAAGGTTTAGAGCAGGGGTGGACAAAGTCATTCCTGGAGGGCCACAGTGGCTGCAGTTTTTTGTTCCAACCCAGTTGCCTAATAAGAAGTACTTAATTGCTCTAGTAACACTTCTGCTTCATTTTAGTTGTCTCGGTCGTTAAGATTTTGAGCCCTTATTGCTTATTTTAGTCTTAAACAGCTGTTTTCTTGGTTTTTAATGGCTCCCTATTAGCAAAAAGCTGCAAATGACAAAAGAAACAAGCATTTCTCCTTTTAACTTGTTACCATTTACACCTGTGTGTTGTTATTGTGCACTATTTGGTTTAATTAAATACTTGGAAGGAAAGTGAAGAGAAAAAGAGTGAAGGGCTAAGAATTACTCATCCATTTTAGACTTCAAATCATTTGGATAATATCCTTAGAAAGGAAAAAAAAATCTAGGATATGAGAATGGCCTGACATTGCAGAGTTAAAGCACTAACAAGCCTAGAAATTTAATTATTGGCAAGGATTGTTTTTTAATTAAGCAACTGGGTTGGAGCAAAAACTTGCAGCCACTGCTGCCCTCCAAGACTGACTTTGCCCACCACTGGTGTAGAGGGACTAAAATTATAGTATTTTGTATAGAAAAAGCCAAACAACTGGCAAAGACTAATCAAATGTGATGTATAATTAAATAAAATGTATATAAAAAATCTCAAAGCCATTGTAAAATATTCTGTTTATGAGGAGCAGTGTCTTCGCAAATACATATGTTATAATGAGGAGAGTGCAGTGGTTGGGGGTGCCACTTCATGGAACCTGTATCCTGGGTTGGGTGGATATTACTTTTTCTAACAGTGTTAGCATAGGTTTCCCTCAAAGCACTTTGGTTTGCTCTAGTCAATGCCAATAAATAAACATTATCATTTTACTAGCAATGGGTGGCACGGTGGCGCAGTGGTAGCGCTGCTGCCACGCAGTTGGAAGACCCTGGTTCGCTTCTTGCATGTTCTCCCCGTGTCTGTGCGGGTTTCCCCTGGGCGCTCCGGTTTCCTCCCACGGTCCAAAGACATGCAGATTAGGTGGATTGGCGATTCTAAATTGGCCCTAATGTGTGCTTGGTATGTGGGTGTGTTTGTGTGTGTCCTGCGGTGGGTTGGCACCCTGCCCGGGATTAGTTCCTGCCTTGTGCCCTGTGTTGGCTGGGATTGGCTCCAACAGACCCCCGTGACCCTGTGTTCGGATTCAGCGGGTTGGATAATGGATGGATTTTACTAGCAATAAGATTATGCTTTTGCTCTATCAAAATAAAAAACATAGAAGACACTATTGTGGTTACATGCTATTCATAGCTGTTTCATTACAGAATAATATTATATTACAGCACTTTCTTAATTATACAGTATTTAATTTATGGAATTTATTGGGTATCTCAACTTTTAATATTTTTATACAAACATGTTTGCATCTTTTTGATCAACTCTGCTGTGAGTGTGGAATTCCTTCAACAAGTACTTCCGTCCTCCTCCCACTTATCAAAGACAAGCAGTATAGGTTGACTAACAGTTTTAAATTGCACCCAGTGTGAGTATATGAGTGTAGGCATGAAATGGCATTGCTGCCAGTATGGGCCCCAGATTCTCATGACTTTAAATTTTCTTTAATTTAGAATGTTATCTTATGTTGTCTCTTTGTTATATAAAAAAATCTTGGGACGAAATGAAACTTTTTCAGAGAGACGAGATGAGACATTTTCAGAGAGATAATTTCACGTCCCGTGAGACAAGACTTTCAGCCAAGAGATGAATTGAAAATCTAACAAGTCCAAGCGAGGGGTGAAAATAAAAGACAAACAGTAGAAGAAGAAAAGACAAAGAGTAAAAGACAAAGTAGAACGTCATAAAGAGAATGTTGGAGTGTTACACATGCAGAGCAGGTTAGAGATAATGAAAGTACTAAAATTCGAAAGTCTCAAAAAAATGATAGTAAAGATCGTATTAGCGTTAACAAACGGAAAGTATTACTTGGTGAAATAATGGAAGAGCGAAAAGAGATAGAATATATGGACATAGGTGATATGACAGAGCTACTACAAGTTTAATTTCAAAGTAACCACAATTCAGTCAGGTTTATATTTATGATCATGGAGAAGCGATGCAACATAGAATCGAAAGAGTTAAACGATCGGACATATTAGAAATTCTACAGCCAATAATGGATACAAATCCATACGTCCAAAAGTATTGCACTTTACATGAAATTTATCTGAAAAACACAGACAAAGAAGTTTTCTTGGATTTCTATATGAATTTGAAAGATCACACTCGCATATATAATAAACCAACATGTGACGAATTGTCAGCGATATTAGTTTCGAAAGATGGAGATATCAAAGACAGAGTTGATATTTGTGTTTATCCAAAAGCACAGCACGATTCGTCGCAAATGGCAGATCCAGTAAATAACTAGGGCCCGCACGGGGGTTGACAAGCAAAGTGAGCAGAGTGCAGAGCCCCCTAGTTTATAATATAATACAATTTAAGAACACCTTTTAAAATTATAATTTTCATTGCAGACTTTTGCTGTGCACTCAGGGGTACTCCCTACAGCCCTGAGAATTGGATTAAGGTGGAGTGACAGGCTATAATTGTGAAAGGTGAAATGGCATTGCATGTATATGATTATAAAATTTAGGAAAAAGTTATAAAGTTGGTTGAGAGTTGGTTGGGATTGATGGAACCATACATTTTTATTTTTGCTTCCTAACACTTCCATTTTTTTGTCTAGGAGACCTATTCATTGTGCCTCCATTAGCCTCCAGGTGTGGAGGTTTAGATGCACATTTTCATAAAATGACATAAGCAGTTAGATTTTAGCAACCATCTTATAAATTATGGGTTTTATATTAAAGAACACAGTTTCTAAATAGTAGTGTTTGAGCTAAAGCAAAATGCTGACAAAGATCTATTGAATCCTCTAAAAAATCTGTTTGGGATGTTATGTTTGCTTCATGAGTTCTTTCTTTAATGTTGGTAAATACATAGGTCAGTGTGACAGTGAGATATGGTTTAAATATTAAAGCTACTTTTTCAAGCAACTCTACAGCTCAGATCAGTGGCAAAGTTGTTTGAAAAAGTAGCTGCGAATATGCACCTGACTTTATACTCGTAAAACAAGGGTCAAATACTTAGTTCAAAATATTAGTTGGAGCTGCTTTGGGCATTCCATTTCAAAGTACCTAAACTAATACAGCCGTAGCAGCTTACCGTATATTAAACTGGCTCATTCGCCTTGTGATCGTCTTCTCCGATACACCATATAGATCTGCAATCTGTCGTACTTTTAAACTGCATAACAGAAGGTGTTCTATTGACTCAGCTGGAATGTCAAAGGATGGACGTCCAGAGCAGGGAACTGCGTCACCTGAACTGGAGTGTAGTAGAGTCCGTTCCACCTGTTCTTCGATAATTTCAAAAATAGTTTCATCTACATCGGAGTCTAAAAGGGCCGCCAACATTGTCATTTCTTCCGATAAATCTTCAATTCTCTCTCTGAAATACGTAATATCTTCGGCAGAATCCATTTCATCGGCAGTAGTAAGCATTTTTCTAATTAATTCTTGTGCTATCGATTCACCAATCTGTAACTAGAGGGCGTGTTAGAGCCCACCCTCTCAACTTTGACAAGTAAAAGTGACAGTTTTATTTCAAGTTGTATTTCATGACGGTTTGCAGTAATGTTACGGACAAAATGAAATAAATAAATAAGCAACAAAAAACATATTTCGTGATACATTTATTTATTTATGCTCTCATTTCATGACATATTTATTTATTTAGGCTCTCATTTCATGACACATTTATTTATTTATGCTCACATTTCACAGTACTTTTATTTATTTACGCATTTATTTATTTATTTAATTTTGTCTGAAATATTCCTCCATATCTCTGTCTCCTGAATGGGTTACGTTGCCAATAGATCTATTTTTATTTGTTGCTCATATTAATAAGTCTACTAATATTGTCAACAGGAAATCTATGATGCACATGATCTTTACAATGGCTGGCTTGATCTTATCATAATGTGGTACACTTCAAAAACAAATGTTTCAGGTCAAAAAAAAAAATCATGCAACCAGCTGCAACTAGCTTTTTGAGTTATGTCAGCTTCTGTGAAAATTAAGTAGATTCAACACACTTCAATGACTAAGATGAATTACATTTTCCTTTACATTAAAGTATTTTTAAATATCATCTACAGCAGTTAAACCTAAAGTTTTTAAGTTGGCTACACAAAAATATTATGTTTTTCCAAAATACGTTCTCTTTAGTTAGAGGTATTTTGAGAATAATCTATCCATTATCCATTTTCAAAACTGACTTATCCAGGGAAGGGTTTCTTGGCAGCTGGAGCCTATCCTGGAACAATCCCTGGACAGCATGTCTGCCCACTGCAAACTGAATAGACACACTCGGGCAAATTTAGTCATACCAATTCACCTAACCCGCATAATTTGGGACTGTGGACAGTAACTCACACAGATATGGCTAGAACATACATCATACACACAGGAAGTATCTGGTAAGTGGACTCTGGTCTCCTTATTCAGATGCAGAAGTGCTACTATGGCAGTACAATGCCACCCTATTATGTGTTATGTACTAAGTAAATATTAGGATCAATATACATTTTAAGTTGACAACAATTTACACATTTAAGTTCTTTCAAATAGTTGTATCTAATTATTTGTTGGCATTTTCAAGTTCAATTATGACATCAACATAAAAGCATCAGCTGTTTTATCACATACCAAAGCCTTTATACAGTCATCACTTCAAAGATAAGATATGCTTATACATAAAGTAATACTCACTCTGAGTGTGTGTGTCTGCAGACCGTGTTGTTCAGTGGGGAGATCACATGCCATGAACTTTGGCAGACATGTTAAGTGAGTGGGAAATTAGAGATCCATTTTTAAGTGAAGTTGAAGAAAAATCAGGTCACCCGGCCAACTTGATTAAGTTACTACAGCATCAATGAATTCATTAAATGGAGTTCAAATTACTTAAAATAATAAGCTCAATTTACTATTACTATTGTGCTAGCACAATTCATTAATTTATGATAGCAATTAAAAATGTTTAAATGTTTAATGTTTAAGAAAACATTTTTAAGAGTGTAAGCTCTTCAGTTACTAAGCATAGTAATGATAGGTTGACACCACAGGCTGCTAATGCAAAAAAAACTAGTGTCTATAAAAATGGAAGTTGGAAAGATACTTTTGTGACAGTCCATGTTGGCTGTAGCTGCCATACTCCATTGGACCCATGACTATTGATAGTCATGACTGAGATGAGCCAGAGGACACCTAACACAGCAATAAATAAGTAATCCATAAAAACAGTGCTTATGTGGAAGATAAAAACCAACAATTAAAATTCAAATGTAAAACCATCCAGACATTGGGTTACTATCACCAGCTAGACCAGCATGCATCGTTCTACCGTTCTCCCCAGCTCACTCCATTGGGTGTTCTCAGTTGCCAGAGACGCTGACAGCCATGGTTCAATTTTCCCATCTCTTGTTCAGCCTGCCTCCATCAGCATCTGCTGGGATGTGTGGAGCTGGTCTTCCAAATTCCCTTACACTCCCTTGGCGTCTACCGGATCTCTAGGAGGCTTCACCAACATCCCTACTCCCAAAGACCGCTCAGCAGAGGAACCATTGGAGTGCCATTTACTTCACACCCTCAGGCTGCCTCCAACCATTCAGCCTTCTCTCCACCACACTGGCTTGTTCTCTTGATGCTGCCTTTTGGTTTCATTTCCATCCTTCCTCCCTCACTATCCTGTTCAGGCTACTCTTAAGAACGCACAGGTGTTAAATATGCATCCCTGACCACTAATGAAAAAAATTTACCCAACTGTGCCTGCCCGCATGTAAATACAGTCTTACCAACTCCCTCATCAACACCCAGGGAACACACTGTTTTTCTAAACTCTTGCTCTGCCATGGACCTCTCTTTCATCACAACTTTCAAATGAGCAGATGTTTGCATCTTCCCACTTGAATGTGCCATATACTGAAGGAGTTTAATTTTACATGTGGAATTTAAAATTTCAGGATACCATATGAACACATTATATATCTTATGGTGAAAACCAAACAGCTAATGTCCCCTAATACCACAAAACACTCCTTAATTTGCCTAAAACGTTTGAACATCATAGAACCAATAATGATGATCTACTGTATATCCAACTCTCTCACTCTTCTAAAGACTCACTAAATGTCTTTTGGCTAACGCTTGTACAGATGTAAGCTGCTCATTCCTCGTGTCTGTCCATTATGCACTCAGAAACGCCCATTCTAATAAACATGGCACTTAATTTTCTCTTGCCTTTCTGATATTTTAATGTAACACTTTATTTTGCAGTTTATTTTTGTAATTGCTTAGATACAAGGCATTATTTTTATTATGTAATGTGTTGTGAAATGTGATTGTACTCAACATGTCGCACAAAAATGACTCATCACTGTACAAGTTTTGGGGAGCTTCAAGGACACTACAGTAATTTGTATCATGTAATTTTTCTCTTCACTGACCTTGATATTACAATGTTTTCTCCTAACTGCACCGCATAACTTTGACCACTTTTTCAAAGCAGGCTGCTTGCATTGAAAGAAGTACTTTCAAATGCTACTATTGTCAAATGCTCATTATAAAAATGTTTGTCTAGTGCAGTAAGTGTTTTTTCATGCTGGGATTTTATTTCTTTAACAATTGCAAAAAAAATACAAACTGATAAGACCTTTAGGGAAATAGCATATACCCCAGGAGCAGCTGCCAAGTCTAAGTGCACAGTACAATCAACCATCGCCTCCTGAGATCAAGGCATCTAACTGATTAGAGGAACTTGGAGCTCTTGGGAAACTCACATTGCTCTGATATTTAAAAAAAGAATACAGAACCTTAAAGGAATTTAGCAAATAAATTAAAACCTTAAGACAATTGGTTGCTAGTTGGCATGGACAGAACTGAAAAAGCACATCCCAAGATGAGAAAAAGAGAAAAAAAAATGACACTTTGACATTTATATGCTAGACTCTAAAATAGAACTTAAAAGAGAAGATTTTACAAGTAAATCTTGCACACTAGGGAATTCACCTTTTTGTTCTTTATTTCTTTATTTTGCCTTATACAATCAGGTTCAAGAGTTTTCATGAAAGAACAATACATAAAAAAGGACTTCAAAAATATGAACTGGTTTGGCACAATTGTTTTAAATAATAGATTCATGACTTGAAACCACATTGCATGTATTGGTCTGTCAACTGTTCAATAACATTTTTTCACTTGCATCATTTTTGACCATTTCATAAGTAACTCATGTTTTGTAATTGACATTATTCTTCGTTCTTTATGAGAACTGGTTGGCATGAGGGCACAGCAGCTAAAGCAGGTGTCTTTTTTTTATTTTAATTTTTTTTTCTTTCCTCTCTTTCAGGCCACAATTCTAGTAGTAGTAGCGAGTGGAAGCACAGAGCAGCGGCGTCTCCCACAGGCACGTAGCCCTTGGCAAACACCTGAGTAAGTTCAACAGAAGTAAAACCAGCAGCTGACCAGGAGAAATAACCAGCAGTGAGAAATCAAAGTCGATCGCTCAGCAGGTGGTGGAAATTTAAAGCCAACGGTCTCTTAGTGATTCAGCTGAACACGGAAAGCACCGAAGCACTGAAGTTACTACAAAAACGGAGAAGATGATATCAACACTAAACGTAAGTTCTATCTGCTCTCTGCCCATTGAGGGCACATTTATATGTTGTGTGTCCTGCAGCATGTACAGTTCAGGTTTTCCGGCCGACAGTGTAGACAGCTTCACCTGCAAAAAGTGTTTAGTTAATTTAGAGTTGGTGGGGAAAATACGTGAATTGGAGGACCTCGTTAGGAACCTGATCGCAATTAAGCAAATCGAAAATTGGATTGACTCGGTTTGTTTGGACAATTCGGCTACTTCTGATTCGGCTTCAGTCTCTCCAGGTCCCACTGTAGTCAGTGCACGACCGAACCAGCAGCACCAATTCAGCCACAGGGCAAGTGGGTAACAGTAAAACTGGGTCTAAGAAGTTAAAATTTAGTCCCTCGGCACCCAGGTCACCAATTCAGACCCAGAATAGATTCTCAGCACTCCGCAGCGCGCCTGTGGAAACTGAGAATAAGGAAGTGCTCATAATTGGCGATTCCATAGTGCGGAATGCTAGAATTCCAAACTACAGTAAACCCTCGTTTATCACGGTTAATCCGTTCCAGACTCTACTGCGATAAATGAATTTCTGCGAAGTAGGATTCTTTATTTATAATTAGAATATTTTCGCAGTTAGAGCATAGAAAACCTGTTTACGACCTTCTAAATACGTTTTTAACATTATTAGAGCCCTCTAAACATGAAATAACACCCTTTAGTCCAAAGTTTAAACTGTGCTCCATGACAAGACAGAGGTGACAGTTCCGTCTCACAATTAAAAGAATACAAACATATCTTCCTCTTCAAAGAAGTGCGCGTCAGGAGCAGAGAATATCAGAGAGAGAGAGAGAGACAGATAAAAGCAAACAATCAAAAATCAATAGGGCTGTTTGGGCTTTCAAGTATGCGAAGCACCGAGCGGGAAGCATATCGTATATCATTGAGGAGTTTTATTTAATACGTAATACATGCTCTGATTGGGTAGCTTCTCAGCCATCCGCCAATAGTGTCCCTTGTATGAAATCAACTGGGCAAACCAACTGAGGAAGCATGTACCATAAATTAAAAGACCCATTGTCCGCAGAACCAGCGAAAAATCCATGATATATATTTAGATATGCTTGCATTTAAAATCTGCGATAGAGTGAAGCCGTGAAAGTCAAAGCGCAATATAGCAAAGGATCACTCTATGTTAATCCGGCAGTTAATGTTAAATGCCTCGCAGCGGCCAAGATTTCTGACATAGAGGCTGCATTGGACTGTGTCGCCGACGATGAAGTATCTACCTTATTGCTGCATGTCGGCACTAATGATATTTATTTACAGCAATCTGAGGTATTAAGGAGGAACTTCATCTCTGTATGCACCAAAGCTAAAAGAAAATGTTGGAATTTCGTTACTAAGATTATATAGAGGGGATGTGATTTATAGCAGATTGCATTCCCTTTACTGCTGGCTAGAAACTTGGTGTGCAAATAAAAGCATAGTGTTTGTGAACAATTGAGATGATTTTTGGGAAAGGCCTGGATTTTTCAAAAGAGATGGTCTTCATCCTAACTGGAGGGGATCTTATGTATTATCCCAAAATATGGCAGCAAAACTGCCTGGTTGACTGATTAGAGTACCATCCAGGCTGCAATCATGTGATCTTAACAGTAGAATTACCAGAGCCTACGAAAAAACTTGTAGATCTGGCCCACCTTAAATCCGTTCACACCTCTCCACCAGCGTCCTTTGTCCTCTAAATGTGCCAATAAAGACAAGCTGCAAGTAGCCAGCTATTCCATCCCCCCACCGACTTAGAACGTGCACAAACTTCTCCCAGCTCATGCTTTGATTAATTATCTGGGAGTGAAGTGGAGTTTTAGAGTGGAAATACATTTCATGTGTGTTCCATTTCTACAGTAATCTGTGAAAAAACACATTTGTAAAACAGAAACTTTTTCATATTTTATAGTAAATGACAAAATGTGGCATAAACTATATAATGCACTGAATAAGCTCCTGATCTGACTCTAAGTAACAGCGTCAGCATACATTCACACCTGATCTGATGCTGTTCATTTTCAAATAATATTGCATTAGTAAGATGATGTTTTCACATATTGTATATTGTTTCTTTCTTTCAGGTGTGTAATAGAAACCACAGCAAAGAGAGAGTGTGTACATTGTAACAGGTACACACGTTGTAAATGTAGGAAGGATGATCCTTGCGTGTGTGTGAACTGTTAACATTTGAATCTGATGATTGAATATAGTGCAGAACTTACTGCTCCGTACTATTCTGTCCTCTGCATGTCCTGGAGTAAAAAAGAAACAGCATACAGCAACATGTGGGGACTGGCAAGATCGGGGAAAAAAAAACACGCGGTCACTGATTACAAACTGCAAGATGAAAGAAAGTGACAATATATGTGAAAATTTTATTATTTGAAAACGAACAGCGTCAGATCGGGTTTGAATATACGCCCGATCTGATGCTGTTCGTTTTCAAATAATATTGCATGTACTGTGCTTTGATCCTGCTGCACTGAATAAGCTCACACCTTCTGTAACAGCGCCAGCGTATATTCAAACCCGATCTGACACTGTTCGTTTTCAAATAAGATTGCATGTACTGTGCGTTGATCCTGCTGCACTGAATAAACTTATGCCTTCTGTAACAGCACCAGCGTATATTCAAACCTGATCTGACGCTGCTCGTTTTCAAATAATATTGCATGTACTGTGCGTTTATCTTGCTGCACTGAATAAGCTCACGCCTTCTGTAACAGCACCAGCGTGTATTCAAACCCGATCTGACACTGTTCGTTTTCAAATAATATTGCATGTACTGTGTGTTGATCCTGCTGCCTTGAATAAGCTCACGCCTTCTGTAACAGCACAAACATGTATTCAAACCCGATCTGACGCTGTTTGTTTTCAAATAATATTGCATTAGTGCGAAAACAGAAGCCCTCCAGCAGGAAACGTCCACTCACATATAAGAACACAACGCAGCTGCACCTGGTGGGGAGGGCTCCTGTTTTCTCTGATCTGAGTTCACCTCTGTTATAGCGTGTCTTTATTTGAAAATGGCATCAGATCGGAAGGGGGGGGGGGGAGTGTCT
>JANRMT010062819.1:16960975-16980393 GCA_026402145.1 Polypterus bichir lapradei | reverse complement strand
GGGGGGGGGGGGAGTGTCTGGAAGCTTGAACAACTGCACCAGGTATAAAGGAGAAAGATGGCACCGTTTGAATACAGGACGAAGTCCGGCGTCATCCTGCCAATCACCTGTCCTTCAAAGAAACAGCACGGCTTACAGAGCTCACCAACACTACACGGTCCAGATCTAAACACTAGCGTGGTGTATGTGCCCAAAAAAAGTCTAACTGCATTCTCGTACCATTGCTCGTGTACTAAAGTGTCAGCAGGTATTTTTCGTGGCATTACACGTGTAATTTATGAGCATGCCCTTGACAATCAAACAGAGGAAGCTCTGCAGTATACTTGTTCCTTTATGCTGTAGGAAGATAAGTAAATAAAGTAAAACTAAAAAAAAGATGCTAACTTTAACAAGTACTATACATTTACAGCGGCTGTTATAGAGGCAAATCAAATGTATGCTTTTATTGTATAATATTAACAAATAAGAACAACTCACTACTCAAAACGTTTATTTTGGGAGACGTTAAGACTCAAACCCAGAACCTTCTGAATTGGAGTCAGCAGCTCTAACCAGTATAATACCTGAGAAGTCAAGACAACACGCAACACTAACCTGATTTCTTTTTCTTCGGTTATAGTCTTGGAAAAAAGCACATTTGTTCTGTTATACTTGTATCTTTTGTGAAAGTGTTTCTTTGATATTTGGAATTCAGCGTTCACACATTATACGCGTTATGTCTACATTTTGTCAATTATTACTAAAACATGAAAAACGTTTCTGTTTTATCGATGTGTTTACTGTGCATAGATCGTTGTAGACATGGAACACACATGAAATGCAAGTGCTCCAAATAACGATATATTATTTATTAAAGGTGTCATTTTGCTTGACTTCTCACTCTATACAACTCTAAGCAACTGACATGCAGGTAAACAGACTTGAGCTGAGAAAACTGTGTGCCGGTGGGGGATGTGATAGCAGACTGCTTGCTGTTTGCTGCTTATCAACACATTTAAAGGACAAAAGACGCTGACGGAGAGATGAGAAGCGTTTTAAGGTGGGACGTATCTATGAGTTTTTTCGTAGGCTCTGGTAATAGTGTTAAATCACAGGCTGTTGTTTATCCCACCTGTTACTATCCTGAAGCTGTTACCCATAATTCCTGTTGTGAGGCATCCACTAAATTTAGTCTTGATGCTAACCTTAAATTACTTGATAACCAAAAAATAAGCTGTATAATTAAACCAAGGGATAAAACCAGACCCTCCACCAAGGGCATCTGTAATAGAAGTTTACTTCAAATTAAAACAAAAAATATATCACCAGTTCAGAAAGAAGCATGCAGTTTTAAATGTTGCTTATTGAACATTCACTCTCTTGGCAGTAAAACTGTTTTGGTAAATGATATTATATTAAGTACAAAATCTGATCTGTGTCTTCTCACTGAAACCTGGCTTAGTAAATGCTACACTGTTCCACTAGCTGAGGCGTCACCAGATGGATACTTGTTCCTTCATAAGTCTAGAGGTTCTGGTCGAGGAGGCGGCCTTGGAATAATTCATTGTAACAAAATGCAAATCACGTCTAAAAATTTAGGCGACTTTACATTCTTTGAGACATTCATTTTAAATATTAAAACAGATTCCAACACAATTATAGTGCTAGTCTACTGACCACCAGGGCCATATTCAATGTTCATGACTGAATTTAGCAACCTTTTATCTGATTTGGCTATAAATTATGATCACATAGTACTGATGGTGGATTTTAATGTACACATTGATGTGGAAACTGACAATTTTAGCACTTTTTACTTATTTGTTAAATTCAGAAGGATTTTGTCAGAATGTCAAAGGTCCAACTCACAATCATAACCACACATTAGATTTAATTATAACTTACAAAGTTGAAAGTCAAAATTTAAATATTACTCCATTAAATGAAGTTTTTTCCGATTACTTAATTACATTTGATTTAGTCCTGTCCTTGCCAGTGCACTCACAGATTAAAACAAAGACAGTGCGACATCTAGATTCTACTTCAAAATTTATAGATACTTTGAGTAGGTCGAGTGTAATTGTGGAAAACCATTTCGATCAGTTAACATCAAATGTAAACGTGGAAAACAATTTAGATTAGCCAACATCACATTCTAATGTGACCTTGAGAGTTGCTCTGGACTCAGTGGTTCCCCCTTAAAACAAAAGTGATCAAAGCACATAGAAACTTTCCCTGGTTTAATGGAAACACTTGAGCTCTTAAATTAGAGTGTCGAAAACTGGAGCACAGATGGAGAACAACAAAGCTACATGTCTTTCAAACTGCATGGACAGAGAGTGTTAAAAAATATAAAAAAGCTCTCTTTAAATCTCACTTAGAATACTATTCTACAATAATAGATAGCAATAATAAAAATCCTCGGGTACTGTTTAGAACAGTGGCTAAAATAACAAATGGAAATTCAGATCTACAGTGCAAAATACCAACAGATATTAGCAGTACAGACTTTATGAACTTCTTCAATGAGAAAATTAAAAATTATAAGATCCCAGATCTCAGCATCACAGTACAAACCAAATATTAGCTTAGCAGACCCTGTCTCACATTGCATTTAGCATTTTAGTAATTTTAATCCTGTAACTGAGCAGGAAGTCTTAACTTTAATTTCTAACATGAAGCCCACTACTTGTTCCCTAGATCCAGTGCCAACAAAACTAGTAAAAAGTGCAATGGATGTTCTTGCAGAACCTATTTTAACCATTATCAATAGTTCATTATTGCATGGCACAGTACCTGATTCACTAAAAGTGTCAGTCATTAAACCATTACTTAAAAAGTCAGACCTAGACCCACACATACTAAATAATTATAGGCGCATTTCAAATTTACCCTTTCTCTCTAAAATACTAAAAAAAGCAGTCGCCAAGCAGCTTCAGTCACACCTTTACATTACAATTTATTTGAAAAATTCCAGTCTGGTTTCCGCACTGGTCATAGTACAGAAATGGCACTAACGCGGGTTGTAAATGACATTCTGATATCCTCTGATGAAGGAAACTCCACTGTAATTATGTTGTTAGACTTAAGTGCAGCATTTGACACCATTGACCATTCAATTTTACTGCACAGGCTAGAAAGTGATGTTGGGCTTACAGGCACTGTGCTCACTTGGTTTAGTTCTTATTTATCAAATCGATTCCAATATGTACAGAAATGTGCTAAAAGTACTCCATCACTATGCACAGAAGTGAGATATGGTGTCCCGCAGGGTTCAGTACTGGGACCTTTAATATTCTCAATTTACATGCTTCCACTGGGATCTATCATTAGGAAACATAATGTTAATTTTCACTTGTATGCAGATGACACCCAGTTATACCTTTAATTTAGATCAAATGAAGTTTCTCCGATGTTGTTTTTAATTAGTTATGTTAGTGAATTAAAGGAGTGGATGGATGAGAACTACTTGTCTTTATACACAGAGAAAACAGAGATGTTAATTGTTGGAGGGAATGATGCTGATCACAACAATATTAATTCATGCATTTATTTCTAGTAGGATTGACTACTGCAATGCGGTGTTCACTGGATGTTCAAACTGTTCTTTATACAGCCTCCAGTTAATCCAAAATGCTGCTGCAAGAATTATTACAAGAACAAGAAAATATGAACACATAACTCCAGTTCTTAAATCCTTACACTAGCTCCCGGTTAAGTTTAGGGCAGATTTCAAAATCCTCCTTTTAACATATAAAGCATTAAATGGCCAAGGTCCGGCTTACTTGTCTGAACTTATCATGACTTACAAACCAGAGCGCACATTAAGATCTCAAGATGCCGGTCTGCTTATGATTCCAAGGATTAATAAAATAACAGTGGGAGGTCGAGCTTTTAGTTACAGGGCCCCTAAACTGTGGAATGGTCTGCCTGCTACTATAAGAGATGCCCCTTCGGTCTCAGCTTTTAAATCCCGGCTGAAGACTCACTACTTCAGTTTAGCATATCCTGACTAGAGCTGCTGATTAACTGTAAAGACTGCATCTCTGTTGTTAGTCATTAGAACTAAAACATAAGTAACATGATAGTTATAATTGGATACTAACCCACACCTATTCTGTTTCTCTTCTTGGTACTCAAATGTGGCACTTGCTGTCACGGCCCACCTGCCAAGTTGTTTTGCCTGCCTAAGGTAAAGTCATCCCTGTTGGAGGATCGCAGGAATTGTGGGAAAGAGGAGTCCTTTCATCGGATTAGCACTATTTCAGCTGTGGAATGGCCAAATGGGGGAGGCAGCTTGATGGATGAGGTCTCTAGGACTCTAAACAAATCCAAGTCGTATTATGTGATATCATCTACTGTTAAATTCTACTCGGTACTTCTAAAATTTTTATTTTTATACTGTATTGAGGATTTGTTCTGTTCTGTGTATTGTACTGTGTTGTATTGACCCCCTTCTTTTGACACCCACTACACGCCCCACCTACCTGGGAAGGGGTCTCTCTTTGAACTGCCTTTCCCAAGGTTTCTTCCATTTTTTCCCTACAAGGGTTTTTTTTGGGAGTTTTTTCTTGTCTTCTTAGAGATTCAAGGCTGGGGGGCTGTCAAGAGGCAGGGCCTGTTAAAGCCCATTGTGGCACCTCTTGTGTGATTTTGGACTATACAAAAAATAAATTGTATTGTATTGTATAATTTTAGACACGGGTTTGATTCCTTGCCCAGTCGTTGTCGAACTGCCATATTCTCTCTCTCATATTTCTTAATACAGCCAATAATAGGCATCTAAGGGTAATTGGCAACATTAAATTGTCTGAGTGTACACAAGTGAATGCAATCTTTAACTGACTCCAGCCAGCTGAAACCCTAAATTGGAAACAGAGGGATCGGAAAATGGTGCACTGTTCATGATTAAATGATTGTAGAATATACAAAATGAGAAAGGCCTTGCTTCTAATTGAATTAAATATGTAAAATATAACATAACAAGCCCACTCAATCCAATTCAGGGTCGGGGGGAGAGAGGGGGCTCAGGTCCCTAATCCCAGCAGCACCTAGCATCATAAGTTCAGGTTTATTGTCACATGTACATACTGTAGTGCAATTAAATTCTCACCTGCATGTCTCCACACATTTATGATATTAATACAGTGCCCCAAAAGGTACAAAATAATTAAATAACCCAGTACAACTGTGTACATAGTATGAGTGATGTTCAAAAAGTTTCCACACTTTTTTAACTGTATTTATTAAGAATTTCAAAAACAAATTACAACAATCTTCAACACAGTCACCTTCGTTTGCGATGCAATTTTCCCAGCATTGTACCAGCTTTTTAATGCCCAATTACTACTCCTCCTGCCTTCACCGTTTCCAACGAAAATATAAAAGTGCGTAAACTTTTTGAACGTCCCTCATATATGTAAAAACCTCTATAATACGTATGACTGTTCAGTAAACTTACCACCTTTGAATAAAAACTGTCTATGCATCTACCGATGTGAGTGCAATTTGTCCTATACTGTTTGACAGAAGGAAAGAGTGAGATATGTGACTGCAGACTTGTGGTGGTTTTTAATAATCCTGTTTGCCTTTCTCAGGCAGCAAGTGTTCTACATATCTGTGGCAGAAGGAAGATGGGCGAGGGTATGGTTCTATGCCACCTTCACCATCATCTGCAGTGATTTAGAATTTTGAGCTGAGCAGGTGCATACAAAGATGTTCTGCTCCAGTGAAGATGATGGACTACAAGTTAGTAAGAAAAGAAGGAGAAATCTGAACTTTTCTCAGCAAAAGTGTTGGTCAGCTTTCTTGACAATAGCCAAAATGTGTTGTGCCCTCTTCGCTTTTATCTGTTATGGTTGCTTCAAAAAATTTAAAGCTGCCCACTCTCTCAATAGCATCTCCTCAAATGAAGATGTGGTATGCTATGTTTTTTCACCACTTCCTTTGTTTTTTTGTTTTTTTTTACACAAGGAATGATATTGTTGTTCTGGTACCATTACGTTAGAAGACAAACTTATTCTCTGTAAACTGTCTTATCATTATTGGCAATTACCTTTATGAAGGAAGTATCATCACTAAAATTAAATGATGGAGTGAGAGCTTTGGCTAGCCACCAGTTATAGGTGAACATGGACTGCAGAAGGGTGCTCAACACACTAACCTGTTGGGTGCCTGTGTTGTTTGGGGTCAGTGTTGTTTGACTGTGACAGTCTACACATGCTAAGGTCTGCCAATCAAAGAAAAAAAAATGCAGGGCCCAATCACACCCATAAAACAAAGCCAATTTGGAATAGCTAAATTATTCTTACCAGTACACAGATCTGGGATTCAAACCCAAGATACTGAGTCCACAAAGCAGCAGCACTACCCAGTGCACCACCCAATTGCAGATACAAAGTATACCGAACACAAAGTCACAAGAATGAAAGTAAGCCACCTATTGCATATACTGTACCTGAACATTGCTAAAGGAATATCATGATGCTATAGGCTTCCTTACAGATTCATAGTTGAGACTCTATTTTCTGTGATGGCTCAATAGCAAGGAGTTTCCTAGAATATTTTGTTTTTCTGTACCACTAACTTCCCATTACTTCACTTTTCAGCTGCAACACTTTCACTCATTAAATATTGCTCCAGAAATGTCAGAATGCCAAGTAAATTCAGAATCCACAGCTCTAATGCAATGATACAATCCAATCCATCATTTTATTGTATCTCTGCTTTATGCAAAATATATGACAGTCCGTCAGCACAGAGGTGGCAGCTTGTCAAATATTTAATATTCAACACTTTTCTTTTAGCCAATAATTCCCAAAAAATCAGTAATTAAAATCATAACATTTTTGCAAGCTAATTAATAAGAAGGCGCCTTTATGTATAATACTTCTAAGTATAATACTGGCAGTCTTCCTAGACTGCTTTAGTCCAGGGTGTTTTTTCCTACAGACTAGAAATTTTTTGCTAGTAATGTGGGCTGCGGCAAGGAAATTATGTTAAAGGTCTTTTTTAATGTCCAATAACTGCCTGTAATTATGCAAATACAAGTGCTTTATTGATATTTTCAGATATAGAAATGGGATTCAATGGTGTCCTCTGAAAATGGCAAGTGATTAGAGTCCAAGCATTTTTATTAAGCTGCCAATAAAATTAAAATATTTTGTTATAATTTTTAGAATTTTTGCCGAACAAACTGTGAATAATTATATACATTGAAAAAGCATCTACATATAAAAGTATCTCTTTTAGTGTGTTTGTTAATAAAATACAAAGAAACTACTATAGATTTTACATGAACATCCAGAAAATAATTATTAGTTAAAATAAATTAAGATGTATATCTTTTATCTTTTGATAAAACTTTTATATATTGATAAAGTAAATGAAGTGTCTTTTTGTAATTTTCTTGATATAAGCAGATAGGAAAAGAACCATCTGAGTGACTGAAAGAACAGGTCGACCATCACTAATCCAGCCAAAAATAATCTGGTTAACCTGCTGCTACTGTTTTGGTGGCAATGGTTGCAGCCATTCTTTCTTTTTTTGCAAATATTAAAATAATTAGCTTGCTTTAAGCATAATGTAGGCACAGTGTTAGCACTGGTGGCTCACAGTAAGAAGACTAAGGCTTGCGCCAAGGGTCCTCTCTGCATGGGGTTTGCATGTTCTCCCTGTATCTGCATGGGTGCTCCGATTTTCTCTCACTATCCAAAGACAGTTAGGTGAACTGGCGACACTAAGCTGGTCCTAGTGTGTGTGTTAGTGTGTCGGTGTTTGCCTTGCGTTGGACTGCCTCCTGTCCAGGGTTTTTTTCCCGCTTTTTGGCCTAGACTAGCTGGGATAGACTCTAACCCTATCCCATAACACTTGTCTGGATTAAGTGACTTAGAAAATGACAAGCTCACATTTAACCCCAGCCATGTTTCCAGTGCATAAAGGAACTGCTTTTCATAGAATAAATCACAAATGTCATACACTGTCCAAAACATAAAGGGTTGAAGTTCTTGAAAAAACTGACATCGCTGTGTGCACGTGCAATGTGATTTTTAATGGACTTTTTTTGTTTTTGTTTTTTTAATGGATGCTATCCTGTAGACACCTCGGCAGTTCATTGTAATGTTGCTTATTTAAAGAGCAGTCTGTTCATGAGGAAACTCTTCATTAACAAAACCATTAATGTTGAAAACCATGATCATTGTTCATTTGGTGTTTGATATTGACCTAAAGTAATGAGGTGCATGGTTGAGGATTAAATGTCAGAAATATGCGTCTTCACCAATTCAGCATAACGCCAATTGTGAGACTTATTAGCAAGACTATAGGCACACCACTCTTGTGTTATCTTGATTTTGGGAATTTTTGGGTCTGTCTTTGTATTTGTGAATCTAAGCATCGTTGATCTGGTAAACTCACTAATCTGGTACTCTACAGGTACTAATGATGCTGGATTACTGATGGTCAACTAGTATTCATAAAGCAGCAGCTGGCTAATATAATCATCAGTCATTATATATCAGGTAACTTTACGAGCCTCTAATGAAACCTGTTTGAGGTTTGTACGTTGTTTCACCTGACCCTACAAGTTCTTCTATTGGAATTTTTCCAAGTAAATCAAATTAAAATGTCAAAATGTCTGGTAAAACTGGGCTAAAAAGCTTATTCTTTACTAATATGTATTGATCAATTTCAGTTTATAATGTATGTTTAATTTATATTTACAGTCCTTCTACAGGGGCATGCATAGCATAATACCCTAGTTATAAGTCACACTAATGATTTTTTGACAGTTTATTAACACATAACAAACAAAGTCATGATATCTATTTCAACTGCAATACCCATCTACAATCCTTTACCCTTCATTCCACACCCTGTTCTGAATTAAGGTGATGGTCTAAGATAGACTATAGTATTGCCAGAAATTGGGGATGCTGACTGATCTGAAATATCTTGACAGAGAAAGAGGAGTCTCATAAGACAAGCTGGTCAAGAGCAGTGTTCCCAAGGCTATCAAGGATTATCAGAGCCACACATATGTATTCCAGTCCTGCAAATGACTTCTCAATGTCTTAATGAACCATGGAGAAGATATTTGAAATTGGACCTGTAAATGGTAGATTGAAAGTTGTATTCTCATGACAAACACCAGAGTTTTCAAGAAAGAGGTAAGGAAACATTCAGCTGCAAGAATTCAGAGAATGGAAACTTGGAACTAGAAGAATGGGAGTCTAGAATAATAGTAAAGTATCAATAGATGAGAGAGAAAAAAAGAATAAATAGTGAAATACTGTTGTCCAGAAGGAGAAGAGAAATAGTCCCCCTATACATGTGTAGAAATAATGTGTATCATCTATTGGTATGTTTTTGGTAACTGGAGTAAATTGTATGGAGAAACTTAAGGTTAGGTGTATGAAGTAAAGATTTTCAATTGTGGCCTGGAGCAAAGTTGGATATTATTAGAAACTGTGCGTCTCTATAAAGGGAGAGTGAGAGGTCCTTTTCATAGTGATGTCTTGGTCTACTTAGATAGAGGACGATCTACTAGTGATGGTACATTTTCTTATGTAAAACATCTTTTCAACTTGTCTTACAGATCCTATTATTTAAATTTCAAATACTGTACCCTTTTGAGCAGGCATTGTAATGTGGGAAACGTGTATGTATGTGTGCTTCATAAAAGAATTCACAAAATAATATGGCATTAATTGAGTCCATAGCATGAAATTAGAGAAGTAAGGAGCCTCTAATAATGCATCTAACTGAATGGTAGAGTTCCGATAACATTCCAATATTTTTCAATGTTACCTTAATGTCCAGAATTTAAAAAACAAAACATATTTCATGTCTAAAGGGAAAAAAAATCTAATTACGCACATCTTAAAGAGAAGCAGAAATAGATAAAAGGGTATTCTAAATTGGCTTGAAATGGCTAAATCTGGCTGTGGTGCTCTATGGTGAACTAGGGTCCTTTCCAGATTTGACTTGCAAATGTTGATTTTGTGACAGACTGACGTTTCACTACCCTAATGAAAACAGGGAATAAAAAAAACTGAGTGGAATAAATAAGTATGGTAGATGAAGAAAACCCTGCTAGTTATGTTTGTTAATAAATGAAGACAATTCTGTTACAACACTTTATATGTCATTCATAGTGAAACTAAGCAAGAACAGAATTCTAAGTAAATATTGATTCCTTTCAGAAGCATCTTATATTTTGTTTGACTTCAGTTTGTTTACACATTTGAGAAAACTAGTGGTAAATAGAATAAGAGCTGAATTATCTTGTGTATTTTGGAAAACATTAATAGCTGTCAAAGCTTCTGAATTCTTATAAATAGGGCACATCATTTTCTGTATTTCCTAAAGGTGTTAGTGCAAACTGCTGTTAAAATAATGTTGATTATCTACTGGTCTCTAAGATGAGTCACAGTAATTTTAGTCTCTAAAGAAACTAATGATAGTAACAATCTGGGGTTAGAGTACAACAATAATAATATATTTGACAGTTGGTGAAATTCATTTTCACAGCAGAACAGTAATTCAGTTTTGAACTTGGAAGAAAACCAGAAATGGGGAGGCAGCTTTCATTACCTTCTGTGATCCGATAGCTATTGGAGGCTGAATAGATTAATTTCAAAATGGTGCTACCTATTATTCCCTGTCTTTTGACCGAAACAGTGTTAGTATTTAAATTTTATTTTTTTATTGCATTCTGGCATACTTTATTTTGAAAATCAAAGCTTTTACAGGTTTCTAAAATATTACCCTTATTACAATACATGCTTTGTAATGTTCAGTACATTAATGTGTATTATATAATGAGAGCATTTCTTTCCACTTATGTTTGAACATAATTAATATAGCAAAAGGTTGTAGGCATAAACCAGCACTTACAGTACACAGTAATAGTATTTAACTTTTGATCTCAGTTTATAACTTATCTCCACTTTCAAAAATGCCTATTCACTTTAAAGGCACTGTACAGTCCTTGATTAAAATTGCCCAAGCAACAGGATAGTTCTATGTACTGATAAAGCAATAATAAAATACAGGAGGTCAAGAAGGCAAAAATTTATTTTCTCTTAGTCTTTTTAAAGCATGTAAAAGCACAATAGCATGTGTGATTTAACAATACAGCCTAATTTTGAGCACTTTTGTCTCAAATGCACTTTTGTATCAAAGTTGAAGGTGCCATAAGTAAACATATGTTTAATGATCACTGTATTTAAAACAAATTAAGAGGTGAGTGTTATACCAAGAGACACGTATTTTGAACTCACTGGGACTTTAGTATTAGAGTAACACAAAACAATATGATTCAATTTCAGTAACACAACAATAACATTTCATTTGTGATGTGTGAGCCACAGTCTTGCACCCTAAAGAAGAGGCTGAGTCTAAGGGCTTCAGGAATACCAGCTTTATTTCAATCCAAACAAGAGCAAGGTTATTTATTCAAACGGGATCTACCACTTCCCTACACATAGGCACAGCAAACAAGTAGGGAGAGGGCCAGGTTAACGGCGGGTTCTAATGTTCCCTGCATCACCCATCGGGCAACAGACATGTTACGCGGGGAGGTTGTGAACTTGCAATTGCATTGATGTTGCTGAAAAACTATGGGGCAATGCAAACCTGCGGTTGCCTCTACAATGGACAAGCAGCACTCAATAGATGCGTCAATTGAGTTTTGGCATGCAGCCTCATTAAGGAGGGTCTTAGAAGCCTCACAATTTATATAGCACATTTTTATACAAACAATGTAGCTCAAAGTACTTTACAACAAAGTAAATAACAAAGGGAAAGTTACAAGAAAAGAAAAACAAATAAGATTAGGCAATAATACTTAAGAATAAGTATCAAAGAAAAAGAAAAATAATCTATACAAACTTAAAACCAGTTAAATGTCAAGAAGAAGAGGATCGTTCTTATATACAATGTCATGATGTAAGTGTCTAAAGATGACTCCGGCGTTACGGTCAGATGGCAAGGAGAACATAAAAAACAAAAAGCAACTCCAGTTAGGCTAGAGAAAAAAACAAAATCCGCAGGGTTTCTATGGCCAAAAGACTGCTCAGCCCACATTGGGCATTCTACCTAACATAAATATTCATAATTCATTCTAGTAATATGAAATATTTTTCAAACATATAGTACATTGTTTAGTTTATTAAACTGAAATGTCTTCAACTGTCATTAGATGTAGTGAAAAAATTGCAAATTAATGGGTTCTGTACTGGATAGGCATACCCTTACAGCTTTTCATATGTCACCCATTTGTTGACTCTATCTAAATTCTTCTTTTGCCTTTCTCTATACCTGGTCTCAGAATGAGTGACCATATCTTTAATATTCTATATTATCTTATGCTCCTTTTTATTTTATGCCAATTTGTTCTATAAAATACTTTAGAATCATAATTTCAGTGAAATTACTTCAGAGAATAATTATGTGGGCCCAGTCATCATTTGTGTGAAGTCTCCATGGTCTCAAAAATGTTTTAAATTTGTTATTCTAGCTTCCACCTAGATTCCTGTAAAAATATTTTTTTTCTTTATTTATAGGATATACAGTATTTAGGCATTGTCGTGATTCAAGAAATATTGCAACCCCTTTATCATTTGATTTGATTCAAGCAATTCAATATGTAGACATAATCGTCATATTTATTCCATCCTCTCCAAACTTAAGGAAAGTATAACCTTGACACATACTCTACTAGATGGCTTTCATATGTGACTCAGGCGCCGCCGAGAGTGGCAGCTTTTCCAGCAGCTCTGTGTACGACTTTATTTTTCTACCTTTTTCTCTATCTTACTCTATTTTACTGATCACTCCTATCACTTTCTTTTATGTGGACTCGTTCCCTGGACACTTTTTACTACTTTTTTACTACTTGGACATGGATTTTTACACGCAGAGACTCGTCTATTTAAGTAGTCAACTTCAGAGAATAAATGCCCGCACTGGTGTGGTTTCCTATTTACCTGACGAGGTAAGAAGGCGGTATCGTGGCAGCAGAGACGGAGCTAAGGTAAAAGCGAAGCAGCTTGCAAGAAAGTGGCGTTATAAGCCTTCGGTGCCTTCTGTGATGCTGGGAAATGTGAACTCACTACCAAATAAGATCGAAGAACTGGCTGCACTGGTGAAAAATGTCAGGGCCTACAAAGAATGCAGTTTGTTGTGTTTTTGTGAAACGTGGCTAACAACTACCATCCCAGATTCTAACGTGGAGCTACCCAGTTTTAGCAAAGTTAGAGCGGACAGAGACGCAAATACCTGCGGGAAGCAGAAAGGAGGAGGACTCGCTCTCTATGTAAATACAAGGTGGTCTAACTTTGGACATGTAAACGTTAAAGTCTCCGCTTACTGCAGGGATATCGAACTGTTGGCCGTCAGTCTGCGTCCCTATTACTTGGCCAGAGAGTTTGGACACGTCATTGTTGTTATTGTATACATACGTGGAGACATCATCCATTCCACTGTTGCTAAGTTACAAACACAGCACCCTGAGGCACTTGTGCTAATCGCTGGAGACTTTAACCATGTTACGCTGGACAAAACATTACCTGCCTTCTCCCATTATGTGGATTGTAACACCCGGGGAAATAGGACTATTGACCTACTGTATGCAAACGTTAAAGACACATACAACGCCACCCCGATGCCTGCACTTGGGAAAGCAGATCATAACCTGGTCCTGCTTCAGCCTCACTACAGACCAAGAGTGAGGGAGCTACCTTCAACCACAAGCTCATTCAGGAAGTGGTCCCCTGAGGCAGAGAAGGCTCTGAGAGACTGCTTTGGAACTACGGACTGGGATAACCTGCAGGGATCATATAGTGAGAACATTGAGGAGGTTGTTGACTGCACTACTGACTATATCAACTTCTGAATGGACATTGTAGTTCCAGTAGGAACAGTACGCTACTATGCTAACAACAAGCCATGGATTACAAGTGACATCAAGGGCCTTTTGAACCAGAAGAAAAGGGCTTTTAAAGGTGGTGATCAGCATGAGCTCAAGCATGTGCAGAAGGAACTCCGAGTCCAGCTCAGGGCGACGAAGGAGCAGTACAGGAGAAAGCTGGAGCAGAAGTTGCAGAATAACAGCATGAAGAAAGAGTGGGATGGGGTGAAAAACATCACTGGCTGCAGCTCGAAGCGGGGTGCCACCATCGAGAGAGACGTGGAGAGAGCAAACCAAATGAACAACTTCTTTAAAAGGTTTGAACACCCTAACCCACTCTCACCTCGGAGTACTGCACCTTCCACCCATCCTTCTGCTGATACCAGCATAGGAGAGACATCCCCACCCACAATTACAGAAGCCCAGGTGAGCAGAGAGCTGAGGAGACATCGTGCTGGCAAAGCAGTAGGTCCAGATGGAGTATCGCCATGACTGCTGAAGGCCTGTGCACTGGAGCTGGGCAGTCCTCTACAGCGCATCTTCAACCTGGGCCTGGAACAGGGGAGAGTCCAGAGGCTTTGGGAAACATCTTGCATCACCCCAGTCCCAAAGTTATCACGTCCTGGTGAGCTGAATGACTTCCAACCTGTCGCTCTGATGTCACATGTGATGAAGACCATGGAGCGGCTGCTGCTTCACCACCTGAGGCCACAGGTCCGCCATGCCAGTTTGCATAACAGGAGAAGGTGGGAGCGGAGGATACCATTATCTATATGCTACACCGATCACTCTCCCACTTAGATAGAGGCACTGGTGCTGTAAGAATTATGTTTCTTGACTTCTCTAGCGCCTTCAACACCATCCAACCTCTGCTCCTTAGGGACAAGCTGAAAGAGATGGGAGTAGATTCATACCTGGTGGCATAGATCATGGACTGTCTTACAGACAGACCTCAGTATGTACGTCTTTGGAACTGTAGGTCTGACATTGTGGTCAGCAACACAGGAGCACCGCAGGGGACTGTACTTTCTCCGGTCCTGTTCAGCCTATATACATCGGAATTCCAATACAACTCGGAGTCCTGCCACGTGCAAAAGTTCGCTGACAACACTGCTATCGTGGGCTGCATCAGGAGTGGGCAGGAGGAGGAGAATAGGAACCTAATCAAAGACTTTGTTAAATGGTGCAACTCAAACCACCTACACCTGAACACCAGCAAAACCAAGGAGCTGGTGGTGGATTTTAGGAGACCCAGAACCCTCCTGGACCCCGTGATTATCAGAGTTGACTGTGTGCAGAGGGTTCAGACCTATAAATACCTGGGAGTGCAGCTGGATGATAAATTGGACTGGACTGCCAATACTGATGCTCTGTGCAAGAAAGGACAGAGCCGACTATACTTCCTTAGAAGACTGGCATCCTTCAACATCTGCAATAAGATGCTACAGATGTTCTATCAGACGGTTGTGGCGAGTGCTCTCTTCTACGTGGTGGTGTGCTAGGGAGACAGCGTAAAGAAGAAGGATTTCTCATGCCTTGACAAACTGGTGAGGAAGGCAAGCTCTATTGTAGGCATGGAGCTGGACAGTTTGACATCCGTGGCAGAGTAATGGGTGCTGAGCAGGCTCCTGTCAATCATGGAGAATCCACTGCATCCACTGAACAGTGTCATCTCCAGACAGATGAGCAGCTTCAGTGAAAGGCTGCTGTCACTGTCCTGCTCCACTGACACACTGAGGAGATCATTCCTCCCCCACACTATGTGACTCTTCAATTCCACCCGGGGATGGTAAACGTTAACATTATACAAAGTTATTGTCTGCTTTACCTGCATTTTTATCACTCTTTAATTTAATATTGTTTTTTATCAGTATACTGCTGCTGGAGTATGTGAATTTCCCCTTGGGATTAATAAAGTATCTATCTATCTGTAATATCATATTACCTCTAATACTGATTTATGGGTAAATATTTTACTAATGCTCTGTGATTGTTCTAGTAGAAACTGTAAATAAAACTACTAATAATAATAATTCATAGAGCATCTTTGAAATGAAAAATGCCACCAAGGCAAATAAACTTTTGTACACAATTGTACATTCATCTATTGTCTTAGCTTGCTTATTTCAATTATATATATATATATATACATATATACACTTATAAACTGGGTATTTATTTATATATACTATATATAACAAATACAGTATATGTCTATGATCTGCTTCTTGCAACAGAGAGGGTTTTGCAGATGTTTGCCAAATGGCTGCCAACTGCAACCATTACCTGATAGGTGACCACTCAAATAATCAGATTGTGATCAGATCTGTCAAGTAAGCGAACCAGCCACTGTGGCGCAACGTCGGAGGTGCTGATGCCCAAGGTAAGATCCCCACAAGAGGAAGCGAAAGTGCGTACACCTGAAAAGCCCCAATTAGGGCAAAACACATGTTGTGAACACTTTGTGTTTTTTTTTTTGTTTTTTTTTACTTTTTGCTACTTGATTATTTCACCCAGGTTATACGTAAACCAGGCTTATATATGCCTGTCTTCTCTCTTAAATACATCTTACTGAAATTATATTAATACTGCTTAATACTAAATAGCTCTGGAGTCAAGATAAACATGTATCATATTATATTTGATAATATATATTGTCACACATAACCTTCTGCCTCATCTTTGGTAAGCAATACCATGCCAGGGTGAGAGAGGGCACAGTCACTAATGACATAGTTTCTTTCTATTCCTACAACCCTGAGAAGACAGCTAATAAAGACAACTGACTCCTCCCCTTCAGGTTAGATGACAGTATATTCAAAGCACTATCAGGTGGCATTTCATTGTGGATTAACACTTGGCTACTCCAGACTTGAGAACTTCTAGAATGGAATGCTACACATGCTATTTTTGTTAAAGTATATTTTGTTAATTAAACAGGGCAGCCCATTTGGTGCCCCAGCATTTATTTTGAATCCTGTGTCATACCTTGCACAACCACAAGAGAAAGACAGAAAAACAGAGAGATATGTATCTATATATGTATTGTCACAGATTGCTGGGATCCTTTCCCAGCCGGGATGCCTGGAAGGACCGGAAGGTGGCGTTTATGTCCTCCGGGCCACGATGGGGCAACCACCCTTGATCAGGAGAGGACCACGGGAGAAAAGGAAAGAAGTTCCCCGCCAGGGAGCACCTCAAGCCTCATAGAACTTGGGAAACATTTACTTCCGCCACACCCGACAAGATGGAGGAAGAGCCTTCCAGGGACGCCCGGAGTGCTTCCGGTGCAAAGGGCGGCACTTCCGCCACACCAGGAAGTGCTGCCGGAAGGACGTCATGAGCGTAAATGGAGGAAGACTAAACTAACTATCCACTATGAAATATTAAAAGTCAAAATAACAGAACACAATAACACTGTCCGTCTTGAGAGACGCTGTTATTTCTCCAAGATTATAAATGACAATGCTAGTAATCCCAGAGTCTTATTTTCTACAATTGATCACCTACTAAACCCAGGTAACTCAAAGGAATGCCTCCTAAGTACTTCCAGTAAAACCTGTGAGGCTATCGCTGTATTTTTCAATCAAAAAATTAATGATATTAGAAATAACATAGTATATCTCTCCGACACTAAGGATCCTCCTAAACCCCAGCATTCTGTTATAAACAAATTAAACTCTTTCACTAGGATAGATTTACCTGATTTACAAAAAATAATATCTCAATTAAAATCCTCCACCTGCGTCCTTGACCCAGTACCAACAAGGCTTTTCAAAGAAGTATCGGGCGTGCTAATTGATAATGTTCTGGACATAGTAAATTCGTCATTAGATACGGGGGTCTTCCCAGACTGTCTTAAGACTGCTGTAGTTAAACCCCTTCTTAAGAAACATAATCTTGACCCCTCAGCTCTTGAAAATTTTAGACCCATCTCTAACCTGCCTTTCTTAAGCAAAGTTCTGGAGAAAGCAGTCATTATGCAGTTAAATGACCACCTAAATAAACATGCTATTCTTGATAAATTTCAGTCGGGTTTTAGAATAAACCACAGCACAGAAACTGCACTCGTTAAAGTAGTAAATGATTTGCGAGTGAACGCAGACAGAGGCCATATATCTGTTCTCATCCTCTTAGATCTGAGTGCTGCATTTGACACCATTGATCACAATATTCTTAGAAATCGCCTTAGTCAATGGGTGGGCCTCTCTGGCAGTGTCTTAAATTGGTTTGAATCCTACCTGACAGGGAGAAAATTTTTTGTTAGTTGTGGTAATTACAACTCAAAGACACATGATATCCGATATGGTGTTCCACAAGGCTCCATCCTGGGTCCGCTGTTATTCTCAATCTACATGCTTCCGTTAGGTCATATTATCTCAGGGCACAACGTGAGCTACCACAGCTATGCTGATGACACACAGCTGTATTTATCAGTAGCACCTGATGACCCCGATTCTATTGATTCACTAACACAATGTCTGACTTGTATCTCAGAATGGATGAATAGTAACTTTCTCAAGTTAAAAAAAGAGAAAACTGAAATCTTAGTGATTAGCAATAATGGATACAATGAGGCTATTAGAAATAAACTGGATACATTAGGATTAAAAGTCAAGACGGAGGTAAAAAGCTTAGGGGTAATTGTTGACTGTAATGTGAATTTTAAATCGCATATTAATCAGATCACTAGGACAGCATTTTTTCACTTAAGAAACATAAGTAAAGTTAGACCTCTTATATCACTGAAAGATGCTGAGAAATTAGTTCACGCGTTTGTTTTCAGTCGACTAGATTACTGCAACGCACTCCTCTCAGGACTACCCAAGAAAGACATAAATCATTTGCAACGAGTGCAGAATGCAGCTGCTACAATCCTAACTAGGAAAAGAAAATCCAAACACATTTCTCCAGTTCTGATGTCACTACACTGGTTACCTGTGTCATTCAGGATTGACTTTAAAATAATCTCGCCCCATCTTATATATCGGAATGTCTGACACCTTATATTCCAAATCGTAACCTCAGATCCTCAAATGAGTGTCTCCTTAGAATTCCAAGAACAAAACTTAAAAGAAGTGGTGAGGCGGCCTTCTGCTGCTATGCACCTAAAATCTGGAATAGCCTAATACAGTAGAGCACTTTAAAACACTGCTGAAAACATATTACTTTAACATGGCCTTTCTATAACTTCAATTTAACTTAATTTAACTTAATCCTGATACTCTGTATGCTCAGTTTCCTCATAATAACTATTCAGGGTGGCTCTAAAATCCGTACTGACCCCTACTCTCTTTTCTGTTTCTTTTTCCGGTTTCTTTGTTGTGGTGGCCTGCGCCACCTCCACCTACTCAAAGCTTCATGATGCTCCAACAATGATGGATGGACTAAAAGGCAGAATTCTACGTGACCATCATCATCAAGCCTTTCCGTGAGAACCCTAAATCCAAAGAGGACTGTTTCATTTATGTTAGGTAGAATGCCCAGAGGGGACTGGGCGGTCTCATGGTCTGGAATCCCTACAGAT